>CM076573.1:786261902-786683247 GCA_034641835.2 Pinus albicaulis | reverse complement strand
AGTAATTAATATCCAATCTTTTGCTTTTTTTACAATATATATATATATATATATATATATATATATATATATTAAATATAATTACAAATTTGCATGCTAAGGCTTCTAAACATGTTTGGCCATTGTGATGTGTGGCACGATATTTGGCAAGGTTGGCCTTCGAGACCTTGTCCTAAAAAATACACTGATTCAATTAATTATACACCAGTAAAATATAAAAATCATGTAATGAACTGGAAATAATATTATGACCAAATTTAGATACATGTATTCTCTCCTCGCCAGACTTCCTTTGTGCATCTAGTCTATCATATTCTTTCACGAGCTCTTTCCATACTTTCATGCTTAAATAAATTAGACTTATTTTGGCCCTTAGGTTAGGAGGAATATGTTTTTATATTTTTCATCTGGTTGCAATGAAATATCTTGTAGTTTTGAGTCATTTTTTTTTTACTTGCTTTACTGACCAACATGTCTCAAATTCAGTCTGCATGTCATGGATGACTTCCTTTTAAAGGTGCATGGGTATCTTTGATAATGGAAGATGTATATGTTATTTGAAACATTGAAGGAATGATTCCTTCAACATACGATTGAACACTTTCTTGAAAATTTGTCATTCTATTTCCTTTTAAAGGTGCATGGGTATCTTCGATAATGGAAGATGTATATGTTATTTGAAGCATTGAAGGAATGTTTCCTTCAACATACAATTGAACACTTTCTTGAACATTTTTCATTCTATTTTCCCCAGAGAAAAACATCATATTGTATCATAGTTTCATAATTTACAATTGTAAGATGCATAAGTAATTGTACTGGTGATAGAATAAATTTGTGTCCCAAGAGTGGGTGGGACATTGGACGTCTCTGTTCCTTGTTCCACATTCTTAGAGGTTCCACATTATTTTGCTCAATCCAGGAGTTGATGGGAAATCAATCGATTCCATTTGACAAGGTTTATTTGGTTGGTCTATTTCAGTGCCTTTAGTATATTCTTCCATGTATTTGGCAAGCATTAAAAAGTCTACACCTTCTATTTTATTTATTGCTTCTACCCTCAATATATAAGCCATTTCCTATTTCAGTTTCTCACTCTCATATCCCTATATATGTACAATAAAATTTTTATTTTAAAATTATAAATAAAAAAATAAACCCTAATTTATTCTTTTATAACTTTCAAAATAAAAAATAAAAAATACAATTCAGAAAAGTAATGGAAACATGTTAAAATTTATAAATTGAGTATGCAATACCTCATTCTTGCAAGAATATGATCCATTTTCTCACTTCCCTCTACTGCTGCTTGATATTTTTTGGCGTCCTAGGGAAATTTTTTTCCCTCTACACTCTCGAACATCCTTGCTCCTTACGTTTTTCTCCCTTCCCTCTAACTTTTTTAAACATCAATAGTATGAAATGGATGGACATGGGTTTGATTTTTGTCTCTGGTAGGGGGTGAATGAGATGCAAAAATTGATTTTGTGACTACTAGAGGCTGAATCACGCGCACAAATCAATTTCTTATTCTTGAAATCTACATCAGGGGAGGATAGGTATTTCAATATCTCTGCCCACCGTCAACATAGATCCACTCGATTAGCTATTTCCTTTCATAGCCTCAACGCATTTCTTCAACTATGGTATGCTCCAACTCTGCACATAACTTCAAAGCTCCATCGATTTTCAATTGGTGAGTATTAGAATGGAAATATTGTGAATGCACTACATTATTTTGGTTGAATAGTCAAGATACACAATATGCTTATCCATTTTGGATGCCAATTACAGATTGGCGGTTTTTTTTTTTTTTTTTTAATTTCATATTGGTCTATATATTGTCATATTTTCACTTTGCAACGTTGATGTGGGAGGAATCCATGTTATTTTTTTTTTGTGAGGTTTAATTGAATACCAATATTGGATGTGCAATGTTCATAGGCACATGGTATAATTATAATTATTTTTATAATTATTATTATATAATTATAAGTATATAATAATAATAATAGTAATTATTATTATTATTATAAATGTTAATAAATGTGCTTAATATACACCTATCGGTGTTATCAACCAAATTTTTTGATGTGGTTGGGTTAGTTGAATACCAATATTGGATGTGCAATGTGTATAGGCAGATGGGATAATCTGAAATGTTGGTTGATGTAAATCCCTATAAATGGTGTTTTGACCTTGCAATGAAGGGTGTTTTATGTCATATTTTCCTAGCCCACTAATCAATTTGGTGTGATTTTAAACTTTCTAATACTATTAAAAATCCACTAGTTATAGTCACATACACACATTCTCACCTTTGAAGGTTGTGTTACTTAGTGATTATGTATACATGTGACATAAACATTTTTGATCCCGCCACTCACTCTTTCCTCTTTTATAGGGTGGATGGTGGCATTGAAAATATATCTCATCCACAAGTTAACTTATACTAATTATTATATTATATATTGAGTTAATTTAGAAGACTTAAAAATAAAAATTTGAAAATAGTATATTCACTAACATATAGGATTAAAGGATTTTTTTTTTTTAAATATGCAAAAATACAGATATTTGTTGTTTTAAATTATGGATGAAGGGTTTGAATTAAGTTAAATGAAAATATGAAAAAATAAAAAGTAGACCATTAGTTTTCATAATCCTCATATAATATTTATAATAGTTGTGTCGTGTCACCATATTGGGAGTAGAAATTAAGAAAAAGGGTATATATTAAAAATAGGGTCATTTTAGTTAGAATTGTGTGGTGAAAACTAGATGAGATTAAATTGATTGTTCATTTAGTAAATTGGATGGAGAAAAAAAGAAGTGCATATATTTTATGTTACTAATGTCATTGTTTTGTATTACATGATCTTGAGGAGGCCATGGGCAGAGGACGTGGACGATGTAGGCCTACTAAATCAATGAGAGGAAAGAGGATGGCCATAGAATTGGATACATAATCTGCATATACAATAAAGGTAAGAACACAAAGAAACCTCAACCAAATGAGGATGGTGTTTATGAATTCACAAATTCTACAACATAGATGAGATAAAGTTATATAAAATATTTTGTTTTTTTTAAATCCAAAACATTATATTGATATGTCAAATATATGAGTAAAGTGGGGATTTGTGTTGGATAGAATATTGGTTGAAATGATATAATTGGTGTACTAAACATCATTGAATATGGTATGTATTATAGGGGCAAGACAAGGCCATGGAAACAGATCATGGAATATTAAATAAGGACACAACACATGTCACTGGACATCAGGTAATTATCAAATTTTGATTTAACTAAGGAAGAATTTTGTGATACACCCATCCTTTTTCACAATATTATTAGAATTTATAGTGTATTATCCAACCTTAAAATAAAATAATGCATGTTTTTGATACTTTATATGGAGACTGGAACAAGTGCAAAACCTAAGCGTTTAACTAGGAAAAGAAAAGAAGCATATGAATGTGGTCATGGACCTAAAATTGTTAAATAACGAAGAATACAGTCGGTGGAAGAGGATATTGCAATGGATACTTCAAACATAACAAATAATTGCACTGAAGAAGAGGTTCTTAAAGACTATAGTACCTGGGATGATATTTTTTAAGAGATATTTGATTATACTTATTTGAAACTGATACATTTATGATTTATCCAATTCTTTCCAAACATTATATAGTGTTTGTGTTTATCGATAGGTATAAGATGATAATGAAAAATTTAATATTAATACCCAATATGATCCAACTAGGATATTAATATTTGGATGGGATGATCCAAACCAACCTTTAAACCATGATAGGGCGAAAATAACATATTTAAAGAGTGTTAAAAATATGCAATTGTGGTCAAATTACACTTTGGAAAACTCACCTAATGGATATTATGATTTCATTGAATTCCTATTTTCGAGAGGACCAAAATTGACCTAAATTTCATTCAAATCAGATAAAGGAAAGTGTTTTTGTGAATAAAAACCCACATGTGCATATTTGATAAGGTCGTCCCTAAAGAAAATTGGACCCTCTTGGAAGGATATAAATGCAAGTGACCTGTACCTAATTTAAAATTCATCATGAAACACTCTTCTATCTTGGTTTCTGGCTGGCATAGGTCTGAGGCTGGTCGACAGAGGAGTAGGTTTACTCTAAGGTGAAATTGCAGGGTCTGAAGCTCACATTTCAGATCTAGGGTTTTGGGCCATAGTTTCAGGCACAACATAGAAGAATTTCGACCACTATCACTCCCTCATAGGATTATCCACGTGACTGGATCCTTCCAGTCGCACAAAAAAATCACTATGCACGCAATTGGGAGTTAGGTTTTTCACAGACACAATCACTCACTCGCCAAAAATCAAATGCAACACTAGTCGCTCGCTCACCAGGATTAAGTGTGCGACTAGGATGCTATAGTCACGTGAATGACTTCTCCTCCATGCAATTGGGAACTAAAATATGAAATCTCACTTTTCTAGAGATTTCGCTTAGTGACCACAGGGTTTGGCAGTTTATTGCAATCAATGACAGTTCAGTATAGACTTCAAAATCAATATTTTGAGTATAAGCTTTGTTAGGTTTATTTCATGTATTTTGTAGTAGTGTTTTTTTTATAATTGCATAGATGAAGATATGGATAATTTTACTCTCTTTTTCTTAATCATTTGATGAATATCTAATAAGAAGAATAATTTGAAACGTTTTTCCCCATAATGGGTTTTTCCCTAGTATCCGACCAATCCTGGTGTCTCTAAGTTTGGATGATTTATTCTATTGTTTCTTTATGTTTTGTTGCATTGATGATACTTTTATTTTTATTTATATATAGTTTCATATGTTTTTGAATAATTATGTAAATATGAATAATTTTATGATGTTATGGGGTGAACTTAATGTGTTAATGAAGAAATGCATTTATGAAAGAAAAGAACAATATAACCCTATGAAAAATTAGCAAAGATGACTCTACCACCTGTGAAATTTGAATAACTGATTAAATTCACATACACTGATGATTACAATATGCTACTAGTTAGTGGCCTTAATTATCATGACGAGCATGACAATGAAAATGCAATGCATGAAGAAGGATTGAATGAGATGCTTATAGGTTTCTTTGGGGATGGAGAAAATTATGAAAATAATGATCATATTGTTCACATTAATGATGACAACAAAAGTAATTACCACCAACGTAATGATGATGATAAAAACTCACTAAAGGACTCCATCAAGCAAGAAACAAAGACACCCGTGTTCAAATCAGGTGCAACTAGAACCTAAAAACTGGCATGCACATTAATATCATTAGAAATAAAAATCAAGTCACTATTTCGTTGGCCAAAAAAGGATTCACCACCCTATTGAAGTGATTTTAAATATATTTCTTAGAATGAAATGCCAATTGGTCTACGTAATTCATAAACATTCATAAAATTTGTTTATATTTCTTTAAGGATATTTTAAAACCATATATTGTACATAAATAGTAATAATATATATTGACATATCAAGCATGTTTATCACAAGTCAAAAATTCAATTGATCTATCTTTTGAAACCTTACAGGGCACTAAAAACTATAAAATTTCCCGAAGAGAATGTGTTTCCATCAACTTGCAGAGAGGTGCATCAGTTGTTGGTTGAGTTGGGGATTGAATATAAAAACCATTCATGTAAAAATGATTGCATTTTATCAAGACAAGGTATAATTCCATGTATGCAAAGAGAAGAGATATCATACTGATGTACAATTTCCTACAGTTCCAAATAAGGTTTTACGTTACATGCTAATTATACCTAGAGACATAGAGATATGTTCATGTGTGAGAGACATAGAGATATTGTATTTAATTTTATTTTTTTCCCAAAGGTTCATAATATTTTAGTATTCTTATATTAGGTGAGTGACATCCAAGGAGATCCATGAATGTGAAGTTCCAAAATGGAAGAAGGAAATTCCAAAAATTGTATGTTTATTTGACAAGGAGCTCCCTACAAGTTTAATGGACCTACAAGTCCATTTAATTATACACCTAGTCGATGACATTGAATTGGTGGGTGTTGTATCGATGAGGTGGATGTTTTTATTTGACAGGTATGTGAAATCTCTAAAAAGATATGTCTGACAAAAGGCACATCTAGAAGGTTGCATGGATTAAGGGTATGTATTGATTGAAGCATTTTTCTTCCTATGTGAAATATTTGGTAAGGATTTTGAAGATGGGCCACACTTCTGGGATGAAGAATGATCATTAGATATTATTAATGGATAAAAACCACAATATAATGGTGTTCAAGTTGACATTAGTAAGTGAATTCATGATCATTGAGGTTGTTTTTATTTCGATCAATAATTTACTTTGTAATTTATTTATCAAATTAACAACATGACCTTTGGAGTTTGAAATAATCATGTTGACATGTGATAGGTGTAGAATAAAGTTCTACACTCGAAAAGTCCATTATGTACCACATGGAATTTATGAACAAATGTATTGACTTGTATGATAAAAAGAGAGAAGAAGTGTTAGAATCAAGGAGACAATTTAAAAGATCAAACCTAAGGAATACCCCGTTTCCTATTGATCTGCAAGGGGAATGGGCCAAATATTAAACACTAGAATGGGTTACTGGAAAAATTCAAAATCAAATAGAAGATGCAGGTATAGATTCAAAAATAACAGAAGATGAAATCAACATTCCTAGAGGATGTGAAATAAAGGTACAATTGGAATTTTACCAAATGTTGTTCTCTTATTGTTTTGAAACTATTAAATATTATAATATTTTCCATTATATTTTTTATAACTAAAATAAATGGTCGTTCAAAGGAAAGGAAATATCCAACAATGTGGGCATATGGTCGACAATATCGTGTAGAACGTGTAGATGTAAAGAGATAATCCTTAAATTTTGGAATCATGGTAGACTTCAAGCAATCTAGTCGATCAAACTCAAAAGATAAGAATATTATTGAACCTGGGAATCTACAATATGTTGGGAAAATACAAGAAATTATTGAGTTGGATTACCGCTCTTTTAAATGTTGTATTTTTAAGTGTAGATGGTATGAAGCATTCGAGAGGACACAAAGAAATCATATCAATAAGGGTTTTTTTATATATTCCTCAAAGTTCCTCATTATCAGTCTTGAGTATGTTTTGAAACATTGGATGCACAACCTCAATATTTCATTGGATAGTTTAGAGTTTCATTGGGTTTAGATTGAGCTCCATAATTGGAGATCATAAAGGACCTATAGGATTTGTTACCTATGTGATGGGAAATAGATATCCTCATAGCCCTAAATATCACTTTTCCATGTGTTAGAAACACGTATATGAAGAAACCTAGATTTTTACTATAAGAGGGTGGAAATTGCGCAAAGGAAAGGTAGCCAAGAACAAAGAAAGTATCCATTTTTCATTCTTGTGATTGAATGAAAACTCGAGAGTTACAGAAGCAAGAGACTCCATTTTAGGCAGAGGTAATGTTGATGTTTTTTGTAGCAAATATCGTGCACTATCATAAACAAAATGTACTTGATGAAGGGTTTGGATAAGAAACTGAAGACATGGAACGCCTCTTACCCAGATGGTTCTTCTAAAAATTGGCAGGCGTTATGGCCACTGGAAAGTTACCCAAGTGACCCACTAGATGGAAGTCTTACCGACATGTGGTCTTTGTATTTTGAGTTGCATTTATCCTTTTTAAAAGAAATGAAGTGTTTCAGTTTCAAGCCTTATGTTAAGGGGGTGGGTAATAATCTAGGAATGCAATTTTTGTGTTAAGGGGTGTGTTACAACTTACAACATAACATGGGAAGTTGGAACATATGTAAGCCACTTAATACGTCAGCGACATGTCTATATTAATATTATAATGTTGAGGTTGAGGGATTAGGTGGTTAAACCAACATAATAAGGATAGGGCACTATATAATGATGTCACAACATTTAGATGAATAGGTGGTAGTAAGAAAATTTTAAAATTTTTGTGATGGACTTGTATAACATTCCCATATTTGAATGACTGTAGGAAGCTATTTTTGATGTTTTCTATGAAAATGAAAATCTTTTCAATGTGCACGGTCATCTTACCATGAGAGAATTATTAAAGCTATCATGGGAGAACCAAAGGCTTGAAGCCACTTCAACATAACCAACTAAGAACTACCTTGAATGATGGGCCTTTGACTAGAGTGTGTTATCACTCCACCGGATATCTAAGGCTGAGAAAAAGTCCAAATAGAGGTAACCACAGACCAATATTTTATCTTGGTAGCTAGCCCTACCAAACCGGAGAGGGCTCTCTCCACAAAATCACAACCAAAGGGCTGGATGAATTAGGGTTTTAGTCTAGGTATGAGTACAGGGGTTAGTTTGAATTGGTTTGCTAGATGGGTGAATTATGTCAAATAGGCTAGGTCTTGGCAGATAAGATTAGGATTTCAGTCCATTCAATGGGGCAAGGTAGGTAGGAAGGCTAACACTTTAGGGTTTTAGGGTGAAATGGATCAGAGTGATGATGAGCTAGAAAGAGCAAGGCAAAGCATGTATTCTTTCTAAATTGAAGAAATGAACAAAATATGAATATTTTCCGAAAATTGAGCATGAGAGACATATTCTTCTTATCAACTTGAAAACCAAAATATAATAGAGATTAAATGGATCATGAAGACAAAGAATTAATACATATGTAACATAAGAAGAACAATGCTAAATTTCCACATCACAGGTATCCCAAAGAAATAGTTGCAACTATTTCATTAATTTCTTGCCAAATACTGATTACACTAGAGTCTCTGATCAATGCAACAACATACAACCTCTGAAATGAGTAAAAAAGTAAAAGATATAGACCACAAAAAAAATTATCCAAACCTCAAGGGTTGAATCCCTAAGTGGAGGAGCAGTTCCAACAAAAAATGAATTGATACCTAGAGTGTAGGGAGGTCAAACTGACTCATCCCTCACTTTTTGGAAACTGATTCATTACATCATCATCAAAATTTTATTCTAATGTATTTGCCCTAGGTAAGTGTAAAAACACTAAAATTACATTTAAATCATGAATTACATTGGTAAAAACACCATTTTCCCAATGAAACTAAGAAAAACCGAGAAAAAATTGAAATATCAGCAAACTCAGAAAATTTTTCAAAAGCGCAGCGCCAAGGTTAAAAGTGCAACACCAACTTCAGCTCCACTTTTGAAGGTGTACCCAATGTCCAAATTGAGCTTAGGATATCTCATTGGAAATTTTGTCTAGTCTAGTTTCTAGATTTGCGCTTGGTTTCCAAATTGGTGTTGATTTGATCCTCCAAAAATTGATTCTCCCAATATTGCTCTAAAGCACAACGCCAACCTCCAATACAGGGTAGAAATTTGATATTTTGAGTGTTTTTTTACTTTTTGACTGCTCCGTTGACCAAAAAAGGTTTTATAAATTTGTTTTCTTGATTGTAATTAGCCTTATAAATCCAATGGTGCTTTCATTTTTTCCATTGGAGGTCCCTATAAAAAGCACAACGCCTAGGGTGTTGTGCTTTTGATAGTGGGACTATGTAAAACTACCAAAAATGAAAAAAATTACCAGAAGTTTCCAAAATTGTTCAAATTTCCTCAAATTTTCTTCTATGGGAGGTTAATGAGGTATTTTAGGCAATGAGTTATTCCTCAACAATAACATCAAGATTTTCCCCTTCATTTTTCTTTTTTATGGTTTCAAGTCTTGATTTGGCCTTCTGGAGCTTTGACTTTGCAATTTGATTTCTCTTGCAGTAGTGTTTTTACCTATTCCTCAGTATGTCATTTTCCTTATTTGCCTTCTCTAGGAGCTTCTCAAGATGTTGGTTTTCCTTGTCAATCCAATGCTCCTGGTTCTCATTGACCATGATGGAAAACTGTTCATTCAAAGTTAGCTCATTAACAAGTTCAAACTCCTTTTTCCTCTCTAGTTATAGAGCTCTTTTCAGCCCTCTAGTCCTAGGTCTCCTTCTTGGAAATTTTTCTTCTACCTCATTTGTTTCACCATACCTCTCATAAGCCTCATCAAGCAAAGCCTTTTCCTTGTTTTCTTCTCTCTTTTCCTTGAGAAGTTGAATCTCCATGATTGCCTGCTTGGTTTTGAGTTGTTGATTTTCTTGGTCATAATATGAAATCAGAAACATAGATCTCTCTAAGTTGGTCTGAAGCTCCCTGATTTGGGAATCCTTCTAATTTATAATCAATTTGGAGGCATCATCATCATTCTACTCATCCATTTCAACAAAGTCAAAATATATCTCTGTTTCATGGAGGTCTTCCTCCTCATGAATGACTTCCTCATGCACATCTTCCTCTGCCATATTTTGTTTTCCCTTATGTACCTGATTTGCTGGTGAAGAAGATAGGGCCCCTCCCTTTATCTGTGGGGAAAACACCTACCTATACCCTCTTTGTTATGTCTTTGCCAATATGCCCAATTCATCTTCTTCAGGCTTGTTGCCGATAGATCTGCTAGGTGACTCATCCTGATCATGAAATGGTGATGATGGTGGTGATGGTGATGGAGTAGGTGAAGTGGATTGAGGTGGAGGCATATATGTAGTAGGATTAGATGAAGAAGGCACACCTTCTACTTGTGGTGCTTGTGGAGCAGTGAATATGTCATTTGCAAAGAAGGTGTCCCATGAGATGCTCAACTGATCAAGGTGATGGAGTACAATGATTTTGATCAATGAGTGGTGGAAGAGGCTATTCATCTGCTAGTCATAGTCTCTCTTTTTCATAATGAAGGCCATATTTTCTATGCCCCTGAACAGAAAGTATGGTATACTGATAAATATTACTCTTTTGAAGTGCATCGATAGTCTAATGTGGCATGTGTAGAGCCTAGAAAACCTTCCTTCACAAGGGAAGTAATTCATGATGATTTCCATCATGGGGGCATACCTATAAAGAAGGTAGTTGAAAGGGAAAACCCTCTTCCTTTCATTTCTGTACCTTGGTTTAATGAATGGTTCATAGTACCGATCCTACAAATATTTGGTTTTAAACCACTTCTCACCCATGTTTGGAATTCTTGTGGCAGCAGCAATGATAGATGTAGATATAAAAAAGGTCACACCTAAAGGGTCACCTAATTGTCTTTGAGGTTTGAAATGAAGAATATATTCAACATAGGATGATGTCGTACCCTCTGAATCATGTTCCAAAAATCAAGGCAACTTACATACTCAAAACAAATAACAGACATAGGAGAGGCCATTAGTTAGTTTGTGTTGGTGGGATCCATCCTTAGGATTCTTCCCCCTTTGTGAGGCCTTCTATGTTCTCTATCCTCTTCTCCTTGTCTACCCTCCTCTTCCATATTGTCTTTGTCTTCCTCCATAATGTTTGGTGGCCAAGAAACACTAGGGATGAGGTGGATGGGAATGGGGAGTGGAAATAGGGATAAGTCTAGGAGAATTTAGGGATATGGGTGAAGGGATTATGGAGCTTTGGGAGGTGATAGGAGTTTGAAATGTTAAGGGAGTGGGAAATGATAATTAAATTACAGGTTTGGGGAAGTGGTCGCTTAGGAATTTAGAAGCCTAGGACATAGGGTTTTAAGGGAAACGGATTTAGGGACTAGGAAATGGTAGTGTAATGGTAGGAATAGGTTTTATAGATATGTGGGAATGAAATTCAAGGTATTAGGGCATCAAATTTGGGAATTGGGAATAAAACTAGGGTTTCTTCACTAGACCAAAAGTCAATGTCACTTAGAAATAAAAACACTATGAATTCAATGTTTAAGAGTGCAAGGAGACAAAAAATTTGGTGTACTTACTTGCAAGAGTGTGTAAGAGGCATTTGATGAAAATTTTGAAAGATTTGGAGGTGTTTTGTAGCTTAGAGAGCTCACTGGACAAAAGCATAGCGCATTAGGAAAAAGCATGATACCTTTCCTAGAAGCGTAGCACTAGTTGGAGAAAAGCGTAGCACTGCCTGCTCTAAGCACAACGCCAGTTTCGAAAGCGCGAAGCGACTCTTTGAAATCACATCGCCACTCTCGGAAAGCGCAACACCACTAAAAATGTGACCTCTAACCCTACAATTCAATTTTTCCGACTAAGGGAGTGCAAGCTCAACTTTTGGGAGTGCAAATGAGTTTGATTTTGATTTCTTTGTGGTATTTATACTTCATCATTTGAATGAATTGGGCCTTGGGACCCACTTTCTCCTTTCTTCACTTTCACTTTAAACTCTGAATCTTTACCTTTTCACTTGACCTTTTCCTTGAAAAATTGATCATCTAGTGACTTTGAGAACTCTTTGATTTGACATTTTTATGCTTTGGCATGTTGAAACTATGAGTTAGCATCTTGGGAATCATGAACTTATTACATTTTCAATGACATAAAATTACATAGTGAAAATTAAAAATTACATCTTAAAACCAAAATTACATGCTAGAACAAGAAATTCTCTTTACAAATCATCTTCATGTGGTGAAGAGATGTTATTGGATCACCCTTTACTTGCTGCCATTATGTAGTGGAAATGAAGTTTTATTGTACCTTGGAAACCCTAATGACCTAATGATAACTTGATTAACCTTAAAAGACCTAATGAAACCTTGAAGGACTAAACTTCATAATGACATGAATGATGCGATGACATGATGATATTGACTTTATGGATGATGTATAGTCAGCAAGGTATGAAATTATGCCATCAAGTAATCAAATTTGAGAAAGAGTGATTTTTTTGGACTAGGGCTACCATTAGTGACTAAATTTTTGCATGACCTAGTGTAATGATAAAAAAATTCTAAGTGGGGCACTTAAAATGATATGAAAAGAGGATTTTTGACCACTAATGGCAGGATGAAAATACTGACACTAACAAAGTGGACCAACAAATGTAACGGGACAAAACAAAAATGGTTTAATATCATTGTTTAATCATAATGTATAACTGGACAAGTAGGAGCCACCATTTCTTTCCAAACATACCTATGAGCTCTTGTGATGATCCTTTCTACATAAAGGAAATAGATTTATTTGAATAACATAAACACAACTTCCCAATATGAGATCCTTTTGGATAATATTTAGAAGGTTTGAACCTTAAATGCAGTTCAATGGGTAAAAAATGGAAACATATATTTGTCTTTTTGTAGGCTTGATGGTGTAGAACCAATCTTGATCTTTGTTTTAGATTCCATGTGCAATGTGTAATATTCCAAATTTTTGTGAAATATTAATTTTTTCCATTTTCACCTAGGAGATGAATAAAATGGGTAGGATACCCATTTATTTCGTGAATAAAGGATAAAAATCCTCTTATTATGAAAGAGGATCACTTATAGAGCTGGATTTCACACGTACATGTGTGAAAAGGGACTTTTGCAAGAAGGCTAGGTCAAGTTTGACCAAGTCAAACTGCGCAGTGGTAAGAAGTAGAAATCATCTTGTGGGACAACACAGTGAAAGAGGAGGGAAGCTTCTAGAGGAAGGAAACCCTAATGAGTGGGGTTCATGGAGAGGGAGCTCACATTGTTTAAAAGGAGGACAAGGCAACCATTGTTTCTCATCTTGAGTATTATTCATCTTTGGTCCTTTGGACTTGCTGCAACTTCTTGTTGCTTAGCAAGAATTGCCAAAAAATTCCTATTTAGGATTTCCTCTCCTTCTTGAGTAGCTCTTGGAGGATTTCACTCCATTCCCCATATTCAGACATTGAGTTCAAGTATCATCCTTCTTCATTAGTGCAGTTTCAACTGGAGATTGTGCAGTGTTGCTGGGGAGGTTTTCTACAACACCATCCTTGGCTAGTTTTTCAGAGGAGGGAGCTTCCATCCCTTTGGGAGACCAGCAAAGGAGGTTCATGAGATTATTCCACCATATTTTTAACCAGGCCAACCAATTTCCATCATATGTAGTGCAGTCCCTCTCTTAGACAACGTTATTCTTGGAGAGAATTTGTTGTGAGGGATTAGCAGATAGTTGGAGGGTGAGATCTTAGGTGAAGGGATCAGCCTTTCACTTTAGATTTCCATTGGAGGAGGGCTATTCATTTTTTTCAGCCATTTCACCCTTATCCATCTATCGCCAGTTCTTGAGTTGTTGCTGCTACCCAGCAACTCCGTCATTTCTGCAGGAATGCCATTTTTCTTGTATTTCAGCCAATCCTTCTAGAGGGTTGATGTATTGTATTTTCAGGGTTTGAGATCATGGTCCCCCACTTTATTTGAGCTTCATATAGTTATATATTTGTATTTTTATCATTTTTTAGCAGTTCTCTATAAAATACTGCTAGTCATAGCCTGTAGTTTCTTATCTATAGCAATATGCTTCATATTTATCATGCATGTAGTGTGAGGCTTGTATTGTATTGATTGAATGATTGATTCCTCAAGTCATTGCATTCCTTTTACTGATGTAATCATATATGTTGGATATTTTCATCTTCTCACAAGCAAGCTCTTGAAAATAACGTTGAGAATCCATTGTATGATCATACATTGTTGCAACCCCATCCCTTGGGCAATTTTCTAGGTGTGGGAGGCTTGTCTCACCACCCTAGAAGGATTTCCTTGATCCCAAATCTTGGATTTTGGTCTTAGACACATTGTTCTAAGGGATCCAGGTCTTGGTATAAAATCCTACTGCCTTCATCTCTGGAAAATTCGTTTTCTAGCCATGGATTTCTAGCTATTCCTAAAAAGGGATATTACAGTGGTATCAGAGCACCTTTCTTGGCTCAGCCTGTGGCCTTCAAGCCCAAGAAAGAAGAAGATGATGATGGAGAATATGAGCTTGATCTCATCTATTTTCAGAACAAAGAATAGCCTCCCCAAGGAGGAGAAGCAAAGAGAATAAGAGGAAGGTCCATGCACTTCCTATTCTCAAAAAGAAAATAAGCATGAGAGATGCTTGGATCATTAGGTTCTAGATCAATACATGAGTGAGTATAAATACCATTATGCATCATTCAGGGGAGCTACAACATTCCCACAGTTTATTCAGGAGAAGGAGGAGAGAAGGCCCTCTGGAAAAACAGAAATCAAAGGCAATAGGTTTCTATTGTCTACATTTGATGGGAACACTTCAGCTAGAGCTTGGGTGAAAAAGCTAGAGGCATTTTTCTTGCTATATCCAGTGGAAGCAAAAGAAGTAGCAGATATTGTAGCGTTGCACATGGAGGATGAAGCCTTTTTTTGGTGGTTCAAACCCTTGGTCCATTCAAGGGTGAGTTCTTTTGAAGAATTTTCTCAAAGTTTGATCTAAACCTTTGATGGCAAGAGGACGAAGGAAGAGAAATCCATTCCACCATGGGAGGAGAATTGCACCAACGTTGTCACAGCTTTGGGAGGGAAACCTTCTACATCTATGGATGAGATAGCCATTGCATTGGAGGGGACAACTACTACAGCCACACAAGAATATCCCAAGATCCACCAAGGTATGAGTGAAGTTCCACTTTTCATTTCAACAAACAATTTAAGAGTATGTGGAAACTCACATGTAGAGGTCCAAGGATCTACACACTCTGTTATTCCAGAGCACCATGATTGCACTGCGTTGTGCAATGGGTTCAAAGAGGAGATGGAATTTCATCCTCATGCACTATTGATGAGTCTCATTCAGCTCTTTAGGTTGGGATGTGAACCATTGGAGGATGAAACAAACCATGGCACCTTCATGAAAATCAATGAAACAAATTTTGAACCGGAGGATGAAATAATTGTTGCACCATTGGAGGAATTAGCAGCGTTGTTAAGCATGGGTGGAGAGGAGATATTACCTCCATCACATTTGGGACCTCATAGACCCAAAACAGTCATGGGTGAGAAGACTCCTTTAGGAGGTCTCCAAGGAGCTGCATTCCAATCTTCCATGGAATGCAAGAGAGGTGATTTGGTTTAGGAGGATGGTAACCCTCATGGGAGGATTACCAAAGGAGGAAGAAGGAGAAGACATCCACAAGGATTTGAGTGGGTGTGGATGAGGAGCAAGAGGCTGATTTTCCACTTGCAAATATATGATACCGGGGAGCAAGATTCTTTGCTGCATTGGCTCCTCTTGAAGGAGTTTGGCCATCACTTGGTGTACCCTTTTCCCAGGAGGGTGGGAGTAGAGAAGAGGTGGCAGGATGTTTAAATCATTGAGCAGCAGAGAGTAGGGATAAATGGTGCTGATATGGTATATATATCAGTCATGATACCTTCATCACATGAGTTACATGATGTGAGAATGAGGAGGCAACAAGCACTTGGATTTCTTGAACTATCTTGGAGAGAGCACAAGAATATTTGCTCTCATATAATGTGTGGTGTTCCAGGAATAGAGAAGGGAAATATCACAGTGCAAAGGGATTACTCCTTGTCTTGGAATGATCAGGAGGCATTTCCATCTTTGGAGAAGCTTCATATTTTCAACAGCATCACCAGAGGTTTTCTTGACAAGGAGCATGTCAAGAGACAAATATTGGCATGGACAAGAACCTTTTTGCATGAGCTCACAGTGCTGACACTTGGGAGCAGGGACATATACATGGATCCATATATCATCTTACTTCTAGCCTATGGTAAGATCCTTGTGTTTAAATTTTCTGATTTACATACTCTTATCATTATGTGGCAGGGCATGGCTCCTCAAAGGGGCAGATTTTCCATGTTGCTCCATGAGAAAAGTTGGGCAAAACCATATGATGGATACAACCATATTTTGTGTGGCCTTGGGAAAAGGATTTATGATTACATGTATGTTCAGCAAATTCATGTAATTGACCATGTATTAAGAAACATTTTTCCATGTAAAATTCTGAAGCAGAAGTTTGAAAAACTGTGCTGTTGCCAGTTGGGAGACTGTTGGTGCTATCAAGCATCATGTAAAACCATCAGTACTTCCTCTATTTTGATGATGAGCATGTTTCCATTTGCTGATATTGTCCATATTATTATTGTGAGTGTGATTGGTGGATGGACACATGAGTTGAATGTGTCTTTGAGGGGAGATGATCCCCATAGTTTATGCATTGCATCTTCTAGTAAGAACATGAGGGGAGACATGGCCTCCATAACCACCTATTTGCCTTATTTTGAGGTGGGCCATGATTTTAATGATGATATCCATCCATTGTATGTATATTGGCATGTATTTTATTTTGTATTACTGATTCACTCATCTATTTACTATTCAGTAGTAGAGGTGATATTTTCTGTACAATTCTTGCCATGTTATTTTCTGCAGCTGCAGTGGATGAGGTTGTGTTGTAACCCTATGGGACATGGTTTGTACCTTGCTTCACATGGTATAACCTACAACAAACATGTCATTGGGGTATTCTATGATGAAATGTCTTGGGCCAGCCAGATTATCATTGATGGAGGAGAAATCCTTGGAGGATTGATCTTCATTTCGCCACTTGAGGGAAATAATTTTGCAGCCCATGATCAAAACACACTCTAAACTTATCATAAGTGGAGAGGAGGATAGCATGGGGCAATCTATGAGGCTTTCCATATTTATATTTTCAGCCCACCTTCATTTCCAGAGCTCAAGGTGGAGAGAGATTTATATGAGTTTCCATGTTGGGAGGCAGCTTATGTTGAATGGATGATTGCTTGGGGATGGGAGATTCATATGGGGATGATGAGTCCCATTATATATCAGATATCATGCCTCAAGGAGGCCCTTAGATAGCACATTGTTTCCTTCATGGATATTTGTTTCTACCTGATAGCTATTTGGGGATGCTCACCAAAAGATAGATTGCATATGTTGAAGGGACAACTTGGACACTTGATTGATGATATGGCATCCTTTTCTTGGAGAAGTTTATCATGCATGGATGCTACATGGAAAGTAAGGTGAAATAAATCAGTCTATCCTTGCACTTGCTTGAGGACAAGCAATCTTTGAGAGGGGAGGACTGTAATATTCCAATTTTTTGTGGAATATTAATTTTTGCCATTTTCACCTAGGAGATGAATAAAATGGGTAGGATACCCATTCATTTCATGAATAAAGGATAAAAATCCTCTTAGTATGAAAGAGGATCACTTATAGAGCTGGATTTCACACCTCCATGTGTGAAAAGGGAATTTTGCAAGAAGGCTAGGTCAAGTTTGACCAAGTCAAACTGCGCAGTGGTAAGAAGTAGAAGGCATCTTGTGGGACAACGTAGTGAGCTCAAATTGTTTAAAAGGAGGACAAGGCATCCATTGTTTCTCATCTTGAGTATTATTCATCTTTGGTCCTTTGGACTTGCTGCAACTTCTTGCTGCTTAGCAAGAATTTCCTGGAAATTCCTGTTTAGGATTTCCTCTCCTTATTAAGTAGCTCTTAGAGGATTTAACTCCATTCCCCATATTCAGACATTGAGTTCAAGTATCATCCTTCTTCATCAGCGCAATTTCAACTAGAGATTGTGCAGTGTTGTTGGGTGTTGCTGGGGAGGTTTTCTACCACACCATCCTTGGCTAGTTTTTCAAAGGAGGGAGCTTCCATCCCTTTGGGAGATTAGAAAAGGAGTTTCATGAGCTTATTCCACCATATTTGGCACCAGGCCAACCACTTTCCATCATATGCAGCACATTCCCTCTCTTAGACAGCATTATTCTTGGAGAGCATTTGTTGTGAGGGATTAGCAGATAGTTGGAGGGTGAGATCTTAGGTGAAGGGATCAGACTTTCACTTCAGATTTCCATTAGAAGAGTTATTCATTTTTTGCAGACGTTTTAGCCTTCTCCATATATCTCCAGTTCTTGAGTTGCTGCTGCTACCCAGCAACTCCGACATTTCTGCAGGAATGCCATTTTTCTTGTATTTCAGCGAATCCTTCTAGAGGGTTGATGTATTGCATTTTTAGGGGTTGAGATCATGCTCCCCCACTTTATTTGAGATTCATATTGTTATATCTTTGTATTGTTATCATTTTGCAGCAGTTCTCTATAAAAGGCTACGTAGTCACAGCATGCAGTTTCTTATCTATAGCAGTATGCTTCATATTTATCATGCATGTAGTGTGAGGCTTGTATTGCATTGATTGAATGACTGATTCCTCAAGTATTTGCATTCCTTTTACTGCTGTAATCATATATGTTGGCTATTTACATCTTCTCACAAGCAAGCTCTTGAAAATAACGTTGAGAATCCATTGTATGATCATACATTTTTGCAGCCCCATCCCTTGGGCAATTTTATAGGTGTGGGAGGCTTGTCTCACCACCTTAGAAGGATTTCCTTGATCCCAACTCTTGGTTTTTGGTCTTAGACACATTGGTCTAAGGGATCCAAGTCTTGGTATCAAATCCTACAGCCTCCATCTCTGGAAAATGCATTTTCCAGCCATGGATTGCTAGCTATTCCTAAAAAGGGATATTACACAATTCTTGCATTGAATAATTCATTACGGAAATAGGAAATATTGAATGAATAAGAGAGACAATTTTGCAGGCTAGGTATATACAACTACATTTTTGCAATCATCATACATGTCATGTCATATAAAGTTCACATAAATTATTCAAACTGTTAAAACCAATATAAATGAGGTCTGATTCATATCTTATTCTTATTCAATGCATTATTCAATGCAAGGAAGCAATGCACACCCTTTTTATACTTATGCACCTCCAGAAAAAGACTCTCTAGAAAAGACAACTTGTCGATTGTCAAATTATTAACAAAGTAACTTACTAATAAATTCCATTAAAACAGTCCATACTGACATAATTAACTAAATATTCCAACCCACATACACTTAAAATTCAAAGGCATAACCCTAGCATGTTGAAATATTTGATTTATACATACTGTAGACAATCTCATCAGAGGATATTCCAGTTACCTGTAGCATGTTAGTATATCATGATACATCATATCTTAATTCTCAAAATAAACTCAGATGGCATACAATCATTTAATCACTTGTGAATTTAGTAGCTCTTAAAAATTTATCTGCTTCAAGACTTCCCTCTACACAGGGATGTCAAGGATATTTATAGCTTCTTGATAGGCCATATTGAAGTAGTATGCTTCAAATATGAATATGTCCTTGATTCTTATGCAACCTAGATTTAGAGACCCGGTCCTTCCTATTCAAAACATCTAATTTTTCATCCATCTTCTTTATTTTACCAGAATGTGCATAGTCTATCGACATTGAGGAATAAGTGGTCTTATTTACAAAGCATATTTTCAATTTGTGAAAGTTCTCTTTTGACTATCAACAATTTTACTTTTGATCATCATATAGAGACAGTGGAGAAGATTATGTCCAATCAAATTTATGCAATAAGTACTTATATCTTCCTAAGCAACTTCCTTCCATTAACATTTTGTCTTACATGCTCTGCTCAATAATTGAGGCTCCACCTAATATCTTAGTGTTGAAAGTTTCAATGAGTGTGTAAAAATCTTCAAAGAAAATTAAACATAATAGTACACAACACTATCGTTCACTTAAGGATTTTTAACAATGAGATTCCAAGTAGAAATATTATTTCATGACTACAAGTCTTATGCAAGCCTTGATAGGAGTACTTATACTTCATTTGAACAATGAGGATTTTGAAGAGGAGCTAGTGATTTAACATAGGTATAGATATCCAAGATCAAATTAGATCAAAGTCATATATATTAATGAATTTTCCAAAAATATTGTAACAACTTGAGGTCACTGTTATGGAATCTCTTTCATGCATCAGAATGTATAATAGGGTCACCGACATGATAGATATTACTCCTCAAAGGTGAAGCTTCAATAAGCTTTAAAAATCTAGGATAAAGACTAGACTCATGCAAAAGATGTGCCACAAAAAAACATGTCCCTCTATCTTTTTTCAGTAGGAGAATTATTCTCAAAGTTGTGCCTTCATATTTCTAGAACGATGAGACAGATTCAAGCATAATCATCCAAATACAGATCTTGGGTCATCAAAATTCCAGTGCTGTAAAAGACATCACTACTCCGTAGAAATTTGATATTATGTTGGAGATAGCTCTTCAACCACTGAATTACTGTCACTATTAATTTACATTTCCACATGAAAGGGAAGCTATAAAGTCACTGTCAGGTTCAAAAGAGTGACTCCCATCATTACCATTATAAACAAGGTCCAAAATTTGGGCTTTACGATTTCTATTCTAAAGAAAATTCCTTACCGCCACCTAGATTGGCTTCATGAGATCAAGTTGTTTTGGGAGATGCCCTTGTACCAGGGTCAAAAAATTAGATAGATTAATCCAAAAATTCAAATATATGATGCTCAAAAGGCCTCACGTCTCTCAAGGAAAAATATCATGGCCACAAAAAGATATGGGTGCAGAAGATAATATTCAAGTTAGAAAGAAGCTTTTCTCATCAATATCTCACCTTGGAATTCTCATCTATTTAGTGAGCCCCTATAAGGACCAAAAAAATCCAAAGAGATATGTAGCCCACCATTTCCATGATCTTAGATATGCTTTTCCCATTTTCAGAAATCACTCCATAGCATAAAACCTTGATTTCAAAGAGATCCAAATCCACTCAATGTTTGATTTTTGCAAATCATCTTGGAATACCTTCAAGAGTCCAAAATAAATGATAAACAAACCCTATCCTCCTTTTCGATGCGTACGATATTTCTCCTTAGAGATACTTATAGACCTTGATAAAGGTATCAATTTTGAGAGGTACATATCCTTAGCACTTCAAACTTGCAGAGAGAGAAAGGAGAACATGGAGATTTGTCCACATTTCTTTTGTAGTGATTGCTTTCTCTTCCATTAGTTCCCTGTAATTAGCAAGATTGGAAAAGTCCAATTGCAGGGAGAAACACTATTTCAACCACTTTTGGATTCAAGGATCTAGCCCTCCTGAATCTGGAGAGGGATCTCTCCAATAAATGCAAAGATTGATTTATCTTTAAAAGATTTTGGGTAATGATATTAGGCTAGTTATGAAGTTCGAAGGTTTTTTTTGTTTGTTTTTGGATGGTTGAGCATGATTATTATTTGAGTGGAAAGTTCTAAATGGAAAGAGTTTCAAAGGTGTGAAGTTGCAAGCAATCAGAACAAGCTTTGGATAAAAAGATAGATATAATGCTGGTTTTTAGTCCATTGGGCTATGGAGTCATAAAAGGGTTTAATTGAAACAACAAGGTTCAAGAGTGGTCCATGGGGCAAGTCATCTATGTCTAAGGATCTCTTTAAAGTTGATTTTATGGAATTAAATGATACAACAAGAAGGGGAATCAAACAAATGAAGAAAAAAGAGCAGTCGAAGATCAGGTAAGTACTTTGAAACTATCTTGCTTTTGGCATACACTTAAGAAAGACATAAAATTAATCTAAGATCTGGTAAGTACTTTGAAACTAGCCAACTTTTGATGCACTTTCAATAGAAAACATATTAAACACAAAGGGAAACACACATGATAACAAAGAATAGTCTAAGATCAGGTAAGGACTTTGAACCTAGCCTGCTTTCAACACATTCTTAGGGAAACTTTCAGCTAGTTTTTGGGGATAAAACTAAAGGACAGGGCTCACCATTACTTCCTTAGTTCATCTCTACTTAACATAAACTAAAAATAACTTTCAGGAACAATATTTAGTTTAAACAGAAGGACGAGGGAACGCCAGCATTCCTAACTACTTAAACTAAATTAAATCATTCCTAAACAACACAAATTGGAAGAAAACATGTAGATAAAGCTTATTAGTCAGAGAAGGGTACTGATATATAGTAAATCATAACTCTATGCTTTCTGTTCTTTATCAAATAAGATGGACAAAGTCTAAAAAAAAATAAAATAACAATTTACAATAAGAAATAACATCACCGTCGACATAAACCAGGATCCCATAAATCAGCTTGTATTGATGCTTAAAACCAGTTACAGCTTTAGGTCCAATGTTTCAGTTCAGCAATCATCTTCACTTCTCAGCCTAAATATTCTATCACAAACAGAGCTTCAAGAGCCTTTGAACACTATTTACAGGTAGAAGTTTCGAGCTCAAGTATATTTCAAAGTTTTTCAACCAACATTTCCTCATCTTCTACATAAGTACTTATAGAAGGAATGAGGAGGTGGGAGGGAAAAAATATCTCCTAAGTTCAATTAATACAGAATAATGCTTCTCGGCCTTTGAGGGGCTTAATGGAGAATAATACAGATATTTTCACTGTATTAATTGATTTACATTAAAGGATTAAGCTTGGTGGGAGATTTTGTTGACTTTTAAGGTTCTGTGTTAGCTTTGCAATAACTCTGTTTGGATTGGAATAACTATTCATCTGCGTTGAGGAAAATATCTAATTTCCTGATAATAATTAGGCCCTTGTTGAATGTTTCGAGGCTCCAGGTGGCTTTGTGGTAGCTGAGAGGAATCAATTGGCCTCTGTTGTGGCGGTGGAGGCCTTTCTATCTGATGATCTTCTTGATTTGCTTCAATCACTGCTAATCCGCTTTAAATATGTGTTTTATTAGTGGATTAGGCTTTAATCTTCAATTCTTCTTTGTGTTAGTCTGCGACACTGATACTCTTCGTTTATTTCAATGGTCTATGTCTTGTTGATGTGCAGGTGCCGTAAAGGGTCCATATGGAATCAATGCCCATGAAGCACTGATGAAACGTGATGGCCGAACCCTACAGATGTTTTTTATTTTTATGAACAAAGGCATGGGGACCATCATCCCCGGCCTTTGGATTTTCTTCAATATAATGGAAAAGCCATAAAAACCTGCATTATGGGTAGAACTACTTTGGAGGCCGTCGGGAGGAGTGTGGCCGTTGGATGGAAGCATCAAACAGTGGAAATCGTGCTTAGAAGTCAAAAGGAGAGCGGTGGGAGATATTAAGTCAGACCTGTTAATCTGCAGAGATCGACAGTCAGGATTAATCGGGAGGAATATAATGCAAATGGTCACATTATTGGAAAATCGGGAAAGAAACAAAGGAACACGATGAAATTTCCTTTGGCAGAGGTAAAATGCATAAGAATTGAAATTGGGGTTTCGGGATGACCATGAGTCGTTGGATGAGATCGGCCCATGAGATCAACGGTGGAGATTGCACGTTGAAAACCTTTGGTAGAAGCGGAGGACGATAGTATAAAGCGAGAATGATCTGGACCGTTGATCTGCAGAGATCAACAGTTGAGGAGGAACACAATATAATATAGTGCAAAAGGGAATAAGTGGTTTCGGGAAAAAAAACCACGAGTTTCGCGCGGCAGAAGGGCAAGAAATCGGTATTGGATTTTTGGATGCGATATGCGTCAGAGGCTGACATGTGGCACTATAATACCGCCCATTTCACGTAGCCTTTGGAGAATTAACGTTCGTGCTTAAAGTTACGCAATATGGAATGTCAGCCGTTAGATCTGGGTCCTCAGATCGAACGGTAGGGAATGAGCGCAATATTGATAAGATGCGAGAGCGGAAGCAGGTGGGGTAGATTTAATCTAGGCCATTGATCTAGGATTTGGATGACTAAGATTGAATCCGAGGAGGGCAAGACCCACAGGAGGCAGGCCTATCAGAGTTAATACGGGCCGTCAGATGGAACAGATCAACGGTGGGGATTGAAACTGGGGATTGAACGAAATAACACAAAGGAGGAGAAAGGGTTAATAAGGGTCATTGATCTGCAAATATTAACGACTAAGGATTGGCCAAACAAATTTACGAAGCGGGGCGCATAAAATTTAACCAAATTCAGAAAACACAATTTGGACTGTTCGATCTAGACACGTGGACGACCCAGATGCAATCGAAGGCAGGCGATCGGCGAGGGAAGAAACTTTGAATGGCACTGATGCGATTTAGCGCTGGCCGTCGATCTGAGGATCAGATCAATGGTATGGAATGAATCAGAGGGGTTCAAAAGGCAGAGGAAAGGTTTATGATCGAAGTAAATGAGGGTCGTTGGATCGGAGATATGGCAAATAGATCCAACGGCGGAGGATCCATCGGGGGTAGTCAATCGGGAGGGGGAATAGAATGCGCCCGATAAAAACTTGCGATGCAATTTTGCACGGGCCGTTTGATCAGCTCAAGATCAACGACGAAGATGGTTTCAAAACATGCATTGATGGAAATTCCTTAATACTTTATAAAAACCCAAAATTTAATGAAATGTAAAAGTTTTATGGTTGGGGTGGATTATACATATGAAGCTCGGTGCCCGTCTGCGGGGCCTTGGGTGTATGGAAATGAATGGGACCGGGGTTTTATTTTCAAGGTGCCAATCGGATCGGAAAATCGGAGAAAGGCTTTTCAATATACCCATTGCATAAATCTCCGATGCGAGAATATAATGACTGTCCGATCTGAAACAGATCAACGGTCTTTTTCATTGATAACATGGAATGGCGGGTTTAGACCAAAACTTATGAAAAAGTGGGTTTATGAATTTACAAAGGGAAAAATGCATCGGAGATGGTTTATTACAATTTTTTAAGCACCGGATGCAGGCCCAAGGGTTATATGAAGCAATAATACGATCTGGGGTTATAAAAAGGGCTAATCGCATTGGAGGCTTCACCATAAGAAATAGACTTGTGCGCTCCAATTTTTCCGATGCGATAAGCGCTAAATGGGTTCAGCGCTTGGTTCCAGCACCAAGGCATATGGTGGGGAAGTGGTTAGGACTTAGCCCAAAGGGGCTTAAGCCTATAGTCGAAAATTATATTTTTTATGCATTTTTCAAGGTTTTCTAATGGATTTGGGGGTTTCAGTAAAGTTTAAAAATGAGTTTTAAACTTTATAAAAGGATTTTGATGAAGGGGAAATGGGAAAAAATGGAAAACAGAGGGATTTTATGAGGAAAAAGAGAAGGCGAAATGAAGGTTAGTTTTGAGGTGGAAGGAAGGGAAAAATGGTGTTTTGCAGCAGTCTTTTCTCTATGAAATCAACAAAATTATAGAGTTAAAAATGGAAAAAACAGTGAAGATTTAAACAAAGGGCATGATGTCTTCACGAGTCTTGAAGAGATAACATTTTTAGCAATAAAAATTGTTCCTTGAAGGCTCCAAAAAGTTTTAACAACCTTTTTATATAACAAATTTTATAGGTGGCTAACATCTTCCATGGGCTTGTCCTCAATTTGGCTCTGAAACCATGTTAATTTAACATGTTCTTTGCTACAATAAGTTACTTCCATAGCTCATCTCTAAAACATATGAAATTAATCACAATATGATAGTAACAAGTGAAATAACTTTAAATGAAATAGCAGAACACAAGCCAAGACAAGAGAACACTAAGATATGGCACAAAACAGGGAAAAAACCCAAGATGGGGAAACTCTTGATCAATTCTTCTTATTATCATTATTATCAATTTTTTAGGAGAGATTACATTCAATGTAATATTGATTTGTCAATGTGATAACCAATATCATTGTTCAAATGCCAAATAAACATCTCAATCAAATATGCATCATGTAGCGCAAACAATAATTGTTCACAAGGCTTCATTTACCAGCCTTCACATCAAGGATATGTCATTGCACTCACTGAAATTTGGGCTACAAAAAATATTTTCGCAAAACCATCTTCATTTACCTGGAATTCATAAACATAAAGAACCAACCACATACCTTCTTCATGGTATTTCTTAACAATGAAGAGACACGACCCAGACACTCAGATGATTTCGTCCCTCTATAGGCCTCTTGCGGTTGCCCGAGAAAATTCCCTAATAGTTGTCAACCTAATCCTAAAACTCTCTGTAAATATTCCTCGATAGACCCTTAACCTCTACGTACACACTGTTGAAGTTTGGATCTTATTCTAGCATCAAACGTAGGTCTTATGACCTTCCTATACACCTAGCTGAAGGTGCTCAGACCTCCTTCAATTCTCAGTGATTGCCTTGGTCTTGATCATAGAGATATGCCCTTATAAAATGCACAATATGAACTAGTGAATATTGCATTAGATTCAGGTTTGGGAGAATAACCCTTGACCTCAAATTGGACTAAGGTGGAAAGTAGTGAAATAAGGTAGAAATTAGGAAGACTAATTGCAAAAATTGGACTAGTAGTTATTTATTTGAAATGGAGGTGTTATTATGTTGTTTAGAAATTAAATAATATTTTAGTTAATACATGTTGAAGCAATAATTGGGGGTCAATTTATCAATTGGGAGTTGGAACATCTGTGTTTGAGTTATCGTTCATGATGTCCCTTATTGTTGGTTCTAAAGGCGAGTGAAGGAATATGTTATTTGCTGAAGTTGAAGATTAAAGTTGAAGTCCTAAAGAATCAACCATGGTAGTCTGCAAATGCCAGAAGGTCAATGGATGAATATCTTGAATTCAAAGTTTTCCTTTCAAATTATTCTTGATATTGCAACAAGATGATGAGCTTAGTGAAAAGAGTCGCCTTCACTAAGTGGGCTCGCAAGCTATTTTTTGTGCAAAGTCTATTTTTAGACTATGTCTATTTTTAGACATGTCGATCATATTCTATGAGTTCCAGGATGATATTTTTGGATGGTTGGTCAAGTTGGAAAAATATATGGACTTCTATTTTTAGACATACTGGGCGGTATCTATTTTTAGATTGCCAGTCTAAAAATAGATATGTGGAATATTATTAGCTCTTAATAATATTTGGACTATAAACATTATCTTATTCTCTTGGAGCACTTTAGTTAAGTGCAAAAATGTGGCACAGGAGTTGACAGAAGGAATTACGCTATTCCTGAGGGTTAATTGGAGCTATTGCATGGAGAATTTAGTTAGAACTCGTGTGGGAGAGTTTGGTGGAGTTATTGAGGTAGTTGGTGGAGTTGTGTTCAGTTTAACTCAGTTAGACGTTGAGCTAGTTGTATCTAGTCTAACTGATTGATACACTAGTGAGAGTGGTGTGAATTAATTAATAATTAATTCACTAAATATTAAATCATTAATCAACTGAAGAATACATCAGTTAACTACAGTGCATGGACAATTTCAGTGGAGACCAGTGGAGAGGTAGGTGAAAGAGCAAGTTGACTATCATTTGTGACTATAGTGTTGCATGATTTGCAACACCCAGTTATTGGAGATGCCAATGAGGATTGCATGAGCGAGGCTGGACCAATTTGAGTTCATTCACAGCCAATATTCAGTAGGGATTGCACAGTAGAGGCAGGCTAGCAGGTGGCAAAGATCGGTGCATGGATTTGGTAGATCATGCTTGATTAGTGTGTAGCGATTGTATTGTACTGAGAGCTTGACATGAAAAGCTTTGTATGAGGATTGTTACATGATCTCTATGACATATATTATATATAGATAGTTGGGGTTCTTAGCTTCAGGCTTTCCCGTTAAAAAAATGTGTTCATATGTGTGAATTTTTATGGTTTCAATGTGTGCATGCAATTGATTTAATTTCCGCAAGTAATGATCAATAGTAGAAGAGATTTTGTATTATGCATGAAGTAAAATAGTGTGTGATCAAGAGAATCTTGGATGTATAACGCATTATTTATATAATTTCTACAATTATTACAGTCTTTTTCCAAACATGCAGATGATGGAACTGGGCAAATTTATTGAACTGCTTAGCTGTAAAATTAGGGCCAATTTTGTTTGCCATGTTTTTTTGGATTTTGTATTGATGAATTTTGTCTTACACCATATAACTTATAGTCTTACATGATTTATCTCATTTTAATGCATTATGTTTGCATGATACATGAAATTAATTCAAATATTCGATATGTTAAATTTCAATACATCATGTTTATTTGAAGTTTTTCAAATATGATATTTAGTATGGTCTTCCTTATTTCTTTCAACAATGGAAAAATCATTGTGTATGGATGTTTATTTTTCTCTATGGTTGATATTTCCTGTGCACAGTCTATGTATGTTTCGTTTTTTGGGTGGAAACTGCACTGTCTCACATCTTGTCTTAACATCTTGATATAAATTCGTTGTTAGTGAGCATTGATAGGTCATTTAGTTATTGTTTTATTTTGTCATTTTTTTTTAAATATCAATCAAGTGAGAAAAATTATAAAATGCATGTTCTGTTTTTCAGAATCTCCAAGGAGAAACTTGTCTCTAATGTTAGACACACATATTTCAAATGATGATATGGTTGGACTTGCCAATCAAATTCATAGTTCTACGATGATTTCAACTGAAATATGAGTCATATATTGATATTTTCATCTTCCATAATTTCTGATAATGAATATGTAGAAAGATATTTTAGTCAATGTAGAATCTAACCCTTTTTCAACGTTGATAACTAATTTGTAGGATCATTTGCAAAGGAGAGCGAGAGAAACTAGTAGGGATGTTGTATGGGTAGGCTCTTCACAGATTTTTAGAAAGTAGTTGACACGTTACCATCATTTTTGTCGCAATGGAAACACTATTTCAGTAAGTTAGACAAATATTAAAAATTATTTATATATTTTCTTTTTGGCCATATTTGTAGAGTTTGCAGTCCTCTGTTGGAAATTTTGTTGGTAGGTTCATGATTTTGTATATACGAGGGCGGAAGGAAGGGAACATTGAATTGTTGATTTGGAAGAAATTTTTGAGGATTGAAAGGAAAGGAAGTTAGTTCAGGTTTAGTGGTTTCATAAGGCTAATGAAGTGCTTGAAAATATACCCCCTCTAGTACCTCATGCAAGATAAAAAAAATTTCTTCTTCCTCGCAAGTTATTATTGTTAAATGTGTTGATGGCCTGACAACAATACTTACTCCAGAACACCATGGGTAATGTTGTGCAAAACTACCTCTCGAGGTAGCAACTCAACTTTACATGTGTTGTAGGCAGTTTGAAAATGGCATCATCAAGTCATTTGATTTAAGTTAATTGGAAGGATATCAACACAAGAAATTTATTTCCTCCACATATGTGATCTTTCTTCGGTTTTCACCGAAGCATGATCACACAAGTGATAGCTAGGATCTGGATGAAGAGCGGGAAACAAATCTTAACACTGGATTAAGCAACGAGCCTAGAAAATAAAGGAGCTATAGAAGATGGTCCGGGGCCCTTAGTCACAGTCGTCGACATGCAGATGCCCCAAATAGTTTATATAGATTATATGTCTCCATTGAAGTAAATGAAGATAATATTTTTACACTAGACACTAGATCCCTGATAAAACCTATGGTGGAGAAGAGCAAGGAATATGTGCATCTACAAGGGTTAGTGGATTTGGGTTTTAATATTGGATACAAGGTAGAGTTTCTTTCACAGGACAGTGGTATCAGAGGTTGTTGGTTTAAGTGCACAGTAATAAGCAAAAAACCAGACCATCTAAAAGTTTTCTATGAGGATGTTCAAAATGAAGATGAAAGTGACAACTTAGAGGTTGGTCTCCTAACTTTTGATTGTCATTGTGAGAACTTTCTTTTTAGGTTACAATTATAGTATCTACAATATTAATTTGAACTCATCATTGCAGGAGTGGATTCCTGCTTTTAGAGTACTAGCACCAGAAAAATTTGGGATTCGAATCCCTAGATGGTTAACCATCTGCCCCTACCCTCCTGAAGAAGAAATTTATAGTAGCATTGTAGTTGGCATTGCAGTGGATGCATGGTGGAATGATGGCTGGTGGGAAGGTGTGGTGGTTATGATACATGAACCAGAGGCTTAAGTACATGCTTATTTTTCTGGTATAGACTCACCTCCTGATTTTTCCTTTTTTGTACCTTTACTGTGACACATTTTTTGGTCCAGAGTATGAGACGAGAAAATAAATTGAATTTTCCTATGTTGTAGGTGAAAATGAAATATCAGTATTCAAAACAAGATACTGGCACATCTCCAGGGATTGGGTCAACAACCAATGGATTTTGGTAAAAGAGGCACTAGATGTAGCTAATACCCAAGTCTCTCATGATAAAAAAGATGGATTACAACCTGTGAAATTTCCTGGGAGATGAATTGTATCTTCGAGTTCATCAATTGTATTGAGACAATCCAGTGAATTGGACGGGTGTGGAAATTATCATACCAATGAAAGCGATATGGATTTAAAAGGAGAGGTTGGAGTGGAATCCACAACTATCAAGCAAGAAAAAAATAGATATAATATGGTAAATGATGGACTGCTTGGTTATTTGAGGTGGAAATATTCAAGGAAGCGAAAAATCACCAGAGAAGCTATAACTTTATCCAAAACTAGCTCTTTTGGTGGTAAGTTGAAATTGTTGAAAAGGAAGATCGTGGATTGTAACATGTTGATAAATGGGGAAGACTTGTTGGAATGCAATAAGGAGCAAACCAAAAGGTAGATATTTGGTGAATAACTTGTAAAATCCAAACGATTGAGGCAAGGGCATGAAAACCTGAAACCAATACATGGTTGCCCCATAGTAAGCCCCCATTTCAGGAATCCAATGCCTTTTTCTAATCTTGTGATGTCCAGATGAATTCAATTGGCTAGGCAGTTGTTCCATAATTGCAGTGCACTATTATTTTATTGACAAATTGGTGACAATTTTGAGCTCTTTCTAAAAGGAATCCAAGTCCAGGATAAATTTTACTAACAAAAATTTTCTCAATCAAGTTGGGAAGTAGAGAGGCTATATATGTGTGAAGATTGGAATATGGTAGATGTGTGAGGATGCATGACAAGGACCTCATGCTTGTCTAACTTATTTCAAGTATGGAAAGGATGTGGGATTGTAAACATGGGAAGACTGATTTGTAATATATGTGAGTTTAGTCATAACCAGGTCAATTTTAGATTTAGTTATGATGTATAATGCCATAACATTAATATTTTCAATAAGTGTTGACAAAAATGATAGCATCTAGTGCAGGGGAGATGAAAAATAATGGATGTGAGAAGTGGCATTAAAAATGCAACAACCCATAATTTTTTATTTTCATTCAAATTTCCTCTACATCATGCAATCTAGTTGTAATGTGTAAATCTCTTTGTTTTAAACAAGGGCATTTTCCAATGCCCATTGTACCAATAAAATGAAATGTTCAAATTGAAGCGGTTTGTCCTATGCCTACTTTTGTTGTTTCATTAACAAATATTTGTACTTGATTCTAAGCGTAAATTAATATATATATTTTTAATCTGAATATTAGTCTTTATCTATGACATCAGGTTGTACAACATTAACAAAATACTTTCAAACTTCTATGCTTGATAAATACTGGTCATCGAAGTGTTTTTACCCATGCCTACTGTCATTTGATCAACAAATATTTGCCCTTGATTTTGAGCCAACATACTTTTTTTGTATGAATATTTGTCTCTTTTTATTACCTCAGGCTTTAAAACATTAAAAGAACATTTTCAGATGCATATGATATATAACCACTGGTCATTAATAAACAATTATTAGTGATCTAATTGCATTTTTCATTGCAAATGTTGGGCACAAGTTACCAGATTATTTCAATAATTTTGGCATATGACGCATTACATTTACTCAGCAAAAAAAAAGTTATCAACCTTGTTTTTGTGTAGTCACATTATATTTCATTTATGTATTCCCCCCTTTTGCAAAATGAGTTGGACAGAGTAACTCATTAGTGTACTCATTTATTCTTACAAAATGTATTGAATATTTAAAATTATGTAAAAGGGTTGATTTTGGGTGCTTAGTCATGACTATGGCATTGTTTTGGAGGGTTTATCCTCTTCTAAAGTTTGGATGCTACTATTTCCTTTTTTCAAATGACATCCAAGATTAATCACAAAAATAAAAATTTTAAGAATTTCCCTATTTGTTTCCCACGAGAGTATAATTTTCCTGACGTTTTTTTTTCCATCTACGTTTGTTTTCATCAGAATTTGCGATGAGTCTGTCCCTCAGAATTGCGATGATTGTATTTTCCCGACGTTTTTTTTTCCATATACGTTTGTTACCATCGGACTTGTAATGATTGTGTCCTTTGGAATTTCAACGATTGTGTCCTTCAGAATTGCGACGATTGTTTCCGTCGGGATTGAGACCATTGTTTCCGTTGGGATTGCGACAATTTTTTTGGTGTTGTAATGAATACACGTTTCGTGTCAAGTGTCATAATAGTGATATTTTTTCCGTCAGAAATTGGGCCAAATGTGTTAGTAACACTGCAGTCCTTTATTCCCATCCTCCTTTTGTTTTCTATCAACCACGAAACGGCACCACAACTTCTCCTCGAGCTTCTCATTTTTAAACCATTTCTCTCCTACTACTACTAATCCCATGGATTTTGATATAGACTCCTCCATAACTTCAAATTCTAGCAATCCCACCTTGGCTTGGCTCCCATCAAAAGTCTGAGTGAATTATAGTGCCACAACCGAATCAAAACCATAAAATATAATCAGAAATGGGAGGAACTCGGATTCCTACAATATTACAAGAGTGTTCTTGTAGTCGTCCATTTTATATACCTCTTTTACGGACCAAGGTTCGATCCTCAGAGGAACCATCCTTTGTTTAAATTTACTCCACTACTGCCTAAAACTTAGAAGGATCACACATCAAGAATTCAGAGGCTTTTTCGAAATTATTTTGTGATAGTCAAGCTATCTGTTCACCTCTAAATCAACCACCCTTGAACAGTCACGCTCCATTGGTAAAATCACAACCTACTTGACATATTTCTCTCCTACTTTAGTAAATGATAAAATAAGGTTTAACCATAATACAAATTATGGAATTCCATAGTCTAAAGGTGGTGCAGTCATTCTACCTACACAAGATATTCATAAAACAAAAATAGGCTTTCCAGTTGCACATTATTGCACGAGGTATTCCTGCACTATATCAAACACTTTTGCATTGAGGACCATTGTTCCTAAACTAGAACATGAATTTTTGTTCTCAGGAGTGCTAAAAAATGTGGATACCTGCACTGAACATTTCTGCACTTAAACGATCCTGCACTGAACATTCCTTCACTGAACATTTCTGCACTGAAAATTCTAGTACTGAACATTCCTGCACTGAACATACTTGTAATTAATGTTCTTTCACTGAACACATATTCCTGAACCAAGGACATTTGTAGCATATCTGAAGAGAGAGAGGGAACACAAATTTCTGATAAAATATAATTCATAGGCTGGATTTGAAATATTTTCTGAATATAAAAAGGAGGTTTTATTTTGTAGTATTTGGTATTAATGTATGCCTTTCGATCTAATCTGTGCATTCACATCAGGTCCTGCAATGTGATCCATTACTGTTAGGTCCCTATATTACTAGTTTAGTCCCTTATTGTTATTATTATAGCCCCCTTATTGCTATTGGTGTACACCTGTAACCCCAATATTGTTATTATTGTGCCCTTAAATTATTATTGTTAGGTTGGCTAAGATTATATTGTGGCCCCGTGGACTCCTATATATAGAAGAAGGTTTTGGTAATTTGTATCATTCAAGAATTGTTCATTTATGTAATATATTGGAGGTTTCCCCCTCAAAGTGGCTGATTTCTAAGGTGTTGATCTCTCCTTTCTAATATTTTTGGAGCTGGTTTCACAACATTTGGTGTCAAAGCTTTAGATTCTAGGGTTTCTCTACTCCAAACAGGTCATCGTGGAATTTTTACTATAAATTGTTTTATATGAAGGTTCAGAAGCTGAAATTTTTAGAGCGTAAAGAAGAAATCCCGAGGAACATCGTCGCAATGGTTCACAAAATTTTTGGAGATATGATCTGTGGAGGTTAGGGATTTTTCAGGCTCTTGAATTTCATCTCAAAGAGGTGATAGTGGGAAAATCTTCATAACTCTCTCTCTGAGCATCAGATTGGAATTATGTAAAGAGTGGTTGCAAGCACACAAAATGCAGTTTCCTGTATATAAATTTCAAAGCTGAAGCAGGAAATAGTGACACATGGCAGGTCATACAAGTTCGCTCTACTGAACCAGTCCATAATTAGCTCATTGTGGGAGATTTGACATAACTTTTCCTTGAAGAGTCCAAATCAGGTCAGACCTGTGGAATTCAAAATAGGATTTAGAGGGCTAACTCAGGGCCGAATTTGAAATATTGAAAATCTAAAATAATAGAGATAATTCAGTTTCAATATCGAGCTCCTCAACATAAATAAAAAGGTGTGTATTTTTTTTCCGAATTGCATAAGTCGTGTGTAGAAAATCATTTTGAAGTGATTCCAATGGCCTATTGAGCATATATTTCAGTATTGGGTTCTAAAATGCCTCCTAAAAGGAATTAAACACCCATTAAGCCCTCAGAATACTCTACTATTACTCATGAAGACAAATAATTGCAACATGATATATCAAAATTACAAGAGCAAGTGCACCAAATTTCGCTCTTGCAAAGAGCAACAAAAAATGAAATGGAAGTTTTGAAGAAAGGCATAGAAGTGAATATGGATGGTTTGAAGAAAGGCGTGGAAGCTAGATGGATGGCGTGGAACCTAAGATGGAGGACATGGAAGAAAAAATTAAAGACAACATGGAAAACATGAAGAATGATCTAAAAGTAGACATGGAAGGTTTGAAAAAGTTGATATAAGAAATTATTCCTAACGACAAAAATATAGTAGAAGAATAATGATGAGAACAGAATAGATGTTAATCGTGATTTCATAAACTCTAATGTTGTATGGAAGAACCATCATATTCCAAAGATGGATATGAGGAAGTTTGATGGCAAGGATACTGTAACATGGATACTACAGATGGAGCAATATTTTGATCTCAATAATGTGCAAAACACACAAAAGGTATGCATTACACCTTTACATTTAGAACATAATACTTATGGTATTGATGGCTTTGCTCCCTGTAAAAAATTGTCACTTGGTTAGTTTTTACAGAGGAAATGATAGCACATTATGAGGATACAAATAGAAACACCTTCTTTAGCCAATTGATAAATCTCAAACAAAAGGGTTCAGTGGTGGAGCACATTGAGGAATTCCAAAAATTGAATATAAGGGTAACTGATATTCCAGAGGAACACATGATTAATGTCTTCATAGGGACTTCCAACGATAAAATCCAACATGAAGTTCGCGTTTGGGAACCTGATTCATTGGAGAAGGAATTTAGGGTGGCAAGAAAAATTGAATGTAAAATTATGGCAACAAGGAAGCGTACCACTCACATCTATAAATATGGAAGTGTTCCTACTCCTATACTTCCACAACCTATAAGGTTGAAAAAAAAACAATTGGAAGAAAAAAGAGCAAAAGGGCTTCGCTACAGTTGTGATAGAAAATAGATGAAAGGTCATAAGTGCGCTGAGAAGAAATTATTTTACATAGATTATGAAGAGGAAGAAGAAAATGAATAAGAATCTTCAAAATAAGAGGATATACACCAGGAATCAACCCTAGAAGAGGAAGAAACGTGTCCGACCATATCATGTAATGCATTGGCAGGAATTACCACTCCTCAAACTCTCAAGATAGAAGGACATATCAAAAATAAAAAGGTAATAGTGTTGATTGATTTGGGTAGTACCCATAATTTTATTCATTGCAAGGTAGCCAAGGAATTGAATTGTTTCCTATACTCGGCACCAGAATGTCAAGTGATGGTTGCAAATGGAGGAACTATAAATTTCTCTGGAAAATGCCATAATATAAGGCTAACCATGGGGGAATATGTATTGAATATTCCAATGGGAGGTGCTTATGTTGTACTAGGAGTACAATAGTTACAATCTTTAGGGACGATAGCTTTTAATTTTTAAGAAATTTTCTTGAAATTTTTTTTTTCAGAAGGAAAGGAAGTAAAATTACGGGGTATCGCAGGGAATTTGGGAAAGATAATAAGCTCTAATTTCATGAAAAATCTTCTGAAGAAATAACAACAAGGTGTAATTTCACAATTATGCTCACTAGAAGTGCCAACATCAAAATCATCTATTTCTCCAGATCTCCAAAAAGCCTTGGACAAGCAGTCAAAGGTTTTTGAAACTCCCAAAGGACTCCCACCTATTCATGATCATGATCATGCTATTCATTTGATTCTAGGAAGTGTTCCTCCAAACATCAGGCCTTATAGATATCCTTATGCCCAAATGAGCGAAATTGAACGTATGATTGCAGAAATGTTAGAGGATGGTATAATTCAACCTGGTCAAAGTTCTTTCTCTAGTAGTATTGGTGCACAAGAAGGATGGATCATGGCACATGTGTCCGGATTATAGGGAGCTCAATAAGCTCACTATTAAAGATAAATTTCCCATTCCTGTGATTGATGAATTATTGGATGAATTACATGGAGAAATTTATTTTACCAAGTTGGATCTTCGTTCAGGATATCATCAAATTAAAATGAAGATTGAATATATTCTGAAAAAAAAATTTTTAACTCATGAGGGTCATTATGAATTTTTGGTCATGCCTTTTGGCCTTACCAATTCAACTTCTACATTTCAAGGGTTGATGAATTCCATTTTCAAACCCTTCCTTAGAAAATTTGTGCTAGTATTTTTTGATGATATACTAATCCACAACAGGTATTGGAAGGATCATGTTCAACATGTTGATAGGGTGCTCAAACTATTGTAGGAGAAACAATTATATGCAAAAGCATCCAAATGTTCCTTTGGAGTACAACAGGTGGAATATCAAGGTCATATTGTATCTCACAAGGGTGTTAAGGTAGAACCTAATAAAATTAAAGCCATTAAGGAATGGAAAGTCCCCACAACCATAAAGTAGTTGCGAGAATTTCTCGGGTTAACAGGGTATTATCGCAAGTTTGTTAAGAATTATGGGAGAATAGCAGAACCTCTAACAAAATTATTGAAGGAATATGCATTTTCATGGACTCTTAAAGCAACTAAGGCCTTTGAACATCTTAAAGAGGCAATGTGCCTAGCACTGGTCTTAGCTACGCCATATTTCACAAAAACATTTATTATGAAATGTGATGCCTTAGGAAGTGGAATTGGTGTTGTTTTAATGCAAGAAGGAAGACCCATTTCTTTTGAAAGTCATCCAATCAAAGAAAAGTATTTACAAAAATCTATTTATGAGAAGGAAATGTTAGCAATACTACATGCACTAAAGAAAAGGCGACCTTACTTAATGGGAGGACACTTCAAGGTAAAAAATGATCATGATAGTATTAAACAATTTTTGGAACAAAGATTATCTTCAGAAGAGCAGCAAAAATGGGTCACAAAGATGTTGGGTTATGACTTTGAAATAATCTACAAAAAAGGGAAGCTAAATGTTGTTGCAGATGCACTCTCAAGAAAGAATGAAGAGGTGGAAGCATTGCTTTGTGCCATTTATATTATCCAACCGAATTGGATAACTGAAGCAAGGGATGAATGGAAGAAGGACGAAGAAGTGTGGGAACTCATTCAAAATTTGCAGCAAGATCCTAGTACATTTGATACATTTAGTTGGAAAAATGATTCCTTATGGTACAAATATCGCTTATATCTTTGTAAGATTTCGCAAATAAAATAAAATATTCTTTTGGAATTGCACACTTCTCCTTTAGGAGGTCACTCGAAATTTTTAAAAACTTACCACAGGGTGAAGAAATAATTTTTCTGGGATGGCCTTGAATCTGATATTCAAAATTTTGTAGCGAAATGTTTGGTTTTCTAACAAAATAAAGTTGAGATAATTAAGACCTAGGGTCTTCTACAACCTTTATCCATTCCAAGTCAATGTTGGGAGGATATTTCAATGGATTTTATCACAGGTTTACCCAAGTCCGAAGGAAAGAGTGTCATCATGGTGGTAGTTGATAGAATTACCAGGTATGCACACTTTTGTGCATTATCTCATCCATTTAAAACAAGTATAGTTGCTACTACATTTATGGACACAATTCAAAAGCTACATGGAAACCCAAAAATTATTGTGAGTGACAGAGATCCCATTTTTACTGGAAATTTGTGGACGGAGTTATTTTATTGTTTGGGTACTCAACTAGCTCATAGCTCATCTTATCATCCTCAAACTGAGATAGTGAATAAATGTTTGGAAGGATATATTTGTTGTTTTATATCTGATAAACAAACAAAATGGGTCAAGTGGTTACCTCTCGTTGAATGGTGGTATAACACTTCCTTCCATACTGCAGCAAAAATGACCCCATTTATGGCACTTTATGGATATCATCCACCATCCATCACATCATATTTAAGAGAAAATTCTAAGATTCAAGTAGTGGAAGATCACATCGAGCATCAACAAAAATTTCTCCAACTCTTAATGGATAACCTAACTTTGGCACAAAATCGAATGAAACAACAGGCATATCAACATCATAGCAAGAGAATTTTTGATGTAGGAGACTGGGTATTTTTATGGCTAAAACCATACAAACAAATGTCCCCCAAGCAAGCTAAGAAGGATAATAAATTATCGCCAAAGTACTATTGTCCTTAAAAGGTGTTGAAAAATATTGGTACTATGGCATACAAATTGGAGCTTCCCACTTCTTCGCGAGTGCATCCAATTTTCCATGTTTCATGCTGAAAGAAGGTTATAGGTGAAAATATTCCAGTTCAAACAATATTTCCAGAACTTGATGAGGAAGGAAAAATCATATTGGAATCTGAAGCAGTCACGGAAACAAGAACTCGACAACTACGAAATCGATCAATTTCAGAGTATCTCATCAAGTGGAAGAACTTACCCACTGAAGATTCTACATGGGAGGATGAGAATTTTATATAGAAGCACCCAGATCTACTCAAGCGTTGAGGAAAACACTTTTTTGTAGGAGAGGGGCATGTTAGGTCCCTATATTACTCATGTAGTTCCTTATTGTTATTAGTATAGCCCCCTTATTTTTATTGTTGTACCCCTGTAACCCCAATATTGTTGTTATTGTGCTCTTAAATTATTATTGTTAGTTCAGCTAGGATTATATTGTGGCCCCATGGACTCCTATATATAGAAGGAGGTTTTTATCATTTGTATCATCCAAGAATTTTTCATTTATGTAATGTATTGAAGTTTGCCCCTTCGAAGTGACTGATTTCTAAGGAATTGATCCCTATTTTCTTCTATTTTTGGAGTTGTTTCACAACAATGAGGGAGAAAATAAGTGGGAAAGGGTAATTTTTTAGAATGGGAAGGAAATTATGATAGGGAATTCAAGAGTGAAACCACCAAGAGGGACAAATCGAAAAAGGGATTTGAAAAACATTTCAGGGGATAAATAGGGTAAAACGAAATCGGATAGGGAAAATTTCCTTTGAATAAAGGGGTGGTAATTCATGGGATAAAAAGAAGAAAAATAGAGGGAAATTTACGAAATGGGAATATAATAAGGGCATAATTTTACCTCGAAAATCTCCCTAAATAGTACCAAATCCAAAATAAATGCAGTGAGACTTGAGCGTTGCTTGCATAAAAAAATTCGTATCAGTTGTCCCAAACTTGGATAAGGGATCGGTTCCTGCATTTAAAACCTACTTCTTCTTGGCAACAATTAGCACATATAAAGATCAAGAAAAATTCCCATTTTATTAAATTTTGATCTTCTTTCTAGCATGCTGGTTTTCAAGTTGATCCTTCTGTGATTATGTCAGTAAACGAATTTTCAAGATCATAGGAAAAGATTTTTTTCTTCCTTTTTATTCTTGTTTTTAATTTTTTCTTTTTAATTTCATGAAAATAAAGAATCAAATTTGAAATAGGTTAGCACAACCACCTACCATCTCTTCTTCAGATTTATGTTGTACTTGCTACATAAAATCTTCCTTTGTGAGGGGCTGAAAATATACCTTAAGTCCCAAATGAACTGTAGTCCAGAAGGTCTTGATCTGGAACTCTATCGAAAAAAGGGCTTATTTCTCGTATACTAGCTCATATGGTGTATGTCCCGTGATGTTCCTCTAAGTGGTTCGATATTCCCATAAGGCTTCCGGTAATATGCTGGCCCAATCATTCCTATGCATGTTCATCGTTTTGGTTAAGATGGAATCGATTACCTTATTTGTAGATTCCACCTGGCCATTTTCTTGTGGGTGATACAGTGTAGATTTACTGTGTTGAATTTTGTATTGATCCATCACACCCTGTACCATACTATAAATAAAACATGACCCATTTTCAGAAATAATCTCTCTAGCCACACCAAATCTAGTAAATATTTCAGTAAATAAAAAGTCTACAAAAAAAATTTCAGTAGCAAAAGAAACAAATTTAGCTTCTACCCATTTTGTAAAAAAATATATACAAACCAATATACGATTTTTATTTAAATATGTCGGATTTATGGGTCCTAAAAAATCAATAGCCCAATTTTCAAAGGGCTCAATCATAACCTGATGAGATAAAGGAATTTCATTGGTTTGATTTGGTTGGCCCATTCGCTGACAGCTATCACATCGCTTGACATATTTCTTGGAATCTTTAAACAAGGAAGGCCAAAAATAGTCAGCTTGTAGAATCTTATATGTAGTTCTCTCATCAGCAAAATGGCCTCTGCAAGGTTCATCATCAGTAGATTTCAAGATTTCAAACACTTATTCCTCTCTTACACATCTATGGATAATAAGATCTAGTCATGTGTAAAAGAGGTCTCTTTGAAACCAAGAATATGAAGCACTTTTATGTATGATATTCTACTTTTCACGAGCATAAAAGTGAGGTGGTGTATTTCTCGTGACTAAATAATTGTGTATGTTAGCAAACCATGGTGATTTTTTTGACACAACAAAAATATGTTCGTCAGGGAAATTATCATCAACATGAATTACTTCACCATGATTATTTAATCTCGAAATATAATCAACTACAACATTGGATTTTCCTAGTCTATCAACAAGATTAACATTAAATTACCAAAGCAAAAGTAACCACCTAGTCACTCTACTGCCAATTAATGGTTTATTCATCAAATATCTTTTTACAAAATGATCAGTATGCAGAAATATTTCATATCCTGTTATGCAGTCTCTGAATTTATTAATAGAAAAAATCACAACTAAAAACTCTTTCTCAGTCATAGTATAATTCAATTCGGCGGGTGACACATTTTTACTGATGAAGTAGATAGCATATCATTTTTTTTCTCTTCTTTTCCTAAGGATGCGCCAATGGAAGTATTTGCGGCATCTGAGGATATATGAAATGGAAAGGAAAAGTTAGGCCCTCTCAAAAATGGTGCCTGTACTAATTTTTCCTTTAATGTCTCAAAGGACTATTGGAAAGCTGCAGACCAAGAAAACTCACTATCCTTAGCTAATAATCGAAAAAGGGGGTTAGATATCCTATAAAAGTTTTCAATGAATCTCCTATAGTAGCGGCATGTCCCAAGAATCCTCTCACTTCCCTTTGTGTTTTGGGTGTAGGAAGACACAAAATAACCTCTATATTAGTTGGGTCAACTTGGATACCTTTGTCAGAAATGAGGTGGCAAAGAACTACTCTTGCTTTGCATATTAATCTACACTTTTTGTCACTCGAGGCAAGATGAGCTTCTTGGCAACGAGAAAACACTTTTTCTAGATTTTTGAGGGCTTCACGATATGAATCACCAAATACCGAAAAGTAATCCATATATATCTCCACACACTCAAGGTTAGAAAAAATGACCAACACTACCCTTTTAAAGGTGGCTAGGGCATTACATAGCCCAAAGGGAAGCACTCGGTATGAAAATTTCCCCCATGGGCATGTAAAGGTGGTCTTACCTTGATCCTCGGGTTCGATCTGTATCTGGTTATAACTACTAAAGCCATCTAAAAAGGAAAATTACTTTTTACTAGCAAGGGTATCAAGCACCTGCTAGATGAAAGGAACGGGAAAGTAATCATTGAGAGTGGCTTTATTTGATTCTCTACAATCAATTAAAATTTGCCATCTCCCATGTTTATTTAGGACTAATACCAATGGATAGACCCACTGGCTATCAGATATAGGATAAATGAAATCAACATCTAAGAGTTTATGTAATTCTTCCTTCACAACTTCTCTTAGAGATGGGTTCATGCGTCCCTGGGTTATCGCACAGGTAGGGCTCCCTCCTGAATATAAATGTGATGAGTACAAGTTTCAGGAGGGCTGCCTTTCATTTCCTCATATCCCCATGCAAAGGCATTAAGATTGTTTTGCAACAACTTTACAAGTTGTTCCTATTAGGATGCATCCATGTATGGGCTAATATGTAAATATTTTCCTGGACTAATCTCGACAAGAGTGGTTTCAGGTTCGAGATTACAAATAGGTTCTTCCAGAGTCTGTGGTGAGGAAGGTTTGGAATCATGAATTTCTTGAAAATCCAGACTAAATATTTGACATAATGACTCAAAACTTGGCACGGTATATAGATTATTCAAGAAGTCTCGTATCTCACCCTCTTGAGTTGACTCAATATAATGATGTACCATCGAAAATAGCTGATTCTTCTTGTCACTACTGCAATATAGCCATAAGGTATCTCGAAGCTCCTAGATAGACCTAGAAGGTGGATATAAGGTGACTTTCTTCCTAGAATATCCATGAGAAATGTACATGTCACCAAAATGACATCCAATGGAAGCATTAGCTGTAGGATTCCAAGGTCGTCTCAAGATCAAGGGATGTCCTCCCAAAATATTATCTAGTTGAAGAATAATGAAGTCTGCGAGATATTCCCTGTTATGAAACCAGCTCCAAAAATAGAAGAAAAGAGAGATCAATGCCTTAGAAATCATCCACTTTGAGGGGGAAACCTTCAATACATTACATAAATGAAAAATTCTTGAATGATACAAATGACCAAACCTCCTTTATATATATAGGAGTCCAAGGGACCACAATGTAATCCTAGCTGACCTAACACTAATAATGTAAGGGCACAATAATAACAATATGGGGGTTACAGGGGTACAAAAATAATAATAAGGGGGTTACACTAACAACAATAAGGGACTATACTAGTAATATAGGGACCTAAAAATCTCCTCTCCTTCAAAAAAGTGTTGTCCTCAACGCTTGAGTAGCTCCGAGTGCTTCTATATAAAATTCTCATCCTCCTATGTAGAATCTTTAGTGGGTAAGTTCTTCCATTTGATGAGATACTCTGAAATTGATCGATTTCATAGCCGTCGAGTTCTTGTTTTCGTGATTGCTTCAGGTTCCAATATGGTTTCTCCTTCCTCATCAAGTTCTGGAAATATTGTTTGAACTGGAATTTTGTCCCCTATAACCTTCTTTAAGCATGAAACATGGAAAACTGGATGCAACTGCGAAGAAGCAGGAAGCTCCAATTTGTATGCCATAGTACCAATCTTTTGCAACACCTTGTAAGGACCATAGTAATTTGGCGATAATTTATAATCCTTCTTAGCTTGCTTGAGGGACATTTTCTTGTATGGTTGTAGCCGTAAAAATACCCAGTCTCCTACATCAAAACTTCTCTTGTTGCGATGTTGATCTTCTTGTTGTTTCATTCGATTTTGTGGCAAATTTAGGCTATCCTTTAAGAGTTGGAGAACTTCTTGTTGATGCTAGATGTGATCTTCCACTGCTTGAACCCTAGAATTTTCCCTTAAATAAGATGTGATGGACAGTGGATGATATCCATAAAGTGCCATAAATGGGGTCATTTTTGATGCAGTATGGAAGGAAGTGCTATACCACCATTCAACAAGAGGTAACCACTTGACCCATTGTGATTTCTTATAAGATACAAAAAAACGAAGATATCCTTCCAAGAATTTATTCACTATCTCATTTTGACCATCGGATTGAGGATGATAAGATGAGCTATGAGCTAGTTGAGTATCCAAACAAGAAAATAATTCCATCGAAAAATTTTCTGTAAAAATGGGATCTCTATCACTTACAATAATCTTCGAGTTTCCATGTAGCCTTTTAATTGTTTCCATAAATGCACTAGCAATTTTACTTGCTTTAAATGGATGAGATAACGCACAAAAGTGTGGATACTTGGTAATTATATCAACTACCACCATGATGACACTCTTTCGTTCGACCTTAGGTAAACCTGTGATAAAATCCATTGAAATCTCCTCCCAACGTTGAATTGGAAAGGATAAAGGTTGTAGAAGACCTTGGGTCTTAATTATTTCAAATTTATTTTTTTGGCAAACCAAACATTCCACCACGAAATTTTGAATATCAAATTTTAGGCCATCCCAAAAATATTATTTCTTCACCCTGTGGTAAGTTTTTAAAAATCCTGAGTGTCCTCCTAAAGGAGAAGTATGCAATTCCAAAATAATATTTTGTTTTAGTTGGGAATTTTTGAAAATATATAAGCGATCTTTGTATCATAAGGAATCATTTTTCCAACTAAATGTATCAGATGTACTAGGATATTGCTACAAATTTTGAATGAGTGTCCACACTTCTTCTTCCTTCTTCCATTCATCCATTGCTTCGGTTATCCAGTCTGGTTGGATAATAGAAATGACACAAAGAAATGCTTCCACCTCTTCATCCTTTCTTGAGAGTGCATCTGCAAAAACATTTAACTTCCCTTTTTTGTAGATGATTTCAAAGTCATAACCCAACATCTTTGTGACCCATTTTTGATGCTCTTCTGAAGATAGTCTTTGATCCAAAAAGTGTTTAAGACTATCATGATCAGCTTTTACCTTGAAGTGTCTTCCCATTAGGTAAGGTCGCAATTTCTTTAGTGCATGTAGTATTGCCAAAATTTCCTTCTCATAAATATCCTTTTTGTAAATACTTTCCTTTGATTGGACTAATTTCAAAAGCAATGGGTCTTCCTTATTGCATTAAAATGACACCAATTCCATTTCCTGAGGCATCACATTCCACAATAAAGGTTTTTGTGAAGTCTGGCGTAGCTAAGACTGGTGCTAGGCACATTGCCTCTTTAAGATGTTCAAAGGCCTTAGTTGCATCAGTACTCCATGAAAATGCATCTTTATTCAATAATGTTGTTATATGTGCTGCTATTCTCCCATAATTCTTAAAAACTTGCAATAATACCATGTTAACCCGAGAAATCTGCGCAACTGCTTTATGGTTGTGGGGACTTTCCATTCCTTAATGGCTTTAATTTGGTTAGGGTCTACTTTAACACCCTCGTGAGATACAATATGACCCAGATATTCCACCTCTTGTACTCCAAAAAAACATTTATATTTTTTTACATATAATCATTTCTCCTCCAATAGTTTGAGCACCCTATAAGCATGTTGAACATGATGCTTCCATGACCTACTGTAGATTAGTATATCATCAAAAAATATTAACACAAATTTTCTAAGGAAGGGTCTGAAAATGGAATTCATCAACCCTTGAAATGTATAAGGTGCATTGGTAAGGCCAAAAGGCATGAACAAAAATTCATAATGACCCTCATGAGTTCTAAATGCTATTTTCGGAATATCTTCAGTCTTCATTCTAATTTGATGATATCCTGAATGAAGATCCAAATTAGTAAAATAAATTGATCCATGTAATTCATCCAATAATTCATCAATCATAGGAATGGGGAATTTATATTTAATAGCGAACTTATTGAGCTCCCTATAATCCAAACACATGCACCATGATCCATCCTTCTTGTGCACCAATACTACTGGAGTAGAGAAAGAACTTTGACTAGGTTGAATTATACCAGCCTCTAACATTTATGCAATCATACATTCAATTTCACTCTTTTGGACGTAAGGATATCTGTAGGGCCTGATGTTTGGAGGAACACTTCCTGGAATCAAATTAATAATATTATCATGATCACGAATAGGTGGAATTCCTTTGGGAGTTTCAAACACCTCGAAATGATTGTCCAAGACTTTTTGGAGATCTGGAGAAATAGATGATTTTGATGTTGGAACTTCTAGTGAGCATAATTGTGCAATTACGCCTCGTTTTTCTTTCTTCAGAAGATTTGTCATGAAATTATAGCTTATTTTCTTTCCCAGATTCCCTGCAATACACTGTAATTCGATTTCCTTTCCTTCCGAAAAAAATTTCAAGAAAAGTTCTTGAAAATTAAAAGCTACCATCCCCAAAGATTGTAACCATTGTACTCCTAGTACAACATCAACACCTCCCATTGGAATGGAAATCATTGGACTATTCAATACATATTATCCCATGCCTAGCTTGATATTATGGCATTTTATAGAGAAATTTATAGTTCCTCCATTTGAAACCGTCACTTGACATTCTGGTGCTGGGTAGAGGAAACAATTCAATTCCTTGGCTACCTTACAATGAATAAAATTTTGGGTACTACCCAAATCAATCAACACTATTACCTTTTTATTATTGATATGTCCTTCTATCTTGAGAGTTTGAGGAGTGGTAATTCCTACCAATGCATTACATGATTTGGTCGAACTCATTTCTTCTTCTTCTAGGGTTGGTTCCTGGTGTATATCCTCTTATTTTGAAGTTCCTTGTTCATTTTCTTCCTCATCTCAACAATCTGTGTAAAATAATTTCTTCTCACCACACTTATGACCTTTAGTGTACATTCTATCACAACTGTAGAAAATCCCTTTTACTCTTTTTTCTTCCAATTGGATTGGTGTCAACCTTGTAGGTTGTGGAAATCTAGGAGTAGCAACAATTCCATCTTTATAGATGTGAGTGGTAGGCTTCCTTGTCGCCATAATTTTACATTAATTTTTTCTTACCAACCTGAATACCTTCTCCAATGAATTAGGTTCCCAAACGCAAACTTCAAATTGGATGCTATCCTTTAAAGTCCCTATGAAGACAACAATCCTATGTTCCTCTAGAAAATCAGTTAGCCTTATATTCAATTTTTGGAAGTCCTCAATGTGCTCCCCCACTGAACCCTTTTGTTTGAGATTTATCAATTGGATAAATAAGGTGTTGCTCTATGTATCCTCATAATGTGCTATCATTTCCTCCGTAAAAATTAACCAAGTGACAATTTTTTTTATGGGAGCAAAGCCATCGATACCATACAAATGTATTTTTTTCTAAATGTAAAGTTTCAATGCGTACCTTTTGTGTGTTTTGCACATTATTGAGATCAAAATATTGCGCCATCTGTAGTATCCATGTTACGGGATCCTTGCCATCAAGCTTCCTCATATCCATTTTTGGAATATGGTGGTTCTTCCCTCCAACATTAGAGATTATGAAATCATGATTAACATTCATTTTATTCTCATCATGAGTTTCCTCTACTATATTTTCACCATTAGGAAACATTTATTGTATCAACTTTGTCAGAACTTCCATGTCTGGTTTTAGATCATTCTTCATATTTTCCATTTTTTCATCGATCTTAGCTTTCATGTCATCCATCTTAGATTCCATGCCAGCTTCCATGCCATCCATCTTAGCTTCCATGTCATTCTTCAAACCATCCATCTTAGATTCCACGCCTTTTTTCAAACCATCCTTCTTAGTTTCCATGCCTTTCTTCAAAACTTCCATGTCATTTTTTGTTGCTCTTTGCGAGAGAGAAATTTGTTGCACTTGCTCTTGTAATTTTGATATGTCATGTTGTTGTTCTTCGTCTTCATGAGTCATAGTAGAGCCTTCTAAAGGCTTAATGGGTATTGAATTATTTTTAGGGGGAATTTTAGAACCCAATAATTATATTTATTCTAAAATATGCCCTTGGAATAAATTCAACTTGATTCTTCAAACAAGACTTATGCAATTCAGAAAAAAATTACACACCTTTTTCTTGATTTTGAGGAGCTCAATATTGAAATTGAAGTATATATATAATTTTTAATCCTAAATATCTGAAAGTTGGCCCTGTAGTAGCCCTCTAAAGCTTCTTTAAAATCCCACATGTCTTACCTTATTTGGATTCTTTAACAAAATGTTATGCCCAATATCCCAAAATTACCTAATTATGGATTGGTTCAGTAGAGTGCACTTCTACATTGTGCCACGTGTCACTGTTTCCTCCTTCAGCTCTAAAATTGATAAAAATGAAACTAAAGTCCGTGTAATTGTAGCCAAGTTTTACATAATTCCAATCCGATGCTCAGAGAGAGAGTTATGATGATTTTCCCACAGTTACCTCTTTGAGATGAAATTCAGGATCCTGAAACAACCCTAACTTCCACATATCATAGATCCGAAAATATTGCGAACCAAGGTCTTAAATTTTTAGAGGAGGTTCCTCAGGATTTCAGCTTCACTCTAAAAACATTTCAGCTTTTGAAACTTCGTAGATAGAAATTTCTAGTTCACATGCCATGATGACCTGTTTCCCTGAAAAATCCATAAATTCCACAGATCATATATCCTAAAATATTGCGAACTAAGATCTAAAATTTTTATAGGAGGTTCTTTGTGATTTCGGCTTCACTTTGTGAAAATTTCAGCTTCTGAACCTTCATAGAAAAAAAATTATAGCGAAAATTCCACGATGACCTGTTTGGAGCAGCAAAACCCTATAATCCAAAGCTCTGATACCAAATTTTATGAAACCAGCTCCAAAAATAGAAGAAAAGAGAGATCAATGCCTTAGAAATCAACCACTTTGAGGGGGAAACCTCCAATACATTACATAATGAACAATCCTTGAATGATACGAATGACCAAACCTCCTTTCTATATATAGGAGTCCATGGGGCCACAATGTAATCCTAGCCGACCTAACAATAATAATGTAAGGGCACAATAATAACAATATGGCGGTAACAAGGGTACAAAAATAACAATAGGGGGGTTACAATAACAAAAATAAGGGACTATACTAGTAATATAGGGATCTAATATTCCCAAGAGTCTATAGAAGCAACCATTTCATCCAACATTCCCTCCGGCTTGATTTTAGATCTGTCTACCAATTCGAGCACAATAGGAGTAGGACGAATGTGGACCAACCCAAGTTGATCCATGGTTTTCTTGGTCATAACATTAATGGCTGCCCCAAGTCTATAAGCACATTGGAGATAAGCACATCATCTTTCTGAATAGAGACAACAAGGTTTCCAGGGTCAGTATATTTTTCCATTTACATGCAACCTGTCATTAACTCTACTGCTCTTCCAAAAAATTTAATGGGCTAAGGTTCTATTGTTTTCCTTCCTAGCTTCTTGAGACAGAATTCCCTAATGATTTTTGTGTAAATGGGGATATATTTAATAGCTTGGAGCAAAGGGAACTTTATGAAAAGATTCCTACTCTTAGAAGCCAGACTAGACTCATGAACACGGTCATTCCTATCCACAACTAGTATCTCTAGATAGGGAGGCCAGTTTGAAGAGGATGGAAAAGGCTCTGAAGGTACAAGGATGGGATGAATGGTGACATATCTCCTAGGATGATCAGGATTTTCTTCCTCAATTTTCTCTTTGATAATCACAATGGGCTGCTTTATTTTTTCTGATGATACTACTTTTCTCGATCTCAGTTGGAGGTCATTGACTCCAACCGATATAGACTAATAACTGGGTGGAAGAAGCAGTTTAATAGAATGGATCATTTGAACCGCTTTATTATTGGGATTTGGTATGGGTTGAGCAGGTAGTTGAGGAGGTCGGAATGGTGGAGGTAAAGGTAATTGTGGCATCGACTGACTTATCTGGGGCAATGATGGTTGTGGCATTGGGTAAGATGCATATTTAGGTGGATATGATTGCATAGGTGTGGGATAGGAATGATGTGAGTTGTTTGGCCCTCTCCAACCTTGTTGCCAAGATTGGGAGGGTTGTCCATACTGAAACTGGTTCCCATGAGGTTATGGTTGAGAGTGATTAGTGTTATGATATGAATATGGTTGTGCATTATAACCAGAAAAATGTGGAGGAAGTTCAGAAGCCATACTTGCACCTACCTGAGGCCAATTTCTTTGTGCCCCCATAGCATGTAATGAATCAGGTTCAGGCCGCCCTCTCTCGAATACTGCCTTTAGTACAGTTATGGAGGGGCATTTTTTGGTGGCATGGTTCTCTAAAAAAATCACGCATTTATTAGTTCCTTTAACATCATTAGGACATTCTCTTAGAGGATAAATTTTCCTACACTTTGGACAAAAAATAGACAATGAATCTTGTTCTTCTACAAGTTTTTGTTGAAATTTTAAGAGTCTAATTGCTTGCTAACATTATTCATTATTTCAATTTTCATATTTTCCATTTTGTTCTCCAACCCAATAATCATAACATCCGTAGATCCAGATTTTTTTATTTCTACTTCGAGTTCCTTTACCGGATCTAGATTGATTCCTTGAGAATTTCCCGCACAGGTCACAAATCTGATCAAAAGGTTTCTGAAAAATATCCCCCTATCCTAACAGATTTGAGTTATTTCTAGCATAATCAGTAATCCCACGTAAGAACAAGATTCTAATAGTACTTAGATAAAATTTATGTTTTGACCTTTGGAGGATATACACGAATCTTTCCAGGTAATCTTCTAAGGTGTCATCATCACCTTGCACAATGGTGAATATTTCATCCTACATCTCCCTAGTTTTAGAATATTCCTGATATTTCAATAAAAATACTCTCTTCATTATCTCCCAAGAAGCTATAGTGTTTCCTCCTAATCCCATGAACCTATGTAATGTTGAATCCTTGAGAGTTGCAGGAAACGGCGTTAAGTTCTGAGCATTTGAGGAGTAATCATAAATTTTATATAATATGTAAAATTAAAATAAGAACGAATATGGTTCCTCATGTACCTTACCATATAAATGAGGAAGAGTTGATTGAGGAATATTATTCATTTGCGCAACTATTTTTGGATCCACAATTGGAAATCCGAAGGTGGAATATTCTTCATTTACTTGGTTTTCTCCACTTTCCTTAGCATGGTCTTCATGATCAACCATTCTTGTACCTCCAAATGAACTGCTCTCAACAGGCTGAGAAGTTCGACTATGGTTTTATTTTCTTTGAAGTATAACAGTCCTCTTCTTCCCCTTTGTTGTTTGCATCACATCTGAACTACTGTCACCAAAGTCCAAGTGGACAGTTCCTGTGTGATGGGTTTGTGTCTATTTGAACTTTCTGCCTACCAGAGAAGGCCCAATATGAGAAACATTTTCATATTTATCAGTGTTTCCTCGACCCCTATTAGGCTTCGGACCCCTACCCCTTTTAAGCATTCATCTCAAACAATGAAAAAACAAAAAACTCAATAAAATGTTGCAATTAAAATAAGAAATCAAAACTTATAAAATCATTCAAACAATAGAAGCACACTACGGAAAAAATAATAGCAAACTTACCCCTATTGCATAAAAATGGAAATTTATTACCAATTTCAAATCGCCTCCCCACCATCAGTACTAAAATGTTGGGTGTAGGAATTGCAGTTCAGCAAACTCCTTCAACACTTAATTTTCAACCCAGGAGTTTCGTAAAACTTAGAGACGAAGCACAGGAAATGCCAGAAATGATATGAACATTTCCTAGTTATATTCCTACTTCTTTAATTACAATCTTGTAGAATAAAAAAGAATGATCACACGGCAAATAATACCAAAGAAATTCTAGTGCTGGAATATGAAAGAAAATAATTTGAAAGGAAGTAAATAAAAGGAACTCTCAAGTTTCTGTAAATGATCCCAATTTAAATGAATATTTATGATTATCTTTAGTATATTTATATGAAAGATTGAAATTTGGACTATTAAAGGTGTCTGTCTTCTTTAAGATATTCCTTCCTGCATTAAATTGTCATTCTTGTACTACAATAATGTTCTTATACTAGAACGTTGTGCCTGTACTGGAATGAAGTTTATATGTCAGAAGTATTTTCTGTACCTGTATTGAAGATTTTAACCTTCATATAGGAGCTCTAAGTCTCCAGGCTAAGGCACTCGGTTCCTATACTAGGATATCGGTTCCTATACCGGAACATAGGTTCTTGCACCAGAAAGATAGTGTCCCTGTACCAAGTTTTCATATTACTTTCAGAAAGTGAAAAGTGTGTTAACTAAGGAAATAAATTGCAAAGGCGAATAGAACTCTGAAAATAGCTTTCACAAGCAAAAATATGCTTCAACTATACTTAAACTCGAAACAAGAATTTATTTCAAAATTCAAAGTAAATCTTTCTTAAACAAGAAACTTCTTTCATGAAATTGAAGAAATTATCTTATTGTGGCAGCAGACTTGTTCCTGTGATGGATGTGTATATGAATCAGATCTTCTTTTTAATTTTTTTAACTCAAAGGGTTCATTTGATTATTTAACATGAAATTCAATCCTTTCCTCGAAGGTGTTAAGTGCAAGCACAAATCCTTATGTTGTAACAATGTTTATTCCATATTCATCAAAGACGAATTAACTCTTAAGTCTAAACTCCAGATATTAAGAATGGATCTACTTTAGAAATAAACACTCACTTGCAGAAATACACAAATATCTTGAGAAAAAAGACTTGTGGAAATGAACCAAATAAATTGACTTGCAGAATCGGGAACGCACTGGTACAGGTAGCGTATTTGCACTATTCTTGCATATATAAATCAAACATCAAAAGGTAAAAATTATGCAGGTTAAAATCAAGCTCAACTAAACCTGCACACCACGGATATGTCACACAATAACACAATAATTGCAAATGAAAATGAACTTGTTATTTTTGAAAGAATCAAAAAAATTAATTAATTCACACTTTGCATTTGAATTAAATTAACACACCTTTAACAAAGGGAGAACAAGTTGGGTTGGTTGGGCCCTAGCCAACCAGCTCGTTTCCTTGTTATGAAATTTGGAAACTCAACCTCTTAGAAATGCATCACCATAAGATTGAAACACAGAAATAAAAAAAAAAACATGGCATAGTCCTTTATATTATATTCTGAATAAGAAAATGTACATCATGAGATTAAATCCAGCCCAGAAAGAGACTGATACCATAAGAATTACAATTCACCAAAAATTACTGTAGCATTGCTAGCTATTTCCTATCAGAGTTCTACATTATATACAACCCTTAGGCATGCGGTTGTAACAAAAATATAACAACTATTTAAACTAAGCCTTTTGGTTGTTACAAAAATGCTAACCTAAGGCATATGGCCAGAGTCCTAATCTTTAATATCCATTGATTTATCTTCCGCTTTGAGCCCAACTCGAGATTAAATGATCCTTAATGAAATATTCACATAGATATTGAGCTGTCATGGGAGTGCAGGAACCGCCACATGGTATAGGAATCCTACCTTCACTCATCCATTCTACCACAATTATTAATACATTGTTCATTAAATAATTTAAGAAAGCAGAAATATTAGTTGAAAAGGTAATTTAGAGGTATAAAATCCATAAATAAATAATTAATTCCATGACAAGCCTTAAATATTAAAACATAAAGGGATTGCAGGAATGGGCATGATTCTGGAAATAGTGCAGGAATGAAGGGGTTCCAAGGTTGAAACATAGGTTTTAGGTTGCGTGTTTAGAGAAGGATAGACGTTAAAAATGAAGAAATTTAGCCTACTAAAAATTATGGCACTATAAATGATCTATGTAGGCTTTTATGTGAATATTTCTTGCGTTTCGGTATAGATTATGGAAGCAAGAATTGGGTTTTAAAGAAAAGGCACATTATTGTTTATTTTAATTTATTATTGAATAAAGAACGGGTATTGTGGGTAGAAAAAAGTTGGTTATTAGAGATCATATAACCCGTGGAGAATCTAGTGTACAAATTCAACCAATGATTACCCAAAATCAATAAGCTAACTGCTTTTTAGGCTTTGCCCGTGGGAAGAAGCTAAGAATCAACATATAGTGTATATAGACACCAAAATGACTACAGGAGAACGAACGAGCAAGGTTGTGGTGAGACAAGACAAACCACAATAAGGTCAAATAAGACCGCTAAGGGCAGTGGCCGTGAACAAATGAAAAACAAAATAGGAGACCCAGTTTCACATAATAAATACGATAGAGAATACATTTCATATTATACTGCTATAAAAACTAATTCATAACCGTGATTTAGCTGAATAAGTAAACTATTAGCTTTTTGTATCAAGACAGATCCTGCTTGAGAGGTTTAAACCCTAACCCATTGGTACATGTAGGGTTTTGCGTCGTCAGGCCTTAGGTAAGAGGTAAAAATGTAAGTGGTTGTTTTATAAATAAATATTGATACATAAGATAAAAATAAAATGAGCAATCACCATAGAAATATGAACAAAGTATATATATATATATATATATATATATATATATATATATAAATATATATATATATATATCAGATATAAAATATAAATAAAATTACGAGTTTAGGATCAGCTGATCAGATTTGGATCAAGACCTAAGTGATAGCTCAAATTTCAAAGTGATCGAAAGTGTGTTGAACTTGTGTGACCTGATAGATATCATATTCTTGATTCCAACGTCATGAACGATTCGAAAAACCGACACTGTATGAATAAGTTATCGCGATTTGAAAAGTTTAGTAAATTGTAAAATTTCGATAGTTGACCAGGGTTGACTGGGCATTTGAACAGTCAGAAAAAAGGAATATTCCAGGGAATACTCCTCATAATATTCCCAAAAATATTCCTTCTGGGCTAGTCACAGGATGACAAGTGCCATATTTTCATTGGTCAATGGTTATACATGTTTTTTAATGGGCCAATCAGGGGGTGACACATGGCCAGCTCTAAGGTCGCCACGTGTCCCTCGAATGGCATGTCAAAAATTTTGTTTGGGTCCGTAGGATTCCACCCCGCGACCTCCTCACATGAATTCTTGCACCTTAACTGCTCGCTCTACATGTATGAATTTAACTTATAAGCAGTCGGGTTCTATTTAAATTATATTGCAAAGTGTTTTGGGGGTTGCAGACTGCCGATGGTCCCAACCTACCAGTGGTTCCATGGTTCATGGTCACATTGCAAACATTTTTCACAACCATCAACCATTATCCAACCAAAATTCCACAGTTTAATTTTTGACTTGTCACGTGGTGATTTTTTATGTAACGATTAGTTATCCGACGGTTTTATTAACGCGCGGAATTAACTCCAGTTTTTCCTAACCACCGGGATTACCAGCTACAGTTCCGCTAGCATTTATAGAGACCGTGGGTTCTGGGGTTGGCATGTGGCCACCCCCTACCCATAACATTTAATTTTCAGTTATACACCAGTAGATTTTATAACGCACCCTATTTTTTTGTGGGTTTTTCCAAAATAAGTCCAGTTAAAATGAAGTCCTCCACATTTAGTGGAGTTGTTTTAGGTGAAAATGGAAAAATGAGTTGGAGAATCATTTTTTGACCATTGTAGGAGTGTGAATAGTCAATTTTGACTATTTATAGAATTATGTAGCCATTGGTGATGTTTTCAGAGCCAACAGAGGGCTTCTGAGTGTGAATTTTCTTCAAAGAAGTTCCAAGGGCCACTAGGGCCAGCAGGGGCCAGCAAGAGAATGAGGCATAGCCAGGGCAGCTAGAGGGAATTATAAACAAAAAAATAGTCTATTATTACTATATTGAACCTTAAAAATCCAATTAAGGGATTTTTAGAATCTTTTGGAGACTTCTGAATTCCAATATGCTTCAGGGAAGTGTTTAGTGAGCCTAGAGCCACAGGGTGCCACCAGGTGTTGGGGGCATAACCAGAGCAGCCAGAGGCCAATTTCAAAAAGTGAATAGTATATTATGACTATTTTGGACATTATAAATCCATTGGAGGGATTTTAAGATCCATTTGGATACTTCTAGAGCTGAAGAAGTCACAAGGAAGTTTTGGGCAGCCCAGGGCCAACAGGGGTTGGAGACCTAGATTGGGGAGCCTGAGCTCATTTGGAGCAAATGAACAGTCTATTTTGGGTGAATAATATATTTTGGAGATATTAGAAAGGTTTTTAGGGACAGAAAATTACTTCTAATGGAGTTAGTGCCACATAGAATCTCAGGGAAGCTTAATGGCACTGAAAATAGATGTCATGTCAAAGGGAGCCTAGATCCATTTCCAGAGATATAACAGCCATTCCATGGGTATGAATTTATTATAAACCCATTGGTACAAGATAAAAAAACATTGGAGTTGAGTAGTTACATGTAAAATAAATTGTCCATCATAATCCCAAAGAGGCAATTCAATTGACAAAGGCTCAAGGAGACGTAGCCCACGACATTTGGATGAAATCCTTTATTAAATTCTCCAATATGTATTGATGATTATTTTGCTGCAATTTATGCTTGCTGTACATTCTTATTATCAGCAAAAAAAATGTTTAATTCCTCATACTTAAAGCATAAAAAAAAATTAAAACACATACACCTGTTTCAAGTATTCAATTCTGCACTATCAAGTATAAGCAAGATATTAATTTGTTTAATTGAGTGGGAGGTGCTTGCATAACATAACAAGTCAGCCACCCATTTCAGATTAGGTGGTATCAGAGCACTAGGCTTCTTTTTTGACTTGAAATTTGTTTAACAGTGCAACGAATTTACAAATTGGCTGATGCTTACAAGTTTGAGTTTGCTAGAAGTGAAGGGGAGATACATATAGCTAAGTCCAGAAGAGGACAAAAAGGAAGAAGGTTGAAATCATCCTTCTTACCCAAAGGACCTCAAGGAAACCCTTGAAGCACAAGAGGGATTGTTTGCAAAATAGGCTGCTTGAAGAAGAGATACAAGCTGCAAAGAAGAGCTTGAATCTAAAGCCAAATTGTTAAGAAGCTTTGTAAATTTATTTTGAAGCTTTGTAAATTGTTGTTGAAGTTATTAATTCATTTACATAATGATGAGAACTTCATCAAGTGAGGTTTCTAAATCCTCCTTCTTTACAAGACTCTTTGATGAAGAGATGAAGCGAGACTTCTACATCCCGAAGGATATGGTGCAAAGTCTATATGAAGATGGAAATGAAAGCACTAGACTTCATGAGCAATTAGCTTCTATGAATCAAGAGAAAGAAGTAATTCATCAAAGAATGCATGAGATGTAGATGCAAATTCATTATGCCCAAGAGGCCTTAACCAAACACGTGCTTGAAGTAGAGGTAAATCACTCAAATTTGTCTTTAATTCCTCTTCAGATAGATGTGTAGGTTCAATTGAAAAACAAACTATAGGTATAGGGTCCAAGTTGATGTTAAAAGTGGGCTATGAAGGCAAGGGTCTAGGAAAACATGCATAAGGCATGATTGATCCTATTTTGGTTGAAGAAAGGCCTAATAAGTTTGGTCTAGGCTATGTTCAATGTTATGGAAAAAACTCTACAGCCATGAAGGCATTTGAGACAACTCCAAGAAGAAATTTTGTTGCAAGTTCAAACCCAAAAACATGTCAAGTTTGTTTTCAAATTGAATTCCATTGTTTGAAGCCTATGTTGCAGCAAAATGTTTGTAGACATGCAACTTATGGCGATCACGACAGTTATGATCGCTATCATGACATGAACACTGATGTTGGTCTTCAAAAGAGAGCTGGAACATCTTCAAGTCCATCTCCTCAAGAAGGTAAAAAATATGGACATGCAAAACAACATTTGAGGTATAATCCTTCCCATAGTCAAGTTGATTATGTTTATGTTAAGCATGGAAAATATGCATGCATGAATGGAAGAAAGAGTTGTTGTTCCTATTGTGGTTTGTGTAACCATGAAGTTTCAAAATGCTGGAAGAGGATGAAGGCATATAGGAAATAGTCGAAGTGAAGGAAACTTGTACAAAATATGCAAAAGACTTGCACACATTTCCATAAGAAGGGAAATTTCATTACCCAATGTTGGACATTACATCCAACCAATCATCCTAAGCATTTGAAGAAAGAGGATAAAAAGAATGGAAAAAATGGAACCAAATATTTCATCATCGATGTGAGACTAGATGTTCCACAAGAAGAATATTTTCAATAGCAAAACTCACCATGGAAGTGGATTGGTAAGAAGTGGATTGACTTCTTGACCCAGTAAGACATACATTCATTTGTACATATGCAAATTTCAGTCATGTATGCATGTATTTCTGTTGAAAACTTACGTTTGTATGAGATACCTCTAATCGATGGTCAAGGAAGTGATGTTAAAATACCTTCTATTGAAGATTTATTGCCAGAAAATTCTGGATGAGAAAAGAGGATACAATTCTTGACAGAAGGACAAGAGTATCAAAGAGGGGAAGTGTTGACTACCTTTGAGTTGGCTCAAAGGCACTAAGACAAGAAACACAAAGTGGATGGAGGGTGGAAAGGTGAGGGAGTTTTACTCTCATCTACTAAACAGATAATCAATTCTTTTGGGGTCCAAAATATTCCTAATGGGGAGGAGTGCTTAGATTTGGATCAGGACCTAAGTGATAGCTCAAATTTCAAAGTTTCTGAAAGTGTGCCGAACTTGAGCGAATGGATATATCTCGTCATCCTCATTTCATCACTATGAATGGTTTGAAAAATAAACACTTTATGAATAATTTATCGTGATTTGAAAATTCCAGTAAATTGCAAATTTTGACAGTTGACCAGGGTTGACTAGGCATTTGAACAATCAGCAAAAAATAATATTTCAGGGAATATTCCTAGAATATTCTTAGAATATTCCTTGGAATACTCCCCATAATATTCCTTCGAGGCCAGTCATAAGATGACAAGTGGAATATTTTCATTGGACAATGGTTGTACATTTTTTTTGTGGGCTAATCAGGGGGTGACACGTGGCCAGCACTGAGGCCACCATGTGTCCCCCGAATGGTATGTCAATTTTTTTTTGGGTCCACAGGAGCCGACCGCGCGACCTCCACGCCCGCATGCTCGTGACTAAACCACTCTCTCTACATGTATGAATTAACCTTATAAGAAGTCAGGTTCTATTGGAATTATATTGAAAAAAATTTTGGGGGTTGGGGACCACTGGTGGTCCCAACATGCCAGTGGTCCCATGGTTCGTGGTCACATTGCAAACAGTTTTCCCAATCCTCAACCATTATCCAACCAAAATTCCACAGTTTAAGTTTAGCCTTGTCACATAGTGATGTTTTATGTAACGATTAGTTATCTTACGGTTTTGTTAATGCACAGATTTAACTCCAATTCCGCCTAACCACCGGGGTTACCGCTTATAGTTCTGCTAGCATTTCTAGAGACCGTGGATTCTAGGGGTTGGCATGTGGCCACCCCCTACCCATAAAATTTAATTTTTGGTTAGCCATTGGCAGATTTTATAACGCACTCTATTTTTGTGCTGGCTTGGCCAAAATAACTCCAGTTAAACTAAAGTTCTCCACATTTAGTGGAGCTGTTCTAGGTGAAACTGGACAAATGAGTTGGAGACTCATTTTTTGACCATTTTGGGAGTGTGAATAGTCAATTTTGAATATATTGAGAATTCTAGAGCCATTGGTGAGGTTTTAAGAGCCATCAGAGGACTTCTAAGTGTGATTTCTCTTCAGATAAGTTCCAAGGGCCACTAGGGGCCAACAAGAGAATGAGGCATAGCCAAGGAAGCTAGAGGGAATTATCAACAAACCAATTGTCTATTATGACTATCTTGGAAATTATAAGTCCATTGGAGGGATTTTCAGAGACATTTGGAGAATTCTAGAGCTAAAGAAGCCACGAGGAAGTTTCGGGAAGCCAAGGGCCAATAGGGGTTGGAGGCCTAGATTGGGGAGCTAGAGCTCATTTGGAGGAAATGAATAGTCTATTTTGGGTTACTGATATATTTTGGAGACAGTAGAAAAGGTTTTAGGGATATAAAATAACTTCTAAGGGAGTCAGTGCCATAGAGAATCTCAGGGAAGCTTAAGGGCACCAATCGTAGAGGTCAAGTAAAATGGATCCTAGATCCATTTCCAGAGAGATAGAAATTATTCCAGGGGTATGGTGGTATTATAAACCCATTGGAATAGCATAGAATACCATTGGATTTGAGTAGTTACTTGTAAAATAAATTATCCATCGTAATCCCAAAGAGCCAAGTCAATTGACAAAGGCTCATGGAGACGTAGCCCAAGACATTCGGGTGAAATCCTTTATTAAATTTGATGTTATGTTTTGATGATTATTTTTCTACAATTTATGCTTGTTGTACATGCTTATTATCAGCAAAAAAAAATGTTTAATTCCTCACACTTAAAACATTAAAACAATTTAAAGCACATACACTTGTTTCAAGTATTCAATTCTGCACTATCAAGTATAAGAAAGATCTTAATTTGTTCAAATGAGTGGGAGGTTCTTGCATAGAATAACAAGTTAGCCACCCATTTCATATCAACAGCATAGCTAGCAGACGTTACTATAATATTTACAACTGAAAACAATTACCAAAAGAACCATAACTTAAACGATTTGATTCTGCAAAAATGACATACAAAGTTCATTAAAATTTACATACAAACTGAAGCCTTAATCAATTCAATATTTCATATAAATATGTAAGAAGGTCGCTAGAGGAGTAGCATTTAAACCATCCCCTATAAATCTGCATATTAACAATTTCATTTGTGCATATAGACCTTAACATAATACAGTGAGAACCCCATTACAAATCATGCTCACACTGGTATCCAATTACAACACTATCAAACACAAAGAAAATACACCATTCCTATAGCCTGGAAACCATAGGGTTTCAACCATGTATTCCTATGCAGAAAAAAAAATAAAGACGCATCTGAAATGTTCATAGATCAAGCTCGAAGGAGCTAGCAGAGCCGTGCATAGCACCTTGAACTTTCTTAACAATAACCCATCAAGACGTTTTGGAAAGTACCTGGCAGGACCCAAGGGATTAGAGTTCAGTGAAGTCTGTTAACAACTCTGAAAGTTAAAGGACGAGCCAAGGATGTAGATACCTACACAAATTCAATATATCAATATATTAAGACTAATACAAATTGGGTTTAATATTTTTAGTGACAAAACTATAAAAGAAAAAAAATAAAAACTTTTACCTGATATTCAAAAGAAAATATCCACCCAAAACCCTTCCTACAAGGGAGCCAATGAAGACAATAATCATGTAACTGGAAATAGTAGCTGAAATCCATCAAAAATCATTCTAGAAAGGCAAATAGGTAGCTAAACCCACACCTCAGATGTAAATTCTTGAGAAAGACAGTATGCCAGCGAGGGGATGGGAAGACTGGAATGTACACCAGAAGATCATGGCAAATAGAAGACACAGTTTCCTAAAGGCCAACAAACAACATAAAAGTTCACCCTTGCATGAAGGAGAGAAGCAGATTAGTGAACCCCCAAGAGAAAGAGTCCAAGGGAGTTTGGGGGGGGGGGGTTAGGTTAGATAACCTAACCACCTCGAGAACATCTGGATGGTCCGATCTGAGTACATCGATGGTGGAACACGGATCCAATTGTCTACCAAGTCTGTTGTTGATGCCATCATGAAACTTACGATGCACGAATAACAACACTGAGAGAGAAATTGCAGAGTTACATTTGACAGACGGGAGTGAAAGAAGTTTCCTAATGTCGTCAATAAATGCCAACCTTGGGTTTCAAATATTAAGTGCATGCACAATTTTTGTTATAAATTCTCAAATACCATGATATTTATGCCGACAATGTAATAATGCTATGAAAAATTCCTTTACAATGATATATGTGTTGTTAACATATTAATACCCAAGATTTTTTTTTCCTATTGCAATGATGTGTATAAATGTGATGATAGCGTAATAATGCAAATACCATAATCTTATGGTTCGAGCAATGTGTTAACATTTGTCATGTCAAACACCATGTGGAAAATCCAAGGTACAGTGATAAGTATGGTAAGTAGTACCTTGGGATAGAAATTCATTAATAGTTCTATTATTGTCTTGAACAATATGTATTGTGGTAATGTAAACAATTTTTTTATATGTAGTAATTTCTATATAGATGTGTTAATAGTTGTGACAATAACCATTTAAACAAATGATTAAAATAATTTTCCCTAATGTCAACCAAAACAAAACAAAAATAAATAAATAACCATATAAATAAATAATAAAAATAATTATATCTAATGTCAACCAAAACAAAAATTAAATAACCGTATAAATAAATAATTAAAAATACCATAGAGGATCATTCTACAACTCAGTATAAGGGATATGTGTAAGTATGGCACACTCTCAAAAAATAATAAAAATAATTTTGGCTAATGTGAACCCAAACAAAAAAAACAAAAATTAAATAACCATATAAATAAACAACTAAAAATCACTAAAAACAACCACACACTCATTTTACAATGCAATATTTCACATTCATTCTACTTGGTTCTTTAATATTTCACATCAAGTAATATTTCACTTTCACTCTTCAAGTAATAAGTAAAATATTTCCATGTCTATCTTAAATAATATAATTTTATATAACTTTATAGAGATAAAGTAATTTAAAAAAATCTATTTCTCTTAAAAATATCCAAATATAAAACTTAAATAAATTGTTTGAATATTCATATTAACTAATATATTTTAGTATGAACTCTCTCTCTTTCTCTATATGCTTGTATTAATCTTTACCTTAATAGAATATTTCAATGCTCGAAAGGAAAAGTAATTAAAGAAAAGATAACGTAGTTACTTGTAAATAAGAGGAAAATGTGTAACTCATTCAATTTTTAATATAAAATATCAATAATGATAAAATATTTAAAAATAGAATATAAAAAATGAAAATTTACCTGTATAGGTCTATCTTAATCACATATTTACCAAACACTAGAATGGATTAAATCTCTTGACGAGCAAATATTTTCTCAATTTTGAAATTTGATCCCTCTCGACTCTAGGTAGATCCCCGATTAAAATGGATCTATAATGGTATTTATACCAAATTAGGAGGGAACTTAACCCTAACCCTTCCTCCATCATCGATGTCATCTTTTTTAGTATGTGAAACCTTTCCCAAGTTGTACTGCATCATAATGTTGAACAATCCTTCCTTTTATACTATTATAAATCTTCTTATGTGTCAAAACAACACACCAATGTTAGTTAAAGAAAAATAAATGATACTTTTCAACATATTTAATTATTGTGGTCACATATGCAGTAGCACATAAATGAAGTTTTGATATGACTACAATTCACACTCAAGGTAATGTTAGTATTCTCATTAGTAACGAATCCAAAATAATTTAAATCCTAAAATTAAAAAGTCATTAAATAATCACCTCTTTCATTAACCACATTTTTTCACTCCAAAGCATAATGCCTTTCCCTGTAGGATAAGTATCCAAATATACACATATTCACATGCATAAAATTTCATCCCTTGCAATTTTCCTTTTTACATATACCTTATTGTTTCCCAAATCAACTTTGTTCATAGAAGTTCATACTTCTTAAAGAAATCCTCATTATGGAACAACTTTTCCAATCATGACGCCCTTTCCAAAATATTATTCTTTTATTAAATATCTACTCAAGTAGCATAATCCTCCATCCAAAGATAATTCTCAGGATTACTATTGCTACCAAACATAACTAGCAAACTCTTTTTCTTGCTCCCAAGTAATTTCTGTGGTGTATCAATGGCCCTGTTAGCCTAGTGTTTGAACCACAACTTTGATATCACTCAATAACATACCCAATCCCTTAGTTACTAATTAAGGATATCAACTATCCAAACTCTATCTCAAATGTTACTTTATGGAGATGGGGTTATCAATATTATTCTTTATTCAACCACCTTCAAAATTATTTCTAGGAGCACCATCATCTTCTTCATGTTAATAACTTTCCAACAATATGAATTTCATCCATGTCTACTCTCTAAACACAAAGTTATTCCCATTTGAAAATATTTCCTCCAAGTGCCACGTTAACATTTTTATCATTTCCATGTGGAAAACATGTGCAAATATTTTTTCGCATGTGTCACCATCATACAGTTCCATGTCCACAACTTAACTTGCTAGCCTATCTATTTTTTTTGTTGTCATATATATCAACTAGCCACTAGGTCAACTTCTTTCCTTCCTTATTATTTGATCTCTATCTGAACACCACCTTTTTCTTAGCTGAAATTTGTTTCCACCAAGTCACTAGGCCACTAGGATACATAACATGACTTACTTATGACTCTTACCGATATTCAATAGTTTGATATCCTGATTGCTTGACAACATGAAGTGCTTCTAGAAAATTTCCCAACATCTATCACATGATTTTTTGAAATACAATAAACCATAATTATTTTATGGGAGTTACTTTGTTTGTCAACAATTCATAATATCAAAGTATTTTAGTATCAAGAGTTTGCGTTAGTGGTTGTTTGATGTGTTAACTGACACTTAGTCTCCTAAAATCCTATATCCTCTAGTAATTCCCTTCACATTTTCTCTATTAATGGATTTTTTTTTTATTTAGGTCACTAAAACACCAAGCCCCAAACCACCTAGACTTGTTATAGATAAAGTTGGTCCTTAGGTCCCCTAGAAATCGGGCAACTATGAAAACTTGACACTAAAACAAATCCCTATGATTATTGATCCAGAATCCCTATGATTATTAATCCGGATTTGTACAAGAACACAATAAAATACAGAAATAGACATAAAAACAGAGATGCAGCAGAAATAGTGCTTCATTTAATTAATGTCAAATAACAAAAATATGCTTACAGAGATGATGGAAATAAACTAACTAGGGCGCTAGTAGCTTAACTCTGAGAAGATATGTGGTGGATACATGCCTCCGAACTATGTTAAAATGAGGCTCGAGGGCCTATTTATTGTTGAGAAATAATGGAAAAGTATAAACATCCAAAAACCTAACCCTAGGAGATGAAGCGCCAAAACTATGGGCCTTGTTTGGGTAAATTGGTGTTTCAACTTCCCAGGAACGTACTTTGGCATACGATCTCTATTTGGCACGCACTATACCTAGTTAGAAATATCTATCTGAGGAGTAAAAATTCAGGTGTGAGAAAAATTAATCCATGGACCCATGCTGCTCCCGGGTTTCCCAAAAAACATTGTTTAGGGACTCAAAATGGCTCCGGAAGTTTAGGACTCGAAAAATTGCTAGAAACAGTAAGTTGTGTTGAAACAGAAAAACTGAAAGAACTGATGGTGGTGTTTCAAATGGAATAGGTGGTTGGCCACCAATATCCACTTGGATCATTACAACCCCAAAATGGCTCTAGAAGTTCATGACCCAAAAACATGCTAAAAATAGTAAGTTGTGCTAACATTTCAAAACTGAAAGAACTAATGGTGATGGTCCAAATGGAATAGGTGGGTGGCCACCAATATCCACCTAGATCGTTCCTCCCCCCTTAGGAAGAAATGGTCCCCATTGTGTTGAGATCCTCCATGAGATGAGGCAAATTCTATTGAACTGGGTATTAGATTTGTCCAAGATGTCATGGACCTGCGGGCGAACATGATGGACGCATTCAATAAATTTGGTTTTTGTTGTGAAACTAGCTCCAAAAATAGAAGAAAAGAGATATCAAAGCCTTAGAAATAAGCCACTTCGAGGGGGAAACCTCCAATAAATTACATGAATGAACAATTCTTGGATGATTCAAATTACAAAGCCTCCTTTCTATATATAGGAGTCCATGGGGCCACAGTGTAATCCTAGCCAACCTAACAATAATAATTTAAGGGCACAATAATAACAATATGGGGGTTACAAGGGTACAATAATAACAATAAGGGGGTTACACTAACAACAATAAGAAAATATACTAGTAATATAAGGACCTAACATGACCCTCTCATTCAAAAAAGTGTTGTCCTCAATGCTTGAGTAGCTCTGGGTGCTTCTGTATAAAATTCTCATCCTCCCATGTAGAATATTCAGTGGGTAAGTTATTCCACTTGATGAGATACTCTGAAATTGTTCGATTTCGTAGCTGTCGAGTTCTTGTTTCCATGACCGCTTCAAGTTCCAATATGATATTTCCTTCCTCATCAAGTTCTAGAAATATTGTTTGAATTGGAAGATTTTCACCTATAACCTTATTTAAGCATGAAACATGGAAAATTGGATGCACTCGTGAAGAAGCAGGAAGCTCCAATTTGTATGCCATAGTACCAATATTTTGCAACACCTTGTAACGACCATAGTACTTTGGAGATAATTTATTATCCTTCTTAGCTTGCTTGAGGGACATTTGTTTATATGGGTTTAGCCGTAAAAAATACCCAGTCTCCTACATCAAAACTTCTCTCGTTGCAATGTTGATTTGTCTGTTGTTTCATTCGATTTCGTGCCAAATTCTGGTTGTCCTTCAATAGTTGGAGAACTTCTTGTGGATGCTCGATTTGATCTTCCACTGCTTGAACCTTCGAATTTTCTCTTAAATATGATGTGATGGATGGTGGATGATATCCATAAATGGGTTCATTTTTTCTACAGTATGGAAGGAAGTGTTATACCACCATTCAACGAGAGGTAACCACTTGACCCATTGTGTTTGTTTATGAGATACAAAACAACGAAGATATCCTTCCAAACATTTATTTACTATCTTAGTCTTACTATTGGATTGAGGATGATATGATGAGCTATGAGCTAATTGAGTACCCAAACAAGAAAATAACTCTGTCCAAAAATTTCTAGTAAAAATGGGATCTCTGTCACTCACAATAACCCTTGAGTTTCCATGTAGCTTTTTAATTATGTCCATAAATATAGTAGCTACTGTACTTGATTTAAATGGATGAAAAAATGCACAAAAGTGTGTATACTTGGTAAGTCTATCAACTACCACCATGATGACACTCTTTCCTTTGGACTTAGGTAAACCTGTGATAAAATCCATTGAAATATCCTCCCAACGTTGACTTGGAATGGATAAAGGTTGTAGAAGACCCGGGGTCTTAATTGTCTCAACTTTATTCTGCTGGAAAACCAAACATTCCTCCACAAAATTTTGAATATCAGATTTAAGGCCATCCCAAAAAAATTCTTTCTTCACCCTGTGGTAAGTTTTTAAAAATCTTGAGTGTCCTCCTAAAGGAGAAGTGTGCAATTCCAGAAGAATCTTTTGTTTTAGTTGGGAATTCTTACAAATATATAAGCGATTTTTGTACCATAAGGAATCATTTTTTCAACTAAATGTATCAGATGTACTAGGATCTTGCTGCAACTTTTGAATGAGTGTCCATACATCTTTGTTCTTCTTCCATTCATCTCTTGCTTCGGTTATCCAATCTGGTTGGATAATAGAAATGGCACAAAGCAATGCTTCCACCTCTTCATTCTTTCTGGAGAGTGCATCTGCAACAACATTAAGCTTTCCTTTTTTGTAGATTATTTCAAAGTCATAACCCAACATCTTTGTGACCCATTTTTGCTGCTCTTCTGAAGATATTCTTTGTTCTAAAAAGTGTTTAAGACTATCATGATCAGTTTTTACCTTGAAGTGTCTTCCCATTAGGTAAGTTCGCCATTTCTTTAGTGCATGTAGTATTGCTAACATTTCCTTCTCATAAATAGCTTTCTGTAAATACTTTCCTTTGATTGGATGATTTTCAAAAGCAATGGGTCTTCCTTCTTGCATTAAAACAACACCAATTCCATTTCCTGAGGCATCACATTCCACAATAAAGGTTTTTGTGAAGTTTGGCGTAGCTAAGATCGGTGCTAGGCACATTGCCTCTTTAAGATATTCAAAGGCCTTAGTTGCTTCAGGAGTCCATGAAAATGCATCTTTCTTCAATAATGTTGTTATAGGTGCTGCTATTCTCCCATAATTCTTAAAAAACTTGCGATAATACCCTGTTAACCCGAGAAATCCTCGCAATTTCTTTATGGTTTTGGGGACTTTCCATTCCTTAATGGCTTTAATTTTGTTAGGGTCTACCTTAACACCCTAGTGAGATACAATATGACCCAAATATTCCACCTCTTGTACTACAAAGAAACATTTGGATGTTTTTGCATATAATTGTTTCTCCTACAATAGTTTGAGCACCCTGTCAACATGTTGAACATGATCCTTCCAAGACCTGCTATAGATTAGTATATCATCAAAAAATACTAGCACAAATTTTCTAAGGAGTAGCAACACTTCCCTCTTTATATAAGTGAGTGGTAGGCTTCCTTGTCGCCATAATTTTACATTCAATTTTTCTTGCCAACCTGAATGCCTTCTTTAACGAGTCATGTTCCAAAACGTGAATTTCATGTTGGATGTTATCCTTTAAAGTACCTATGAAGAGTTCAATTATGTGTTCCTCTGGAATATCAGTTACCCTTATATTCAAATTTTTGGAAGTCCTCAATGTGATCCCCCACTAAACCCTTTTGTTTGAGATTTATCAATTGGATAAAGAAGGTGTTGCTCTTTGTATCCTCATAATGTGTCATCATTTCCTCCATAAAAATTGACCAAGTGAAAAAAATTTTACGGGAGCAAAGCCATTGATACCATACAAATGTATTTTTTTCTAAATGTAAAGTTGCAATGCATACCTTTTGTGTGTTTTGCACATTATTGAGATCAAAATATTGCTCCATATGTAGTATCCATGTTACATGATCCTTTCCATCAAACTTCATCATATACATTTTTGGAATATGGTGGTTCTTCCCGCCAAAATTAGAGTTTATGAAATCACGATTAGCATTAATTTTGTTCTCATCATGAGTTTCCTCTACTATCTTTTCACCATTAGGAAACATTTTTTGTATCAACTTTGTCAAACCTTCCATGCCTACTTTTATATCATTCTTCATCTTTTCCATCTTAGCTTCCATGTCATCTATATTAGATTCCATGCCAGATTCCATGCCTCCATCTTAGCTTCCATGCCATTCTTCAAACCATCCATCTTAGATTCCAGGCCTTTCTTCAAAACTTCCATGTCATTTTTTGTTGCTCTTTGCAAGAGCGAAATTTGTTGCACTTTCTCTTGTAATTTTGATATGTCATGTTGCCATTCTTCGTCTTCATGAGTCATAGTAGAGCCTTCTAAAGGCTTAATGGGTGTTAAATTATTTTTAGAGGCCATTTGAGAATCCAATACTGATATCTATTCTATAATATGCCCTTGGAATCAATTCAACTTGATTCTTCAAACAAGACTTATGCAATTCAAAAAAAAAATACACACCTTTTACTTTCTTTTGAGGAGCTTGATATTGAAATTAACTTATCTATATAATTTCAAATCCTCAATATCTAAAATTCAGCCCTAAAGTAGTCCTCTGAAGCTTCTTTCAAATGCCATAGGTCTGACTTGATTTGGATTCTTCAAGAAAAAGTTATGTCTAATCTCCCACAATGACCTAATTATGGACTGGTTCAGTAGAGCGAACTTGTACGACTTGCCACGTGTTACTGTTTGCTCTTTTGTATATGAAATTTATAGATAGGAAACTACAGTCCGTGTGATTCTAGTCACTTTTTACATAATTCCAATCCAATGCTCAGAGAGAGAGTTATAAATATTTTCCCACGATCACCTCTTTGAGATGAAATTCGGAAGCCTGAAAAAGACCTGACTTCCACAGATCATATCTCAAAAAATATTGCGAACCAAGCTCTGAAATTTTGCAACGATGTTCCTCAAGATTTCGAATTTTTACTATGAACATTTTCGCTTCTAAACCTTCGTAGAAAAAAAGTTATAGCGAAAATTCCACGATGACCTGTTTGGAGCAGTGAAACCCTAGAATCCCAAGCTTTGATACCAAATGTTGTGAAGCCAACTCCAAAAATAGAAGAAAGAGAAATCAATGCCTTAGAAATAAGCCACTTATAGGGGGTAGCCTCCAATACATTACATGAATGAACAATTCTTGGATGATTCAAATTACAAAACCTCCTTTCTATATATAGGAGTCCATGGGGCCATAATGTAATCTTAGTGGGGCCACAATGTAATCCTAGCCGACCTAACAGTAATAATTTAAGGGCACAATAATAACAATATGGGGATTACAAGGGTACAATAATAACAATAAGGGGGTTACACTAACAACAATAAGGGACTATACTAGTTATATAGGGACCTAACAGTTTATTTATCAGCCTCAGACAATACATGTGTGTATTTTTTCTATGTAGTTGCATGAGGTATGGCAACATCAGGCGACAATGCATTAGGGGTAAGATAAATGGAGTAATTGTCTTGATAAAATAGAAGAACCTCTGTGAGTGAGGATAAAATTTCCTCATATTCCTCCATTACTTTGTCCACCTGTTGCATCCGTGTAGGGGAGACTTGTTTCGAGGTTGTGGCCACAATATTATTCTTTCCCTGTGAGTGAGTTGTAAGGAAAATAAATTTCCTAGTTTGAGAAACAATCTTACTATGTTGTTTTGATGTAGTCAAAGAGATGACAGGAGGCGGTACTATGGTATCCTATACAAGTTATTTCCCAAAGTAATAATAACAGCACGAGGCCTAGATTCATACACAACATGTCGCCTCCACAAGTATGGTTGGCCCAATAATACATCAGACACATCAAGAGGAGCAACATCACACAGTACCTCATCCGTGAATGGCTTGATGCTATACGGAAGGAGGCACTGCTAGTGGACGCATAGATCTCTTCCTTCATGAAGCCACCCAATGGTATATGGTTGTGGGTGTGCTATGGTCGGTAGGCCAAGCCGCTTCATGACCTCTGTTGAAATGAGGTTCTTTTGGCTTCCGCTATCAATAAGGAATTGTAGTGGAGAACCCTTCACCCACATCTCCAAATAGAAGAGGCACTCCCACTCCTTTGGATCCTCAGGGTCCTCCCCTTGGAGCTTGGTAGTGGCAAAAATGGAACTGGGATCCACATCAATGATCTACTTTCCTTTGTCATTTCCTTTTTCTGGTTCTAACTCAAGATTAGAACACGCATCTGATTCGGGTGCCTTTAGTTCGACCACCAACGATTTTTTGCCCCGACACTCGTTTGTGCTATGAGTGGGGCTCTTATGAAATTCACACCACTTCCCCATGTCCTTTTTTAGATTTTTGGTGTTATTCTTAGTCACCCCACTTTGGCCTTGCCCCTTGTTCTGGGGTTCGGGGGCGCCTTTCCTTGGCTTCGGATTTGAGGATCCAAAGTCTCACTTCTTCTGCTTAAATTTTAGAACGATCTTGGCGGCATAATGATATACCGTGCCAAGAGATGTAATGTCAAGGAAATCCATTTCCTCCTAAATGTATTTGTGCAGACAGCTGTGGTACTTGAACAGCAAATGTATCTCTAAATATTTAATACCCAACTTTGTGCATAGTATATGGAACAAATTCGTCAGTTTGTGCACATCTTGATCCCTTTGCTGCCACAACTTGGTCCATTGGATGTACTTGTCCTCATATCTCCCCACAGGGTAATATTATTCCTTGATGTCGTCTCAGAATGAATTCCAAGTGGATGTGACCGAGAATAGAGAGGGTTCCCCCCTGTCATTTTTCTCATAGTACGTTTCCCACCAGTCCTTGACAGGGGAGGTAGCTTTGAGGAGTGGAAAAGTAACCTTTTCTTGGTCAGAGAAATCATGGACTAAGAAATACCGTTCTAGAAAATTCAACCATCTATCGTCGGCATCTGCATCTATCTGGCCTTCAAATACAAAAATGTGAAATTTTACTTGTACCTTGAAGGGAGTGGTGCCTCCAGAGTGGTTGTTGGATGCAGATGTGCCGTAGGTGGGCAAGCATTGAAGGATATGAGAAAATTTATCCATAATCGCATTCCTTTGTTTCTCTAGGGCCTCCTCGAGTAATATTTTGATAGGATCTCCTGCTCCCTCATCTTTCTTTTATTCCATCATGGGAGGTCATCGGTGTTTGCGAGGATGATCTTGCAAGGGTTCAAATAGTTCGAGCCTTAACTCCTTATACCCTGACCACGTTGGGGACATGCAAAGAAAAACAGAGAAAGAGCAGATCGTTCTGATACCACTGATCTGGATTTATGCAGGTGTTAGCCAGCTATAAAATTTGTTATACCAAATGCTGGCTAAAAGCTTTTTTGAGCCTTCAAGGAAAAAATTTTATTACTAAAAAGTGTTGGCTCTTGAAGACTCTTGAAGGCCTCCTGCTTCTGTCCTCAAATCTTCACTACTGTGACTATTCCCCTTTCAGAATCCTATTGATTCCCAAGAAAGAATACTGTTGCAAGAACCTTTTCCCCCTTTTTCCATTTTTCCAAAGCTAACCTCATTTTCTATCCCTCTATTTCCCATTAAAATCCCTCATTTTCATGTTTTTCCCATTCCCCTTCATCAAAATCCCTTTTATAAGGTTTAAAGACTCCTTTTTGCCTTATTGGAACCCCTCTAACCCTTTGAAAATCATTCAAAAACCATAAAAATCACATTTTTTATGGTGTGGACTTAAGCCCCCTCGGGCTAAGTCTTAAGCCCCTTTCTTCATAAGCCTCCAGTCTTATTATCTCCCATGTGCCCCACAGCCCTGCAATCGGGCGCCAAGCCTTTTTTTAAATTATTCCCACCCAAATTTTAAAACCTTTGGTTATATATTAAAACTTGTTGGTTTTATTATATTACAATTTTTTTCCGGTTCAAAATTTCAGCCGATCTCCACCGTCGATCTGATCTGCAGATCGACGGAGTGGAGTTCGTCTCCCCGGTGGTCCACGCATTCCACTCATCTGTCCAAAAACCGCGCGGTATTCATCGCACTGCCTTTGGTCGAGGGCGGTTTTTTCTCGATTGGCAATGATTCCATTCAACAATTGACACACGTCCTGGGCACTGTTCCAAAACCGTCGTCCATCACGTGTTAACGTTCGGACATGGACCCCGCGCGATATCACTGTACATCGTCCAATCTGGGGTGGGTCATCCAATGAATATCGCTCACCGAAGATTCCCGATGGTTAACAGGGCTACAACGCAGCATTTAACGAATCTCTGTCGTCGATATGATCTACAGATCGACGACCCACATTTCATCGCCCTATTTCGACCGCCCAGTCAACATTTTCCACTTTGACTTCCCGTTTCCACTCCTGACCGTCGATCTCTGCGCGATCGACGGCTCTGATTTAACAATTCTTCCTCCTTCTCTATGACTTCTCCCGATAAATCCTGACCATTGGATGATGCCATCCAACGGCCATGCTTCCTCGACATGCCTTCTACAACAATAAACCTATATATGTAGGATTTTTTTAATATTTGTTTGTATTTTACAGGGTTTAAATGATTTTCTCACCATTTTTGAAGAAAATTCGAAATAAGAGGGTGACGATCCTCCTGCCTTCGATCCACCAGGGGAAATCATTCACAGGTGTTAAATCCACATTTCATCAATCATTCATCAAGCATTGATACCAAATAACCCTGTGTAGCCCTGCATACCAGCAAAAACCATGAATCGGGCATACTCAAAGAGTATCAGTGTAGATAACCAGAAATGAACCAGGACAGAGGATGGAAGACATATTTCTGGGGATCACGGCTAAGAATTTTTATCAAAAGCCTAATCCCTGATTTAAAACACGGTTTAAAGAAGATCTTAAGGGTTTTATCAACAAAAGTTCTTCCACCACCACATCTGAGGAAAATTGATTCCTCCCAGCTACTAAATGCCACCTGTACCTCAAAGTATTCAATCAGAGGCCGAATTTATTGATCAAGATCAGGTATTTGTCTCGAAACGCAACCAAAGAGGAAACCCTGCCAAGGAAATTAATGACAAACATCTGCAGAGTTACTTCGATGCCACACAGAGCCTTAAAGGTCAACAAAAGCTCCCACCGAGCTTAAATTTTATGTAAAAAATTTAATACAGAGTGCACCCATGTAAGTTTCTTCATTGAGCCCCTCAAAGGCCAAGAAGCCATTAAGTCTGTATTAATTGTGATTGGAGATCTTTTATCGGATCTCACCTAATTCTTCTATATATACTTCTGCAGAAGATGAGTGAGGGGTTGGTTGCAGAACTTTGATATACACTTGAGCTTAATTTTTTGATTGTAAATAGTGTTCACTGGCTCTTGGAGCTCTGCTTGTAATAGATAAGTTAGGCTGAGATGTGTAGATGGTTGCTAAACTAAAGCACTGGACTTAAAGTTGTAACTAGTTTGGAGCATCAATACAAGCTGATTTATGGGATCCTGGTCTATGTTGACGGTGATGTTTCTCTAATTGTAACTTGTTATTTTGTTTATGTTTTCATTGTGTTTCATATTCTCTTATAAAGAACAGCATGCATAGAGTTAGGACCTATTGTACATCAGTAACCTTCTCTGACTGAAAATCTTTATGTATATGTTTTCTTCCAATCTGTGTTATTTAGGAATGATTTAATTTAGTTTAAGCATAGGAATGTTGGCGTTCCCTCATCTTATTGCCTTAGCTGAATGTTATTTTTAAATTTTATTTTCAGTATATGTTTTGTGAAGATGAACTAAGGAAGATATGGTGAGCCCTGGTCCCAGTTTTATCCCCACAACTATCTGAATGTTTCCCTTGGGATGTGTTAAAAGTTGGCTAGTTTAAAAGTACTTACCAGATCTTAGGCCATTATGTGTTACCTTTGTGTTTGTCTTGAAAGTAACCAAGTAAAGCAGAGCTAGGAGAGGATTTGTGGTGAGCCCGACCCGCTAGTTTCTTCTCCAAAAGTTGCCTTCAAGTTTCCCTTTAGTTTTAAAGTGTTTTCTATTGAAAGTGTATCAAAGGCTGGCTAGTTTAAAAGTACTTACCAGATCCTAGTTTTATTTTATGTTTTTCTTGAGTTTATGTCAAATTCTGACTAGTTTAAAAGTACTTATCAGATCCTGGGCTACTCTTTGTTCTGCATCTGTTTAATTTTCCTTCTAAGTGTATCATTTCATTCCATAAATCAAACTTCAAAGAGATCCTTAGAAATAGATGACTTGCCCCTTAGACCACTCTTGCCTCTTGCTGTTCCAATTAAACCTGGACTAAAACCTACAATTATCTATCTTTTTGGCCGAAGCTTACTCTGATTGCTTTCAACTTCTCACCTTTGAAACTCTTTGCATTCAGGACTTTCCACCTCAAACAGTGATCATGCTCAACCATCCAAAAACAAAAAAAACCCTTGGCCTTCATAACTAGCCTAATATTATAACCCGAAACTTCAAAGACAAATCCATCTTTGCACTTGTTGGAGAGATCCCTCTCGGGATTCAGGAGGGCTAGATCCTAGAATCCCAAAGTTGGTTGAAACAATGTTGTTTCTGTGATTGGACTTTGCCGATCTTGCTAATTACAGATTCCTAACATTTCTGGCGACTCCGTTGGGGATTTCGAGTCTTTTTAATTTTAAATACTGCTAAGACTCAGAGTACCCATGATCTCTTTAGATTGGTATATGGTGGTGGACCATTAAACATTTTACCTCCTTAGGAGCTAAAAATCTTCCACCTGGCGACTCCACACTCTGAAACTCCCAGAAGACCAAATGACTCCACTGGTAGAAGACCCTGAACTGATTGGCCAGACACAGTGACCTCTTTCTCGATTTACAAACATGATTCCAAGAATACAACAAAGATATGCCCCAATGAGTAGAGATCATATCCCTGGGTTTACACAATAATGCCCTAGGTGAATTGGGATGACAACCTGCCTGTTTTTCAAGGTAAAAATTTTGATGACCCTTTATTATATCTCATCAAATTTCATATAAATGTATGGAGGTTGAAAGTTGAATGGAATGAAGACTGCCCAATGAAAATGTTCATGTTAACATTAGAAGGAAAAGCTAGGGATTGGTATGAATACCTAAGATCTAGTAGTTTGTTTTCTTTAAAAGACCTTGAATATGTGTTCTATGAGGACTATAAAGAAAACACTACATCATTATCTTTGGGTGCAATATATTATGATTCATCACAAGACATCACCCAACACATTATAGATAATGAGGAATCTTTGAAAGAGATGCATCCTGAAGATCTTTTAACAGCCATTCATGAGTTTAATATCCTATTGAAAAATTTTAAGAACATAGATGAATCAGTTGAGGAAGAGATGATCCAAGAAATTAAGAACATCCCTCAAGATATCCCTGAAAACTCATATATTGATTCATCATCCCTTGTAGCTAAGGCTCAAGAAAACATCCAGCCTCAAAATCAGTCTTCGCAAGAGACAGAGAACTGTTGTACTTCTATTCAAAGGGACATGGAAACATCTTCCCCTTTAACAGAGAAGGAAATAAATCAGACTATTTATAAACAGTCAGCCTCTAAAACTTTTTGCAAAACAAAGACTCTTGCCCATTCACATAGAGAACTTTGTTGTACAGATTTAGAAAGTTCTTTTGTGGATCAGAATGAAGAAGGACCTACTGATATCCCAATATGTTCGACTGATGAAAATGTTTATTCTAATAAATTTTCAAACTTCAATCAGTCTTATGATGATGATGGTTTCCAAGCAGAAACTAATCATGCAAGGCAACCAACATTTGATTGGTGTTATGAGTTTCACCATCATCAGCTTGAAATTCGCAATCATCCTTTTCGATCCATCATAAAAAGCTTTCACTTTATTGGGAATCAGTAGCCTTTAAACTCAGAAGGTGAAGAGAAGAGTAATGAAGAAATTTTTGGGCAAGAGGAAACCATTGAATACACCCCCACTCAAGAATATAATAATCTCTTCACAGAGTTCAGCCCACTGAATCCAGGCATACCAGGGCTACAAGAGGACAACACTACCAAATATGATGAGTCCTCCAGTTCAGATGATGATGAAGAAGAGGGAGAGAAACAAATGCAAGACTATCCTGCTGTGGATATACCATCTTCCCAAGAAGAGACTTCTCCCTTCATTAATGTCAAACTGTCATCCAAAGAACCTGAATGTATATTAGAAGCAAGCATATGTTTAGACAAAGAAAATATTTCACTGTTTGCTAATGTGCAGGTTAAAGATGACGATACTTCCAAGCTACATACTTAAGAGATAGTCCTCAAAGTTGATGTCTTGGAAGTAGATAATCTACCAGAAATGGAGGACCAAAAAGAAGAGAATCTTCATCTTTTCTTTATTGATCCTATGGAAGAGTGTGTGGAAATCCCAACTGGCTCAAATTATCAAGCAGTGATCCTTTGCAGGAGCCAGAGACATGAAAAGCTGTCACGTTCTGTGATAGCCTTGATATTGAAGGTTAATCTTCAATATGTTCTATGGATACCTCTGACAAGCAGCCAGAGTTTCTACTTCTTCTTGACATTACTCAGCTGGCTACATTGGCATTTTTGTATCATATGATAAATGTAAATACTCCATGATTAGAATAGGTTAGATAGGAATGTCAATAAAGTCATTTCTGAGCATATAGTTAGTTGTTGTTTTCTACTTTGAAGAAAAATCAAAGATTCAAAAATACAAAAACAAAGAAAAGAAAGAAAAGAGGGCAGATTGTCAAAACAAGAAAGGTATAGCCCCATACCAAAAAGAGAAACAAATCTGAAAGTTTGAAATATTAAATGCCACTCCTACAAAACACACTTCTAGTTAGTCAAACAGCCTAATCTTGACTAATTATTTCTAAATTTTCTGCTGATAGGATAGTGAATTTGATTTGCCAAACTATTTAATCTTCGCTTATCAGTAGATAGATTAGGATAGAAATTAAAGGTTCAAACATGTTCTAAATTTGAACCTAAGTTTCCAAAGAGAGATGAGTCAAATCTGTTTTATTTTCTGAGTCATAGAAGATGTAAATCCGGTTCTAATTAACTCAAAATCTGAACCAGAAAACACAGAAGGAACAACTCAAAGCAAAAGTTAAGACAAAGCTGTAAAAAAGATGAAGGAAGCGCTTTGAATTTTCAGATCTTAAGCCTTCCATTTTTGTTTTAATTTTTTTGCAAAATAAATGTCTATGTGCAGCTTGTTTTTATGCCATAGATCACAGCAAGTCAAACAGTTTAATCTTGACTTGACTGTTTTTAAATTTATGTTTTAGAATTTAGAGAATAAAAATCTGTTGGACAGTTTAATCCCAACAAATGGTAGAATAGGTAGAAAAGCATCTGAACTCAACTGTTTAATATGAGTTCAGGGAGAAATAAGGAGCAGAATTAGATTATTTTTATGCTTTCAAAAGAATAAAATGTTGTGAAAATAGTTTTCCAATCCAAGTGCACTCTAATGAAGGAAAAAATTCTATATCAGTAGGATTGGGTAGGTAGAAAGCTTGTATTGATGAAGATCCATTGTTTTTGTGTTTGCTAACATATTTTCAGAACAAATAAGATCATCCACAGAAAGAAAGGTAGCCCAATGGATGAGGCAACTAATCAGCCTCCCAGAGAACATAATGGATGTGGCACAGGTCAGCCTCCCAGAGAGTGCAAGTCTGAAGTTTTCGATGCCTTCAAGAAGGCATCATCCCCAAGTGGAGCCACTGTTAGCCATCTATAAAATTTGTTATACCAAATGCTGGCTAAAAAAAATTTTGAGCCTTCAAGGAACAAATTTTATTACTAAAAAGTGTTGGCTCTTAAAGACTCTTGAAGGCCTCCTGCCTCTGTCCTCAAATATTCACTACTGTGCCTATTCCCCTTTCAGAATCCTGCTGATTCCCAAGAAAGAATACTGCTGCAAGACCCTTTTCCCCCTTTTTCCCTTTTTCCAAAGCTAACCTCATTTTCTATCCCTCTATTTCCCATGAAAATCCCTCATTTTCATGTTTTTCCCATTCCCCTTCATCAAAATCCCTTTTATAAGGTTTAAAGACTCCTTTTTGCCTTATCGGAACCCCTCTAACCCTTTGAAAATCATTCAAAAACCATAAAAATCACATTTTTTATGGTGTGGACTTAAGCCCCCTCGGGCTAAGTCTTAAACACATTTCTTCATAAGCCTCCGATCTTATTATCTCTCATGTACCCCACGACCCCGCAATCGGGCGCCAAGCATTTTTTTAACTATTCCCGCCCAAAGTTTAAAACCTTTGGTTATATATTAAAACTCATCAGTTCTATTATATTATAATTTTCCACCGGTTCAAAATTTCAGCCGATCTCCACCATCGATATGATCTGCAGATCGACGGAGCGGAGTTCGTCTCCCCAGTGGTCCCCACATTCCACTCACCTGTCCAAAAACCACGCGGTATTCATCGCACTGCCTTTGGGAAAGGGCGGTTTTTTCCTGATTGGCAGCGATTCCATTCAACGATTAACATGCGTCCTGGGCACTGTTCATAAAACCGCCATCCATCGCGCGTTAACGTTTGGATGTGGACCCTGCGCGATATCGCTGTACACCGTCCGATCTGGGGCGGGTCATCCAACGGCTATTGCTCACCGACGATGCTCGACAGTTAAACAGGCTACGACGCGGCATTTAAACATTTCATTGCCCTGTTTCGATCACCCAGTCAACGTTTTCCACTTTTACTTCCCGTTTCCACTCCCAACTGTCGATCTCTGCGCCATCGATGGCTCTGATTTAACAATTATTCCACCTTCTCTATGACTTCTCCCGATAAATCCTGACCATTGGATGATGCCATCCAACGACCACGCTTCCTCCACATGCCTTCTGCAGCAATAAACCTATATATGCAGGATTTTTTTAATATTTTTTTTATTTTGCAGGGTTTAAATGATTTTCTCGCCATTTTTGAAGAAAATTCGAAAGAAGAGGGTGACGATCCTCCTTCCTTCGATCCACTGGGGGAAATCATTCACAGGTGTTAAATCCACGTTTTCATCAATCATTCATCAAGCATTGATGCCACATAACCCTACGTAGCCCTGCATACCAGCAAAAACCATGAATCGGGCACAGTTAAAGAGTATCGGTGCAGAAAACTAGAAATGAACTAGGACAGAGGATGGAAGACATATTTCCGGGGATCACAGCTAAGAATGTTTATCAAAAGCCTAATCCCCAATTCAAAACATAGTTTAAAGAAGATCTTAAGGGTTTTATCAACAAAATCACTTCCACCGCTACATCTGAGGCAAATTGATTCCTCCCAGCTACTAAATGCCACCTGTACCTCAAAGTATTCAATCAGATGTTGAATTTATTGATCAGGATCAGGTATTTGTCTCGAAACGTAGCCAAAGAGGAAACCCTGCCAAGGAAATTAATGACAAACATCTGCAGAGTTACTTCGACGCCACACAGAGCCTCAAAGGTCAAAAAAAGCTCCCACCGAGCTTAAATTTTATGTAAAACATTTAATACAGAGTGCACCCATGTAAGTTTCTTCATTGAGCCCCTCAAAGGCCAAGACGCCATTAAGTCTGTATTAATTGTGATTGGAGATCTTTTATCAGATCTCACCTCCTCATTCTTCTATATATACTTCTGCAGAAGATGAATGAGGGGTTGGTTGTAGAACTTTGATATACACTTGAGCTTAATTTTTTGATTGTAAATAGTCTTCACTGGCTCTTGGAGCTCTGCTTGTAATAAATAAGTTAGGCTGAGATGTGTAGATGGTTGCTAAACTAAAGCACTGGACTTAAAGCTGTAACTGGTTTGGAGCATCAATACAAGCTGATTTATGGGATCCTGGTCTATGTTGACGGTGATGTTTCTCTAATCAGAATCTGTTATTTGTTTATAAGCTTTCACTGTTTCATATTCTTTATAAAGAACAACATGTATACTTTGTATTACTCCATCAGAGCATCAATATCCTTCTTCAATCTAAAATCTTTGGCATATGTTTTCCAACTGCTATTTAGGAATGATTTAACTTACGGCTATAGAATTTGGCATTCCCTCATCTTATTGCCTTAGCTTAATGTTATTTTTAAATGTTATTTTCAGTATATGTTTTGTGAAGATGAACTGAGGAAGATATGGTGAGCCCTGGTCCCAGTTTTATCCCCACAACTATCTGAATATTTCCCTTGGGATGTGTTAAAAGTTGGCTAGTTTAAAATTACTTACCAGATCTTAGGCCATTCTGTGTTACCTTTGTGTTTGTCTTGAAAGTAACCAAGTAAAGCAGAGCTAGGAGAGGATTTGTGGTGAGCCCGACCCGCTAGTTTCTTCTCCAAAAGTTGCCTTCAAGTTTCCCTTTTGTTTTAAAGTGCTTTCTATTGAAAGTGTATCAAAGGCTGGATAGTTTAAAAGTACTTACCAGATCCTAGTTTGCTTTTATTTTTTTCTTGATTCTATGTCAAAGGCTGACTAGTTTAAAAGTACTTATCAGATCCTGGGCTGCTCTTTGTTCTGCATCTGTTTAATTTCCCTTCTAAGTGTATCATTTCATTCCATAAATCAAACTTCAAAGAGATCCTTAGACATAGATGACTTTCCCCTTAGACCACTCTTGCCTCTTGCTGTTCCAATTAAACCCTATTATGACTCCATAGCCCAATGGACTAAAACCTACAATTATCTATCTTTTTTGCCGAAGCTTACTCTGATTGCTTGCAAATTCTCACCTTTGAAACTCTTTGCATTCAGTACTTTCCACCTCAAACAGTGATCATGCTCAACCATCCAAAAACAAAAAAAACCCTTGACCTTCATAACTAGCCTAATATTATAACCCCAAACTTCAAAGACAAATCCATATTTGCACTTATTGGAGAGATCCCTCTCCAGATTCAGGAGGGCTAGATCCTAGAATCCCAAAGTTTGTTGAAACGATGTTGTTTCTGTGATTGGACTTTGCTGATCTTGCTAATTACAGATTCCTAACAACAAGAACAAAGTAAAATACAGAAATAGACATAAAAATAGAGTTGAAATGGAAATAATTCTTCATTTCATTAATATCAAATAACATAAATATGCTTACAGACATGATGGAAATAAAGTAGCTAGGGCACTGGTAGCTTATCTCTGAGAAGAGATGTGGTGGCTACTTGCCTCCGAACTATGTTACAATGAGGCTCGAGGGCCTATTTATTGTTGAGAAAGAATGAAAAACTCTAAACATCCAAAAACCTAACCCTAGGAGATGAAGCGCCAAAACTATGTTCCCAGTTTGGGTAAATTGGTGTTTCAACTTCCTGGGGACACAACTTTGGCATACGATCTCTGTTTGGTCCGCACCATACCACGTTAGAAAGATCTATCCAAGGAGTAAAAATTTAGGTGTGAAAAAAATCAGCCCAAAAACTCTTGTTTCTCCCAATTTTCCCAAAAAATGTCGTTTAGGGCCTCAAAACGGCTCTGGAAGTTCAGGACCCAAAAAACTGCTAAAAATAGTAAGTTGTGTTGAAACTGAAAAACTAAAAGAATAGATGGCGGTGTTTCAAATAGAATAGGTGGGTGGCGAAAAATATCCACCTGTATTATTACGGCCCCAAAATGGCTCCGAAAGTTTAGGACCCAAAAACCTGCTAAAAATAGTAAGTTGTGCTGACAGTGAAAAAATGAGAGAACCGATGGTGGGCTTCCAAATGGAATAGGTGGGTGGCCACCAATATCCACCTGGATCAATTACCTCCCTTTTTTTCTTCCAATTATTGTTTTATTGTATTTTTCTCTAATTTATTGAAAAAGTTGGCATTATTTATCTCGATGGCGCAATTTTTGGCATTTCTTTCACCACCCATAACATTTAGGTGCTAATTCAAGAAATAGTAGCATCTTAAATTTCCATGTCAATAGCACCTGAAATTAGCGACAAAATTAGCATTGTAAATTACGTCAAAAATAACACCATAATTTTTTGTATAAATAGTGCCATTGATAATACCAACTTTAGCTCTGTTTTTTGCGCCTACATTACCTCCTTGGTTAGCTCCCTTTTTAGCCTTAGAATTAGCATTGAATGTACCTAAATGTTTAATTAACTTTGGTGTTTGGGATTAAGTGGATATGGGATTTTAAGATTATGGGATTTAGGAATTTAGGGTATAGGGATTAGGGGTTAGGTTTTAAGGGATTGAGGTTCAATAGCTAAGGGATTATTCAGTTTAATGGTTAATGGATGGGTTGTTTTAGGTTTGGATGGTGTGTCGAAGCTTTTTGTTACAACATCAAATTTCAGTTCCTTTATTGATTTGGATTAATTAAGGTTTTGGGAAATGTTATTGTTACACAGATAATTGCTTAAGCACATGTTTCCTTTCCTAATCAGACATGATCTAGGAAATCCAATTATTCATTCAATTCATACATCATCATACCATAATACTTCATGATTATACTATTATGAAACCATTACATTTTAAAACTAAACTAATGTAACTGCCACTACTTAAGCTGGGGGGATATGTTGGGTCATGAAATTGTCATATTTTTCCTACTTATTTTCCTATTTCTTTCATCCATTTTTAACCAACGCGACCATTTCTTATTACTGTAACAACCCTTATTCACCTAAGTATGTCCTTTTTCACATTTTGGCTTCTTATTCCAATTCTACATATAATTTGACATTAGAACTACTTTCTTTGGCTAATTTTTATCATAAAACTAATGTATGGGTTGTTTCAAGTTTCCATGATCTGTCGAAGCTTGTTACGGGATTAAATTTTAGTTCCTTTTCCGATTTGGATTAATTAAGCTTATGGGAGTTTTCTCTATTAAACATACAATTTCTTAAGCATGTTTTGTCTTTCCTAATCGGACTGGATCTAGAAGTGCATCAAAGTCAAAAGAAACAAATCATCACTTGGAGATATTTTTGGAGCATCCAAATCATTTTGTTGTAACTCTATTTGTAATTAAAGGAAACTAGTATGCTCTTACCCATTCCATGGAAATCATGGTTTAATTGTTAAGATATATTTTTATTTTAAGATCAGATGAGAATCAAAATATTCTCATATGATGTTCTCATTGTAATTAAGATATCTAAAATAGAATATTGTTTGCTCGCGAGGACTTGAGAAAAGAATTGGAGAATATGATAGTAAAGGGGAAACACTAAAGCTCTATAATCCTGATACTTTGATTAATGAAAATCTCAAATTTTTGGTTCGATAATTTCCTCTGAGTAGTTTGTGTTCTTTTTATTATACCAGCCCATGTTGTGGAGAAAGGGACCTCCTTCTTAGCAGGGATCATTGGTTAGATAGAGTGGAAAACATAATTGCATAAATATTTTTCAATTATTTGATTGTTGTTATTGCTGCCATTACAATTAATTTTATGTGTAATTTAATTAATTTTAGTAAGCATTGGATGGTGTGACAACTTAACTCCTGGATTGGTCCCTCAATTTAGTGTGGTTGTGAATTATTTTAATTGTTGTTGCAGTTTCGATTGCACTTCTTTTTATGTGTGTAGATTAAATGATTGATGGTTTTCAGGAATGTTGTGAGACTGGTTGAATGACATATTGGATAAATATTTATTAGTTATGGGATTGTCGTTATCGTTGTTGTTATAGTTAATTCCGTGTGTAATTTGATTAATTGCAGTAAGCTTTGGATGGTGTGACAACTTAATTCTTGGACAAGTCAGTCAGTTTAGTGTGGAAGTGAATTATTATCTTTAATGTTACAGTTAGGATTTCACTTCCTTTTATGTGTGAAAATTGAATGATTGATGGTTTTCAAGAATGCTGTGAGTGGTTGAATGACAAATTTCATAAATATTTCTCAGTTATGTGATTGTTGTTACTATTTTTGTTACAGTTAATTTTGTGTGTAATTTAATTAATTGCAATAATATTAGGATGGTGTGAAAACTTATGTCCTGGATTGTTCCCTCAGTTTAGTGTGGTAGTGAATTATTTTCTTTGTTGTTACAATTTGTATTGCACTTCATTTTATGTGTGAAGATTGAATGTGTGATGGTTTTCAAAAGTTTTATGAGAGTGGTTGAATGACAAATTACATAAATATTTCTCATTTATGTGCTTGTTGTTATTGTTGTTGTTATGGTTAATTCTCTGTGTAATTTAATTAAGTGCAATAAGCTTTTGATGGTATGACAACTTACTAATTAGGGGAAATTTGAGGTCTAAAATGGGCCTCTTGAGAAAAATGTACAACCAAAATAAACTTTATAAGAACCAAAAGGATTCAAGATGGTGATGTCAACCATGGGGGATGATTCACCATTTTTTGAGTAAAAAATTTAAAATAATAAAAAATAATAAAATAATAGAGCTACTTTTTCAACTCGTATTTTCAACTTATATCCCTAAGTGTTTACTCAAATTTCGAGTGGAAACACTCATTGGATGCAGAACTTAATTTCTCATCCAAGGACTACCCATGTTACATACTTTCGATGGACCCTACTACATGAAAAATGAGAAAAACATGAAAAACATGATTGCAATCATGTTTTTCATGTTTTTCTCATTTTTCATGTAGTAGGGTCCATCGAAAGTATGTAACATGGGTAGTCCTTGGATGAGAAATTAAGTTCTGCATCCAATGAGTGTTTCCACTCGAAATTTGAGTAAACACTTAGGGAGATAAGTTGAAATATATTTTTATTATTTTATTCTTTTTTCCCTCTAAAATTTGATGATGTAATCTAATATTATTTTATTACTTCCACTATTATTTTATAATTTCCTTAGGAGGCCCATTTTAGACCTCAAAATTCCCCTAATGAGCCCTGGACTAGTCCCTTAGTTTAGTGTGGTAGTGAATTATTTGCTTTATTTTTACTATTTGGATTTCACTTCCTTTTATGTGTACATATTGAATGTGTGATGGTTTTCAGGATTGTTGTCACAGTGGTTAAATGACATAATAGCTTATTATGTAGTATTTCCTTGCATTGAATCTCTATGGAGTGTGTAACAGGCTTGTTGATCGTTGAGAGTGTGTGTGAAACAACTTTAGGATGAGATTATTTTATACTAGTCATCATCTACCTTAGCATGGACTTTGCGTGACAATCTTGTAAAAATTAAAACCTACCTAGATCAATAATTAAATGTAAGAGCAGTTTGACTAACATTAAAATGAAAAAAAATATAAAAAAAATGAAGTTAACAAAGTTTCTTATTCAAATCATTGTGAGATACAAACATTAATATTTTATTAACTTTTATGTCTTCAGAAACATATGTTGATACAAAATGGATGGAAGAAGAATTCAAGTAATCCTAATTTTTTCTACCAAAAATTCATTCCATATCTTGAAAATTATATTAACTGAACAAAATATACATTATTTACAGCCATGAGGTTCATCTTTGCCTCTGAACGAGGAAACCAGAGAAAAACAAACAAAAATTCTTTGCCCCTGAAGGAGGAAACCAAAGCATACAACTTATAAATTGTTTGTGAAAAATGTGTGGCCATATAAATTACATAGGAGGGATGAGCCTCAAAATGTCTAGATATTAGCCTCAGGGGTGGTAGAAAATGTTAATTGAAAGAAATTTGGGATGCCTCAGTGGCAAACTTGGCACTTATGGGCTGCACGTGAGGGATGTTATCGCACTAATCAGCATTCGGCCCAAACGGGATTGTTTTGTAAGCAATTGAACAAAAAGACAAAGAGAGAACCAACCTTTTTTGGTCATCTAACCTATTATCATTAGATGGACCCAAGTACATCATGTAAGACCAATTTTACCCCAAGTAAAATTGCTTTCACTATGAAAATAACTTAGTAAATCACCTTTATTAAGTTGTTTGTGGTCTAAACAAGAAACCCCATAAGGAAATATTAAATAAATATATATTTGTTTGATTTTCCTCAAGAAATAATTAGTTAAACAATAGTTTAATTAATATTTCTGGTTATATTTAACCTAAAACAAAGAAATTAATTAGATAAATCATTGTTTATCTTATTATTTTCTAAAGAATAATTGTTTAAATCTTATTTAAATAATATTCTTTGTTAAATATGACTAATTCACCCTTAAATAATTAAATAAATCACAATTATTTGATTATTACTCAACCATATCCTTAAAATGATAAATAAATCATTTATTTATTTATTATTACTTAATCACATCCCTAAAATGATAAATAAATCATTTATTGATTTATTATTTACAAATAAGAGGATTTGAATCAAGTCAAATTCCTTTTCCCTCCAACAAATATAATAAAATATTCCATAAAAGTTGGATCTAGATTTGGTTAATAATATTTTAATTATGCACCAATCTCTAGACTAACTCAATATTTTGTTATAAATAGAAGGGTTTTCCCATTCATTTTTCACCTTTTGTTGCCTAAATATCACTATGGATCTCAACACTTGGTCTGGAAATTGATCCATAATCATAGCCATACTTTTCCATTTTTGTCTAGGATTTCTACACCATCAAGAGAGAGAAGTTTTAAATCTGAAGTGCTGAGGACTCACAAGAACCCATCCCATTGAGGAGAACAGGGAACACCCTCTTGTGTTTTCCTCCCAGGTGCCATTAATAAAATTATTCATTGGATATATTCTTGTCTTGTCTATTGGATCTATGGAGTAAATCTTATTTTTCTACTGTTTAATGTCTTCTAATGCATAGATCTAGATTTTTGCAGCATTTGTCTTGATCATCTAACTACAGATCTGAAGATATTAGCAGTCATTTCTACTATTAGGGTTGTTTTTTATGCGCAACTAAAGTGGTATTTTTTCGTACACCTCAAATCAAGATTCATACTAACAATTGGCGACTCCACATGGGTTTACCATTACGACCGCTATCGTTTTTCTGATCCTTGCATATTCAGCTGCTTCAAACCCTAGGATTTCTCTTTAGCCCCTTTTTTTTCTTATTCTTTATGTTTTTTTTATCCCATAAAACCCTAAAACGATAAAAATTCTAACTTCCGCATGTTTTCGAACCCATTGCACAGGTGATAGACATCAGCCGCAGCTGAGACGGAAAATCTTTCTGAAACCTACTGCCGAGAGTACCGAAAGTGTAGGTCGCACTTTTCTACCCAAAACCTGCTACTTGGACCTCCAAGGCACACTTTAAAGCCCAAAAAGTGCGACCTCTACTGAAAACAGGTCAAAAACTGCAACCTGGACCTTTTGCAAGGATTTTTATGAAATTTTTTTGGGTTTTGCTGAGCCTCTGTTCAGGGTTGTCTGACCTTCATCTCCGCCCGTTTTGGACCTGTACTTGTTCTGTTTCACTCAACTAAGTGGGAACCTAGCCCCCTAGGGCTTCAGTACCCTACACTTTTTGTGGAAGAGTGTTTGATGTTGCAGGTTGTCTAAAATTTCAGTCTTTAGCCATTTTTTCAGGTCTGATACCTCATCTTCAGATCCACTTCAGATTAGCTTGTTATCCATCCAAATCACCTCATCTAGCTTTTTTTGGGTTTTCCTTTAGGGTGCACTCCACTTCCCTCCTGGAGATAGCCTTTCGCCACCTCTTGTTACAACAATTTTCCTCTGATTTGTTGTTGTTTTCTGCACCACTTTCCAGTAGATTTTTTCTTTTAGATCTCTATCCCTCTTGACCCTAGATCTATTATCCTTTTTTAGTGTGTTTAAATTAGTTATTTACTTAAACATAGACTATTTTTTGAGAGACCCACCTCCTTGGGTTTAGATTGGTGCATTATCAGCTGTTTATTTTCTGTTTTGCAGGCCTATATAATGACATTTGCAGGTTTATTTACAGCTATACAACACACTTTTTATTTTTTCTCTACAAATGTCTGGGTTTAAAAATTAAAATTTACACACTTTTACACACACACCCTAAGTAAAAAAGGGCTTGGTTAACACCGCCAAGCAAAGACTCTAAAACATTGAAATCAATTGATGATGCACTGCTTTTCCCTTGTTCCGACATTGTAATAAGTTGATCTTGCACCTCCCTGCCCTTGTCGGTCTCTTTTTCCTTGGTGCCATGTGTGTGTCGTCATTGCTCAACCTCCCATGGGCTTTGATTTTCCTCAGGGGGGGCCAACACCTCCTGCACATTTTTCCCTCTTGGTAGCACGTATTCAAGGTACAACATACCTTTTCTGTTTGCCCAACCTCATGTATACCACACAGTTACCCAACCTCTTCTGTCTAGTACCCCCGATGACTAGATTCTCATGATGAAATCCGATCAACCTTCAACCGTAGACATCAATCTTCATACTCAGCCCTATCAGTACAACAAGCCTCTCTCTGTGTCTGTCCTTAAGCCGCCTCCTTCGGTCTCTATAGAGCCTCTTTCGACACCTAATGGCCTGTTGAAGATCCCTCAGCCTAGGGCGGAGGTTCATACCAATATCCCTAAGGGTCCCCTATGCTGAAATGTTACTTCTGGAAAAGTTGCCCATTTGTATAACATATTCAATGATTTGGCACAATCCCCTGCTGCCATTTCAACGCTGGAACTCCTCGAGTCATGCCCTTCACAATGAAAAGCTCTGTTTTCTGCCGTGGACACTATAGACCCTTCCGATGATCAATTGATTATCTTTGATGTTGACCGGTTAGAACATCCTCCTCTCCCTGCTTCTGTCGCTTTCCAAATATCAGTCAAGGTCCAGAATGTCAAATTTTCTCGGTGCATTATTGATGAGGGGGAATCCACCTGCATGATGTCCGCTTCGGTTTGGAAACAACTCGGATCTCCTGAGTTGGCTCCTTCCATGATCACTCTCTGAGCGTGGGATGGTCACGCCTCCAAGCCCATTGAATTATTCCACAATTGTCCTATCACTCTTACAAGAAAGACGGTTTGTGTTGACGTAGAAGTCATATATGCCCCCTTGGATTACAACATTATATTGGGTTGTAGCTACACTTATGCAATGTATGTTGTCCCTTCTGCAGTTCACTGCAAGATGTCCTTCCCCCATAACATAAAGATAGTCACCATTGACTAGTTGACGTATTACGAGCCGAAGTCTCAGACCTCCCCTGAGTCCACTATCTCTTCGGTGGCCAACAAGAAAACCGTCAACCCTTTGACCAATGTCTCACCTAGCATCTACAAGGAATCCTACTTGCTTGGTACATTCCCTGGTCTTCCTCCTCCTATCTCTGATCCAACCTCATCAAATTTTTGCATGATGCAATTGTCTCAGGCTTCTCTCAAGAGGCCTGCCTCAGCTAGTCAGCAGCCCCCTCATCCTCCGCAATCATCTCCTAGCCCTTTGATGCAGCCTCTTGGACCTCCTTCTCCTATCCCTTCAACTGGTACTCATGAGCGTATTTATCCTCCTGGGTCAGTTCCTCTAGCCTTAACCATTTAGAAACTGTCCCACCTGGCCATTACCCCTCTGGTCAGATACCGTTCCTAGTCCCTCCACCAGGCATCTATATGGCACCTATCATGGCCACCCTCTCTCTTCCTAACTTAACCATTGGGCTCCTGGTTTGGTACCTTGATCCTCCAACCGCCACCCCACAAAGTCAACCTAAACCTTATCTTGCTTTGACCCCGGTTCAACCGGTCCCCCTTACTTCTCCCGTTGTCACAGTGCCTCAGTCACCTCAACAGGATCTACCCCCTATTGCAACCACTTCGGGTAAGAAGGGTAGAGTTCACAAAAAGGCCTCAAAGGAAAAAGCTGCCCTGGCTGACCCTACATCTCCTCTACCTCCAAAGCCCTGCGCTTTGTTTGATTTTGTTGGTCATGCCACCCATAATTTTCCCGAGTTGCCCCGCATCAAGTCCATGGTTAATGTTGCATTCCCTGAGTATACAGTCCCTGAAACCTCTGCTTCTTCATCGACCGCAACCAAGAACACCAATACTATTCACACCAAGCACCTTTATGCTTTGTGTGGTCTCTGTGGCCATTACTCCCATCATTGTCCCTGCCTTACACATTACCGTGCCTCTTTGGAGGTAGTTCGGGAGTATGAGATTGAACAGAATCAATCCGCTTCTCCCGTGCTTACACAGTATGCTATAGGACAGACTGAGGATTTACCTGCTCCTATGAACATTCCCCCCCTGATGTTGAAATGATAGAGAATGCGGCCACAATCCTCTACCTTTCATCATCCTCGAGATCCTCGACAGAAGCTCCCTCTAAATCTTCTCCTGTTGTTTCGCTTGACCCCCTTTCAGCAAACACCCCGAGCTCAACATCAATAGATTCTTTATCTTCTTTTTCTTACGTCATCCCCCATGATGATGTGCATGTGAGCCTTTCTCCTCATGATGATGAGTCAGGTAGCCTCGCCATGTCATGTGATCTCCCTTCCTCGTATCCTTCCACCTCCTGTTGTGACAACGACATCATGGAAGCTAAGTCCACCCCTGAATTCATATTTCCCACCCATAAACGGGATTCCATCATCCATACCTTTGGTGACTTATGCAAACTGAGCTCAATCTATACCTCCAGTAGCTCCCACACTTCCCCTCACCAGTGGCATGTGGGAAGTAGACATCCTACCCAGATCACTCCCATCTGCAAAGTGCATTCGATTTCTACTATGCACTCAGGTTGCCAACATTTTTATTTATCCTCCCATTTATTGTCTTGTGGCACCTTTCAGAGAGACCCCCTGTCAACACCTTATATCAGTTTTGCTGGTGGTGCAAGTCGCTACTCCCGAATTTAGCCTCGGTAGGTTGGGCCATTTTTACCCCTTTGCAGGCGCTTGTTCTTTCAAATGGTGTATGCATTGGTACTGCTACCAATAATTAGGCCGAATATGATGTTGTGCAAGGTTTATTAGCCGATGCACTTTCACATCGCATCCTCCACCTTCATGTTCGTTTATATTCCCTGCTTCTTGTCATGCAATTGAATGGTGTATATCGTGTGCATAATCCTATCATTTTCAGAAGATATTTATGAGTGAAGCTTTTGATGCATGAATTTGAAATCATTACTTTCAGTCATGTACCTAGAGCACAAAATCACTACATAGATAGCATTGCAAACCATATTCTGGATTGGAATTTAACACACACATTTAACACAATAAAATAACATAAAAATATCAAAACGATGCATATCCATTGTATGTGTCATATAAAATGTTTTAGATTTCATTAACTCTGATACATATGACATGCCCATAGTATGTTACAAAACCTAAAAACTAGGGGCACCACCTGCCCCTACACAATAATCACTATCTAGAGGATCCCAAGCCAATGGCTCTACCCCCGCCACTCGTAGATCACGCATGCCCTTTCCGACCATCGTCATATGCCGCATGACCCCTCACCATTCCGAGGGTAAACCAATACATGGCTCTATGTACTGGTCATTTAAGTCCTACCAACTGCGTTCTGAAACACCGGTCAGAAGCCTCTCACATCTATGACGGATATCCTCCAGAAGGACTGTTGCATCCTCATTGTGCTACGCCCTTGATCCACTAGACCCTACGGCCGCTAATACTGCAATTCGTCCCATGTACCCGGCCGGTTTTACCGATGCTGTATCTGCATACCAAAAGTAAAAGAATCAATATCACATATAATATTCTAGAAATTTTACATGCACATAAAATATTAGCAATTTTTCACTCACCATCGAGTCCCCATATACGACCAGGCGGCAGTGGCAGATCTAGGTCCCCACAATAACTCATCCCACTATAGGGATAGTCATCTATATACAACGACATCTGATCCCAATGAACAAAGAAATCAGGACGGAACACCTGTCAAACTGCTCCACCTCCTCCTCTACACAGTAGTTTCCCCCATCGGCGCATCCTAGGTTCTCTCGGGCCTCCATCTGGGAGCTGTATGTGAGGTTGAAGTGTCGAGATCTTCTCAAAGAAGAAAGAGCACAAAATTGTACCATATGCACAATCATGGTTCACTTGCCACTTAAATAGCGACAATTGTCGTTTCAATGAAAACAACATCATCTGGCCCACCTATAGTAGGTCCCACTCAAAACATTCTCCACAAGCATCATTTGACCCCCCGTGATGTGATGGAGTGCCTGGTTTCCCAAGATCCACAGAACCGCTACGGCCATAGCACAAGTATCTAACCTTTCCAAATCCCCGATGGGTATCCGAGTCCCCTTGACTTGGAGACCTGGCAAACAATGGCACTCTAAAAAATCTATGATGTTTCACCCACGCGGTAATACTGGCTGAGTATCTCCTACCATCCCAAGTGGTGGAAGACCAGTAAGGAAATATATATCCTGGACCATCAACTCGATTTGGTGCCCTTGCACTATAAATACCTCATGGTATGGATCCCAATAGCTGAAAATCTGGGCTAGTAAGGGCTCCTCAGCTCTCATCAAAGGGTTCTCCACAAACTTCAGAACCCCAAACCTGGCCAAAGCACTATGGACACCTTGATCCTCCCGGATCTCCGACTGTAATGCGCCCAGGTCTCTCTCTCTCCAGTTGATCCGTAATTCCTCCATACCTACACAAAACCATCGTATTTATTAGTATACAGATAGGAAATATTGTTTCTCATCAAAAAACCCTAGTATTCAGCCAAAAAATAACATAGAAGCACCCCTCCCGGACAAGTCACACTTTTCTAGCCGTGAAGAGGAGTAGAGAGTTGTTACTGAGCCTTAGGGACCTAATCTGAACTTTTAATCCATTGAAAAGAAAGAGTAGGGTTAAGCCTCTTACCTGCAACTGACAAATCTCAATTCCAACAGTCGGTTTGTTCGCTACGATCGCCGCAAGATTTAGGGCCTTCTCTCCTCTCTACATTCACCACAGCTCCACATGCAAATGAATGATTTTGGAGGGAAAATGCCTTATTAAAAGAGAAACCCCTGTTTTTTCTTTCGCCTGCTGCAATCCAATCATAGCTCTATTTACCAAACCATACGCACCATTGGAAATATCTCACCAAGCCCTCAAATGGGTATCTGTTATTTTTTAGTGATTTGATACTTCACGGGGACACATTTTTCCCATGAAGTGCCACTTCACCCTTGCTCAAAATCGAATTTCTTCACTTGCAACACTCGTACCAGGGGCACCATGTTTCCTCCATACTCGTCCACGCTCGTGTTGACTTTTGTCGTGAGTTACCATCTTGTACTCATGCCTTTATGGTCCCCATTGGACCCTTTTCCTGTCTAGCAGCACCATCGAGTCAGCCTTGTTTAGAGCATCCGAGTTGAGTCATCATTGCTTTCATGGAGTCTATCCCGAGTTAATTTGCACCCCGCTATAGTCCTTCATCCTTCATTGCTTGGTTTCTCTCTCGTGTCGCTCATTATGGCCTTCAGTCCCACTGTCCCCTATTCCCCATGATATTGTGTTAGTCGCTGCCAGGTCATCCATGCTATTTATGCTCTAATAAGGGAATTCGTCCGTTCGCTACTCATTTCCCCTCATTTCATCATCATCATTGGTGTCAATCTATCAGTCGCTCTATTATTTTATCTCGTGCCTTAGTTGAGGATCCCTTATTGCCTCACCTATGGCAGACCTCTTTCTGTCGACATCAGCTCATTCATTCCAGAAGACAGGTCTAGAGGGCGGTATACCTTGGTTCTAGCTTCCACTTTTTTTGGGTACCTCAGATCATGCAAAGGGACTCCTTATTTCCCTTTGACTCAATTTCTTCTTAGCTCCAGCTCCTTTCAGCATGATCGAGATTTGTATACTTGATGGTTCAGTGATGCAGCAACTGACATTGATGATTCCTGGGTGTGTGTGAGATGTCTCAGTCCTCATGATGGGGTGGCCCTACAGGTAGCCCCCCACACACTCGGATGACATCTTCATTACAGCCTTCGATGTAGTTCCATACATTTGATGATGTGGACCTCAGCCACATGCAATGCCTTTTTGTTTGCATGTATCAGTCATATTTTTAGAGCCCTTTCCTGTTTTTAGGGGCATCTGGGTTGTATTTATATCTCATGTACTCAAATATTATTATACAAAGTCTTGGCTATTATCCCAGGCACAGTATGTATGTTGGATTCATTATTGTGTTATTTATCTGGCTCATGTTTAGGCCAACATATGCTTTATTGTTGTGTTTCGTGGTTTTCCGGGCACCTTATTGTTTGTACTATTGCCTCGGCAGGCATAGGTATGCCTCCCCCGCCGCCTATATCAGGTACCCACTCACCAAAAAGACTTGTCTCACCTACAAGTCGCCTCCTTAGGGTCTAGTTCTTTCAGCACTTTGGTTTACCTTATAATTCTCTCTCTTTGACTTCCCCTTCGATGTTTAGTGATTGAGTTCTTACAGCGTACTTCAGTCATACGATTAGCTCCTAATGCTCACACGCTGGGGGGCAATCTGTTACACCATTGTTTGGTCATCTAACCTATTATCATTAGATGGATCCAAGTACATCATGTAAGACCAATTTTACCCCTAGTAAAACTGCTTTCACTATGAAAATAACTTAGTAAATCACCTTTATTAATTTGTTTGTGGTCTAAACAGGAAACCCCATAAGGAAATATTAAATAAATATATATTTGTTTGATTTTACTCAAGAAATAATTAGTTAAATAGTAGTTTATTTAATATTTCTGGTTATATTTAACCCAAAACAAAGAAATTAATTAGATAAATCATTATTTATCTTATTATTTTCTAAAGAATAATTGTTTAAATCTTATTTAAATAATATTCTTTGTTAAATATGACTAATTCACCCTTAAATAATTAAATAAATTATTATTTATTTGATTAATACTCAACCATATCCTTAAAATGATAAATAAATCATTTATTTATTTATTATTACTTAATCACATCCTTAAAATGATAAATAAATCATTTATTTATTTATTATTTACAAATAAGGGGATTTGATTCAAGTCAAATTCCTTTTCCCTCCAACAAATATAATAAAATATTCTATAAAAGTTGGATCTAGATTTGGTTAATAATATTTTAATTATGCACCAATCTCTAGACTAACTCAGTATTTTGTTATAAAGAGAAGGGTTTTCCCATTCATTTGTCACCTTTTGTTGCCTAAAGATCACTCTGGATCTCAACTCTTGGTCTGGCTATTGATCCATTATCATAGCCATATTTTTCCATTTTTGTCTGGGTTTTATACACCATCAAGAGAGAGGAATTCTAAATCTGAAGTGCTGAGGACTTACAAGAACCCATCCCATTGAGGAGAACAGGGAACACCCTCTTTTGTTTTCCTCCCACGTACCATTAATAAAAATTTCATTGGATATATTCTTGTCTTGTCTATTGGATATATGGATTAAATCTGATTTTTCTACTGTTTAATGTCTTTTAATGCATAGATCTAGATTTTTGCAACATTTTTCTTGATCATCTAACTGCAGATCTGAAGATATTAGCAGTCATTTCTGCTGTTAGGGCTGTTTTTTATGTGCAGCGAAAGTGGTATTTTTTTGTACACCTAGAATCAAGATTCATACTAACACCCATAGGTCGTAAAAATGCACTGGTGCGCTTAAGAATACAAGCACACCAGTATAAGAATACACGTACCTATTTTCATTTTGTATTTTTTAGAAACATCGACCTATGACAGTGCAATTATTGTGATTGTTTTAAATTTATTATTCATGAAAATTCGACACATCTTATAACAATATTCATATTAATTAATTTTTTATTAATACATTTGAATGTGATGTTTGGATTAATTTGTTATATCATATCATAATTATTGTGGTTTTTAAAAATTCATTATTCATCAAAAGTCAACACATATATATCTTATAACAATATTCATATGAATTAAATTTTTATTAGTGCATTTGAGAACGACAATGGAGAACGCAATACCGACAATAAAGAACGCAATAGAATAAATTAAAACATTTTTTTATTATATATATATATATATATATAAGAAATTCTTTGTCATACAAAATGGGACAATTATTGGTATCCCTTTATCTTTCAATTGGGACACTATGTCCATTACATTAAAGAAAAATGTTTGATTTCACATACATTTTTCAAAAAATACAATGCCTTGCTTTGATATCCAAACATAGTGATCATCATTCTTCGCTTGAACTACTATCACTGCTAGAGCTACTTCCATGACTTGGGGTTATTTTTGGGAATGTTTTGTTCACGGTGTTGGTTTTTTTCTTCTTCTTCACCTTCCATCTACAAACATAAAAATAAACTGTAATGAATGTACATAAATTGGTGAGAATAATGAAAATTGCAATATTAAATAATATACATCAATGTAAATTGAAAAGTAATGACGTACCAATGCAACAATTGACTCATAAACTATACACATTCTTTCAAAACCATGTAACATGCCATCTTTCAAGATTTCATCTATTAGCGCAGTGCCATACTTTATTTCCTGCAAGTTTTATACCCTATAACAAATCATATATTTAATATAAAAAAAAATAAAAATTCTATTAATTATAGACGGAGCTAAGTAAAACAAGATAGATAGATGCTTACAAATTCCACAATTAAGTTCTGATATGCCAACATATACTCACAACCCATATTTAACCCACTTAGATCAATTCGATGGTTCTTCTTTTGTATAAAGAAGCACCTATTTGAAGACATTCAATGATGATTTTTGTAAAACAACTTAAAAAATACAAAAATGAAATCTAGTTAAGTTGTTATAATGAAGTAACAATTACTCACAAACTTAGATATCAATCATTTTATTCCTTGTTATCCTGTTTTATGTGTTGAATGGGTTCCATTATCTTTTCTTTTCTGCAAGAAAATACTTGAAAGTTAATATTTAATGCTAAATTGTTTATTTATTGTACTTAATAATCGAAAAAGTCAATGAATACATATTACATTTGAAGCACGTTGTTGTTGGGATGGCTCCTCCCGCGATGTAATTTTCTCCATTTCTTTGACCATCTCCTTGTACACATTTTTGGACATTCCTACTGGCATATTTCTAATATCATCTCGTTCACTTTTTGAGATTTTCATAATCTTTCTGAAAATTTAACATGGCAATAAAATATTTAATTTTTATATTGATATATGAAAAGTGAGTATAACAAAAGTGATATTTATAAATAATTCAAGATAAACATCTAAAGGAATATTACTTTTTCATTCCTTCTTTTTTGTTGTTGTACGTTTTTGTTATTAAAAGTCTAACATGTCTCATTGACCAATTCTTTGGAAACTCTTCTTGTAGTTTAAATAAAATTTGGTTCTTGGAATCATTGGATTGGTTTTTGTATTGTAAGTGAAAAGAACGTCTATACATTTGTTCCACTCGATCCCTCAAACTTTTGTAAAAGTTTCTCCCCTTTCATTAAACTCCAGCACCACTCTAGATAAGCTAAGGAGCAATTCATTTTCATTTGCATGTTCTATTTTTTTCTTTTCTTAGAACAACGTTCCTTTTTTGAGTTGTTGGTCCCTGTAGAACATTAAACATATGTGATTTAATAGACTGTTTCACACATGTTATCTAATAATTTTAATTAAATTATTAATGAAAACTAAAAAAAGAAACTCATATTGGATCGATAGTATTTTTTTCATTCACCTGATTCATCCTTTTGCAATTTTTCCATCAAGATTTTACGCTCTTCTGGTCCTAGATCAGAAATAATCTTATCGAGCTTCATCATTTTTTGGCTCTGCATGATACACAGTAAAAAATACATATTAGTTAAACTTACATATAGTTCAAAAATAATATTTTTCTATAAAAAATATACAAAAAACTTGCCTTTTTTTCTTTCTTGATGTGTTATCAATATTTTTGTTACTTGATCTCTTGTCAGTCATTTATTTATCAATCTCAAACCTGTACCATATCATTCATTAATATATTTATAAATAAATTTTCAACTTTTAAAATAAAATAAAAAATCTCAAGACACGGGTACGCCATTCATGGTGTATGCACCGACGCTAGTGCGTGGTTGTCTTCCAAATGCACCGCACAAACAGTATAATAGACCGTATGATGCTCTATGTCAACAAGGAGCACCAATGTGTTACGTGTCAATCACCACACCCGTTAACCATGATAAAATAATGAAAACCATTGAGTGTTAATTTTTGTAGCACAAACCGGTGCCATATTTTACATATGGCGCACCAATAAAAAAAAATTGTTTATTAATTTTTTATCAAATTACTTATGTGGTGCTCTTGGAAAATATAGAGCATAGGTATGATATTTTACTCAAGGCTCACCAATAAAAAAAATCTATTTTTTTTAAATTTATGCAAGGGCCCACATGGATTGGGATCTGACTATGTTAATCGTCCCATCAGTTGGATGTCTGAGGTCTATATTTAGCAATACAAACCCTATAAATCTAAATTGAAAAGCCCTAATTCTGAAATCATAGAAAGAGAGAGAAGAAGGGGCAGAAACAAAAAGAATGTAAGGTTTTTATTTTCTGAAAGTTTTTTTTTTTTTCGAAACAGAACGTTCGCAGTGTGCCATAATAAAATAACGCACCGACTGCATATTTTACAAATGGCGCACTGGCATAATTTTTTGATTAGTACTTGTGCAGTGCACTAGGATAATAGAGCGCACTGGTGCGCTCAGGTACACAGGGCATACCGACAAAAACCATTTTTTTAATTTACGTAAGGGCCGACATGGATTGGGATCCGACTATGCAAGTCCTCCCGTGGGTTGGATGTCTTAGGATTAAATTTAACACTACAAACACTATAAATATAAATTGAAAAGCCATAATTCTGAAATCATAGAAAGAGGGAGAAGAAAGGGCAGAAATTTTTAAAAAAAAAAAAAAAGATAGGGTTTGTTTCTAAAATGGTTTTTTAGTAAAACAACACCTTTGGGTACACCATAATGAAATAGGGCACTGGTGTCGTATATTACATATGGAAAACTGATAATATATATATATTATTTTTCTTTTTCTTTTTTATCATTTTACTTTCGCGGTGCGCTGGTATAACAAAGCGCACCGGTGCACTATGTTACGCAAGGTGCACCGACGAAAAAAAATCTATTTTTTTTTTTAGATTGATGCAAGGGCCAACATGGATTGGGATCCGACTATGCAAGTCATCCTGTGGGTTAGATGTCTTATGACTATACAAACCCTATAAATCTAAATTGAAAAGCCCTAATTCAAAAACAAAAAGAATCAAGGGTTTTTTTTCTAAAAATGGATTTCTTTTTTTATTTTGTTTCTGAAAACTACAGAAAAGGTAAAAAAAATTGCAGAAAAAAAAAAAAGTAAAAAACAATAAACTTTGATTTTGTTATTTTACTTCATAAAAAAACTACAAAAAAATTAAAAAAAACAATAGAATTTGGTTTTTTATTTTACTGCATAAAAAAAAAAACTTCAGAAAAAAAGTGCAAAAAATAAATAAACTTTACTCACATCGTTTGAAATTTATGGTACAAGGTTTGAATCACTAGAGGTTTGAAATTCTGATTGTCTGAATAATTCTGTTCGAACTTATTTTCCTGCTCCACAGTGCTCTCATGCTCTGTTTGCTCCAGGTATGTATCCTGCAAATCTCTGGCTGAATTTTTTTGCAAAAACAGTGAAATAATGAAAAGTGTTTAGTATTTAAATAAATGTTTTATGAAATTAGATTCTCGAAAATATTTTTTCACCCATTTTTCAATTTACTGTTTTTTTTTCACTTAAAGAAAATAGGGTTTTTTTTTTTTAAATTTGCAGTTATTCATTTACCTGTACGTCCTTTAATGGAAACGCACCAGGGTGTCAGGTTATAAGGTGGCACCGATGCATAATACCAAAAATGCACCGGTGCGGTTATCTGTACATTACGCACCGAAATTACATTTAGGTTTTTGCACCAAAATTTATTTTTGTTTTTCTCAAATGCAGGGAGAAACTACAATATATTATATTGAATGGAAAACTCTTCAAAATACAGCTCATTCCATAATATTTCTCAAAATCCATCGCAGAGTTCTCCCTATCCATCTGGAGACGTAATATTTACTTCAAATTTGTTTTATTTTTTCACTATATAATTGAATTTACGTTTTTTATCCATGCAATCAATCATGCACAACTTAATTAAATTTATAATGTATATAAATTTGCAGGTTCATGCAGATTCAACATCAAGTTCAGATGCACAAAATATTCAAACTGCTCCAAAACGTCGGAAGTTCTTATCAAGATCTGCATACTGCATGGTGCATTCGGTAGATGAAAATGGACAGCCGCTTCACCCTGCCAATTGTAACAATATTACATCTTCTAGCCACAATCCTGGGACAATGATGGTAATTATAATTATAATTGTTTGGTATATATATATTGATTAATATGTAATTATTTCAACTTCAAACCAATTTATAATCACGCAATTTTGTCAATGTTGTTACTAATTGATATCATATATTTTGTGCTAATCATGTTCAATTTTTTTTTTAATTATTAGGGTTCTAGTGATGATAAACGACCTACCTACCATCTTCCGTTGCACCCCATGACAATGTCAAATCGAGAGAATACTAAATTAAGAGAAAAAATTGGAGAGGAATGATATCAAGAATGGTTGAATCAACCACCGATTCAATTCTCGCTACATCCAGATTCACCAATTAGGAATGACTACAAAAATAGTAGTTCTTCACAAGCTGGCAATGGAGGAAATCAAATGGAGGTTGGTATGGATGATTAATTAAGGGATACGACTGCCATGGAGACAATGTTGTTAGATGCATTCCAAAATGATGATCAACTAGGGGATGATGCTCATATTGCTGACACATTTTTCGAAAGCCTTAAATTTTCTTCCACCACCCCTCTTTTTGGACCTGGCGGTCAGTCAAATTCTACCTAGTTGGGGACAACGATGTTACTGTACAACTTGAAAGCAATGTTTGGCTTTTCGAATGCATGTTTCTTGGAACTTTTGAGGTAAGTTACCATAAAGTAATCCCCTTATATAAATTTGAAATATAATCAGTACACTGCAATATAAATTACAAATGGTAAATTTTATGAACGTTAATAATTATATCGAAATTGATGTATATTTATTAATATATTTTTCCATGATCACCAACTACAAGTTATTCAAAGGTAAGGTTCTTCCGAGTGATAATGTGTTTCCCGGTAGCTGTGAAGAGGCAAAGAAATTGTTGAAAATGTTGGGTGTTGAGTACATATGATATCATGCATGTCCAAATGATTGTATTCTATATAGAGGAGAATATGAAGACAAAGATATGTGTCCGAAATGTGGGCATGACAAGTATGATAAATAAAAAAAGAAGGGTAAATCACGTACTGGTCCTCCTTTTAAGATATTGAGGCACATGCCTATAATCCCAAGGATTCAAAGGCTCTTTTATTACAAAGAATTAGCTATGTTGCAGGGATGGCATGCCTCACACATAAGTGAGTTGGGAGTTATGTGAATCCCAGCTGATTCAATAGCCATGAAGCATATAGAGGATACATGGCCTGAAAAATTCAAGGATGAAGTACGAAGTCTACAACTCAGCATAGCCATGGATGGCATCAACCCATATTCCCTCCATAACACCAACTATTCTATTTGGCCTATAGTAGTGATCAATAAAAATATCCCCCAATGGTTGTCTATGAAGAATGAACATCTTATGTTGGCTCTCATAGTCCCTGTTAGAAGACAAGTGAATAATATGGATGTCTACTTACAACCACTGGTAGATGAATTGAAGGAATTATGGGATGGGATAAATGTATACGATGTATCAAGACCCATCGTAGTAGAGAGGATTTTTACATTGTATGGAATATGTGCTTACACGACACATGATTATCTAGGCTTAGGAGTTTTCTCTGGTAAATTACATGTGTAATTTATTGATTTTTTTATATATGTAACAATATTCTTTCACATATTAGTTAATTTGTTGTAATATTTTTTCTGATCTTCATGATATTCTTTAACGTGCCATGCATATTAATTAATGTATTCAAACATAATGTCACAAGTCTTGTAACAAAAGGGTATTTTGGATGTAAATGTTGTGGACCTTCTTTTAAAGCTAGATGATCCAAGGACCTACGAAAGCGAGTGTATGATTACTCCAGGGTATTCCTACCAGAAGAACACCCTTACAGAAGAGCAACATCCGCTTTCAATGGTAAACAAGAGAGAACCCAAAGGCCTCCAGAATGACACGAGCTGAATGGCTTAAATCATATGAGAGAGAGAAGGAGAAAGAGTTCATAGAAATGTTCCATTCAAATGGGGAGCCTATGTTTGATGATCCAGATTTCTTCGACACCTATGTTGAGAAATTTCCCATTGGGATGAAAAGGAAATGTATCTTTTATGACCTCCCATATTGGTAGCATCTTAAGATTTCCCACTTATTAGATCCCATGCATATATTTAAAAAAGTTTCATCTTCTTTATGGAGGCACATATCATCAAAACAAAGTGACACATTGGCTATTAGGAAAGATCTTATTACTTCAAAAACAAAAAAGAAACATTGACCAAGATGATTAGAAAGTACGGGATCAGAGGCAGGCATTGGTCCCTCTAATTCATGGTTTTTAAAAGAAGGTGATGTCCCATGGATTTTAAAAAAATATGATATATCTTTGGCAAAGGAAGTTATAATCGATGTGAGGGTGCCAACTTCATATGGGTCTTCACTGCGGCGCTGCTTCACTGTGGATGACCATTTGTCGAGGTTGAAATCACATGACCATTGGAACCCTCTAAGATTACATATAATGTCAAAAGAATGAGTGTAGTAACTTTTCCTAGTGCTAGACCGGTGCTTATTCCTTCTTGCTACTTCCTTCCCTTTTGCAGATGTTTCTTTATAAGGACACTTAGCAGCATAATGACCAACTCTTCCACAATCAAAACATTTGAAAGGAAGCTTACCTCTGAACCGTCCTGTGCCAAGTTGAAGTTTCTTTACAAAATTTACCTCATCTTCTTCTGAGATATATCCTGATCCTTCTGCTTCTTGTACTTTCTTCACTTTTGTAGAAGCTCTAAAGATGGCTTCTTTGACTTCAGATGGTCCTCCTCTTCTCATTTCATAAGTAATTAGTATGCCATGGAGTTGTACGACAGTAAGATTTTGAAGATCCTATTTTTCTTCAAGGGCAGAAACTTTTGACTCAAATTTTGCCGTTAGTGATCTTAAGATTTTCTCAACCAAAGTAGATTCTGCTATTGTTTCTCCCATGTTTCTCATACAATTTACAATATCATCAAGACGTAAGAAGAAACTAGCAACACTCTCATCATTATGCATCTTCAAATTTTCATATTCAATTCTGAGAGTTTGGAGTTTTGCACTTTTTACCTTTGCATCTCCTTCATAACTTAGAATGATTTTGTCCCATATTGCCTTTGCTGTATTCAGTTGTATAACCTTGACAAATTCTGATTCAGTTAGACTTCCTGATATTGCATTGACCGCCTTTGCATTTGTTTCATAATTCTTCTTTTCCGTTAGATCCGTTGGTACTGCGGCTGGATATTGATATCCTTGTTCAACAATGGCCCATACATCTGCTCCCATAGACTGAAGATAGGATCTCATCCTTATTTTCCAGAAGATTAAATTGCTTCCATTAAAGAGTGGAGGCTTGATAGTTGTTGTTCCATCTTGATTACTCATCTTGCTTGATCTTCCTTCTAGCGGCTAAGCCTTTTCAGAAGGACCTGCTTTGATTCCAATTGTTGGAAAAATACTGAGAGGGGGGGGGTGAATCAGTATTTAGTGCAGACAATAAAACTTTGATATTTCCTTCTTAAAAATCCATACACTACTTTCCTGAATTCAACCCGCGTATATACGTGGATATCCTTTACAGAACTCACGTATATTCAGTGAATTAATTATGCATTTAATTCATGACTTAGATCATTGCATTACTCATTTATCAGATGTTCAGAAAATAGTAAACAGGTGTAGAAAGAACAGAGTAATCATCACACACAATCAATCACACATGAACACCAGGATTTTTAGGTGGAAACCCAATTTGGGAGAAAACCACCGCTGCCGTCGTCTCAGTCTTCAATCTTTATTATTAAGAAAACTTCTTACAACATGTACTGGCGCAGACTCATACCAGCACGTAGGCACCCACCTGCAGAAGGCTACAACCTTCTCTCTTTTACCAGCCTTTCCTGGAAGGGAGCAACAACCCCCTGCTCTCGTTTACCAGCCTCTCCTGGTAGAAAGCTTCTACTTTCAGACTGAAGGCTTCAACCCTCAGATCCACTGTAGACCACGTTTCATCAATTTTCAAACTGGATCAAAACAGCTTCAACACAATCCTTCACTTATCAGCAAATGTCCTTGTCCCAGAGCATCAAACAGAACAGTGAAACCACTGTAACCAGAATATCAGAGATAACCCAGACTTCAGAATAGATAAGCAGAATCTCAATCATCTTTGAGCAACCATCAGTTCAAATTGCATACGCGCTTTTCTTCAAACAGACTCGCGTATATACGCGCTTTTAATAAAGGAAACCCGCGTATACATCTGTGCACTTTTCAAAAAAACCCTAACAGTCCATACACTCCTTTGTTTAAACAGATCCGCGTATATACGCGCTTTTCATGAAACGAACATGCGTATAGATCTATAAAAGATAAAATTTGCAGAACATATTAGATCTATGGACTTACCCAGATTTCTTCAATATCTTCAATAGATTTGCGCTAGGTCTTCAATACTTCTTTTCAGATCATCCTAGAGATTCATCATTTCCAGATCTAGAGATTTTGAACCTTCATCATATTCATGGGTGCATCATAGATTCAGATCTATCGATTTAAGAACAGAGTTCAACCATACAAATAAAATTCAGAGTGAAGTATTCATTTAAAGCGCAAACACATGCACACCCTTTGCACAATGATTTTCTTCTCCTTATATAGGTTTACCCTCTATCAATACCATGAGCCAAAACCACACCTCTTCCGATGGTATTCCTGGACGAGGTCAAGTAGACAACCCAGCACTCAATACAATGGGTCAATACCATGGTAGTAACCCCTGGTTTTACATTTTTAGAGCGCAATTGAGCATACGCGACTTGGCACGTACTTTCCCGCATGCATACGCTGCTTCTCCTAGACAAACCCACGTATGCCTTGAGACACACACTTTTCATCATTGGTCTAGCACATACTAGAATTCCTTTCATCATTACATCTGAGCTGCTCTGTAGACACATCATATTTACATCATTAATTAGTATATCAAGTCAGTTTCCATTAAGTACAACTTTCATCAAGTAGGTTGCCATCATCTTTATCAAGTGGGTTGCCATCAAGGACAACACTCTGCATCATATTGCCAACACCCTCAACCCTAACCTCTTTTCTTTTTTTGCCTCTGTGAAACTGCGGGTGGGTTTTTCTCTCCACTTCTTTGCAAATTTATGCCGCCATGACACCATTACGATGTTGGCTAATTTGTCATGTAATTTTACTTGGCCATTTATAGGTATTATTTTGTCTCACCGCCATCGTCAGGCCTTGGAGAGCTTTCAGCCTTGGCCAGCTAGTCATAGGTACTTAGATGTCAAACACAATTTGTTATTTTAACTCCTTTCGAAAGTTCTTTGGTGATATTTGTCTCTGTATCTATCTTATTATATTTTCTTAAGTTTTTGGTTATGGATCTCTTACATGAATAACCCTTCTCGGTATTTTACTCTATATAGGTTGTAGTTGATAACACATGCGACTGTTTAATGGGTAGTGTTTAATGGGTTCTACAGGAAACAATATGGAAGCTTCCTTTCTAACTGCACAGTTTATTCAAGCAACCATCCTCATCTCCGTGTTTACAAGTAATCTTCTTGGCTTTCGAAGTGTTATTTCTGCTGAGATGAACAATTTGTTTGAAGAATCAACATTCCAGGTATTTTTGATGACCTGTTTTACTATCTTTTCCTAGCTCTCGGATCTTTAATGTCGAACCCTGTCATAAATCAAAGTATGCCCTGTTTTCTTTTAAAGGTTTAATCTATTAGTTTATCCTAGATGTTTATTAATCCCCCTAACTTGGATATTTTTTCGAATTTGTATTTCAGGTATCTTACAGTGCCCCTTGTTAACATGGTTCTCTTCCACATTTCATTTTCGTGCTCAAGTAGTGACCTTTTCGCCTTTCTATGCACACGTACCGCGAAATCTGCAATTGTTTAATTCTATTTGAAGCCTTTCAGGATTCTAGTGTTGGAATTATGATGTAATATGTTGTTCTTGATGGAAACCTACTCGATGAAGTTGTCCTTGATGGAAATCTATTTGATGAAGATGTAAAAATGATGTTTCTACATATGAGTCCAGATGTGACAGAGAAAGGAATTCCAGTAAGTTTCAAAGAAAGGAAAAATATTCCTCAATGTATATGTAGGTTTGATGAAGGCAACCCATGTATATACGCAGGTTGTTATTCACGTAGGTATGAAGAAACCAAGTCATGTATACACGCGGGTATGAAGAAGCCAAGTCGTGTATAGCTTTTGAGTTCTAAAATTATGATACCAGGGGACATTACCATGGTATTAGTCCACGTTATTGAGCATTGTGTCGTCTATTTAATTCCGTCCAAGAATACCATCAAAAATTGTGTGGTTTTGGCTCATGGTATTGGTAAAGGATAATTCTATATAAGGAGAAGAAGGTCATAGTGCAAGTTGTGTACAAGTGTAAGGGTTTTTATTGAATAATTCTCTCTAAAGTATATATGCATGGGATGGATTATGTTTATTGGTAGATCTGAAACTATGATGCACCCTTGGATACAATGATGGATCTGAATCTCTTGACCTGAAATGACTATGTATTTGATCTATTGAAGAGTTTAATAGATATGTGACCTAGCGCATTTTGCTGAAGTGAAGTGAAGAAATCTGGGTAATTCTATATATCTAAAAAATTCTACAAAATTAATATTTATAGAGATATAGGATATTTTTTCTCAGTGAATGCACGTATATATGTGGCTTTCTCTCAGAAAAAGTGCATATGGGAGTCAAGTTTTTCTGAAGCTTACTGGAGAGGTTTATGTTTATTGTTGTTGTATTTCTTCTGTCCATCAATGAAGTCTTCATGTAGATCTAAGTTGCTTGAATATTGTATATGCTGCTAAGTTAAATATGTAAAAATCTAATCAATGAGTGAGAAAAAATTTCTAATGATGACTGATTGAATAAGGGTTCTGCATTACTAAAAAGATATTTGACTGAAAGCCTCAGATCTATTTCTAAGACTGATCATATTTTTTAAATTTAGTATTCTCATATCTATACGCAGGTTGGTGTGAAGGAAAGTGTGTATACACACGGGATCAGTAAAGTGAAGTAGCGTATGTATTTCAAGGTCATGAATGATTAGGGTTGAGATTGATTCTGCATACTGTTTCTAAAATCTGGGTTTATTATTGTGTTCTCGTTATAGTGATCTCACTGTTATGATTGAAGTTTGGGTTAAGTTTATTAATGATGATATTTATGATGAGTTGTGTTGAAGCTGTGGGATCCAATCTGAAAATTGATTAAATGTGGTCTGCAGTTGTTCTGAGGGTTGAAGCCTTCAGTATGGAAGTAGAAGCCTCCTACCAGTAGAAGCTTGTGTTCTAATCAGGGGGTTGAAGCTCCCTTCTAGTAATGGTTGGTAAAGGAGATCAGGGGGTTGGAGCCCCCTTCCAGTAGCAGCTGGAGAACGAGGGAAGGTTGCAGCCTTTTGCAGGTAGATGCTTGTGTACTAATATGAGTATGCATCAGTACAATATTGTAAGCAGTTTTCCATATAATAAATATTGAAGATAGAGATGACAAAAATAATGGTTTTCTCCCGAATTGGGTTTCCACCTTAAATCTTGGTGTTCATTTGTGATGATTTATTTTGTTATTACTGAACATATTTACTGTTTAAATTTCGAATTCATAACTGATAATCTGGGTTAAATAATGTTTTTGAAATTTTATCTAACAATAAATTTATCACAGTATTCGCAATTTTTGGTTAGTGTATCCACATATATACTCTAGTTGGGCTAATCAAAGTCACGTATAGAAATAAGTAAGAGAAAAGTAAAATATTTTGATTATCAAAGATACTGATTCAACCCCTCCCCTCCCCGCCTCTTAGTATTTTTCCAAACAATTGGTATCAGATCAGGTCCTTCTGAAAAAGCTTAATCACTAGAAGGAAGATCAGCAAAGATGAGCAATCAAGATGGGACAGCATCTATCACACATCCTTTCTTCAACGAAAACAATTTAATCTTTTGGAAGAAAAGGACAAGATCCTATCTTCATTCTCTTGGAGTAGATGTATGGGGCTATAGTTGATGGAGGTTATCAAAATCCAGCTTCAGTTCCAGCAGATCTATCAACAAGAAAGAACTATGAAACCAATGCAAATGCAATCAATGCATTATTGGGAAGCTTAAATAAATCAAAAATTTTCAAAGTCATGTAGTTGAATACATCAAAGGAGATATGGGACAAAATATTTCTAAGCTATGAAGGTGATGCCTAGGTAAAAAGTTCTAAACTTCGAACTCTAAGAATTCAATATGAAAAAATCAGAATGCGTAATGAGGAAAGCATTGCTAGTTTCTTTTTGCATCTAGATGATATTTTAAATCGTATGAGAAATCTCGGTGAAACCATAACTGATACTACTCTAGTAGAAAAGGTTGTAAGATATCTAACTCCCAAATTTGAGTCAAAAGTGTCTGCTATTGAAGAGAACAAGGATCTACAAACACTTACTATTTTTCAACTTCATGGGATTCTGACTACATGTGAAATGAGGAAAGGAGGTCCATCTAAAGTCAAATAAAATGTCTTTAGAGCTGCTGCAAAAGGAAAGGAAGTAGAAGAACAAGAAGGATCAGGGTATGTTTCAGAAGAATATGAGATAAATTTTATAAAGAAGCTACAACTTGGCACTGAAAGGTTCATAGGTAAGCTTCCTTTTCAATGTTTTTCTTGTGGAAGAGTTGGTCATTATGTTGCTAAATTTCCCCATAAATATAATCATGAAAAGGGAAAGGAAGTGGTAAAAGGAAATAAGAAACAATTTATCAATAGAAAAAGCTATTAAACTCATGAAGATAGCGATGGACTATCAAATAGTGAAGAAGGAGAATTTGATCAAGAAATAAGACTGCTCATGGCTTTTGAAAGAGACTCTAGTGAGGCAAAATATAATTTTATGGATGCATTAGAAGAAAATGATTTTATTGAAGAAATAAATCTACTCAAAATATTTTTGGAAGAAAAAAAAATTGCCATAGATACTCTAAAGAATCAGCTTATAGAAAAGGAGAAGCACAATGAGAAATTATAATGTGAAATAGTAAGTCTAATAAAGGAAATTGAGAAAGTGAAAACTTTAAATCTTAGATTTGCTAAAGGATCTGAAACCTTAGATGAAATTATCAAGGTACAATGCTCTCCTCTTGTAAAGACTTTCTTGGATACATCGGAGAATCCTCTCAGTCTTCAGCACCAAGCTATCTAAATGTAGCTAAAGCTAGCCAACAGCATTTTGTCACTCAACAAAAGAACAAAGATACTACCCAGGTAAAGCATGACCACTTCAATTCAAGGAAGAACAATAACATAAATATAAATCAGCAGGTAAACATAAATAGAAGGTTTCATGATCGCATAAATTTCTTCTTTAATGGACAACGTTTCTTACATCATAATTTTGGTCATAAATTTTTTGAATGTGTTGCATACAAAAACATCATGACCAGAGAAGCTAGAAAGCAAAGAAATGAGACTAGAGTAAAGAAGAATACTTACAACAACTATTCTCCTCTTCAAGGAAAAATTGAATGTTCTTATTGAAATAACTTTGGACATGAAGAATTTGAATGCAGGAGAAAAATTCGACTAAAAGAACATATACTCACAAATGCCAAGGTATGGAAAAAGAAGGACGCATAGGTTGAAAGCTGCGACATAGCGTTATTTGCAGAAGGAGAAGAAAATGAATGGCACACTAATAGCGGATGCTCAAAACACATGACGGGTGATAAAAATAAACTTCTTTCATATAATGCATTAGAGAAAGAAAATAATGTTACTTTTGGAAATGACACTCCTGCTACCATTAAGGGTAAAGGTTCCATGTTTCTAAAATAAAAGGTTAAAGCTAACAATGTTATGTATGTGGATGGGTTAAAGCATAACTTGTTGAGTGTAAGCCAAGTGTGTGATCAAGGAAATGAATTTGTCTTTAGTTCAAAAGAATGTGTAGTACATGAACTTGACATAGGAAAAACAATAATAAAGGAACTAGAACACCAAGCAATCTGTATATATTGAAAGGTTTCCAAGAGCAATGCTACTTAGGTAAATCTATAGAAAATTGGTTATGGCACAGAAGATTGGGACATTTGAGCTTCTCTCAAATACGAAAATCTAGCAAACTCAAATATGTTCGTGATCTTCCCAGCATCACTCTGCCTGAAAGTACCATATGCAAATCATGCCAATCTGGCAATTAAACCAGGGTGAAATTCAATGCCAAATAAGGATCAACAAGTAAGCCTCTTTATCTTATACATACTGAACTATGTGGTCCTATAAGGAAAAATTCATCTCGTGGAGAACAAGAATATATTTTATTTATTGATGACTTCTCTAGAATGTGTTGGATCGGTTTAATAAAACATAAAGATGAAGCATTTGGAAAATTTAAGATCTTCAAAGCTTTGGTTGAAATTAATTAGATCTAAAAATCAAATTTATTAGATCTGACTGAGGAGGAGAACATATATCAGATGAATTCTTTGATTTTTGTGAACATCATGGCATAAAAAGGCAGTTTTCTGTAGTTGGAACCCCAGAACAAAATGGTGTGGCAGAAATAATGAATGGAACAGTTCAATAGATGGCTCATGCTATGCTTGATGAATCTAGAACTCCTGATACCTTTTGGGGAGAAACAACACATATTGCAGCAACTATTCTTAACAAGGCTTTTGTTCATCTGAATAGTGATAAAACTCCTTATGAGCTATGGTATGGTAATATTCCCACTATAAAGCATTTTAGAGTTTTTGGAAGAAAATGTTTTATCAATAACAATGATGAAAAAATTGGTAAGTTTGAGCCTAGAGTAGATGAAGGAATATTTATTGGTTACTCTTCTAGAAGTAGAGCATATAAATGTTACAATAAAAGACTTCGAAAGATTGTTGAATGTATTGATGTTGTAATTGATGAGTCTCTCACAGCTCCTAAAAGGGAAATAACAACAACAAATGAAGATGATGATGATGTATATTTTCGCTCATCAAATAGAAAAAATATAGAAGGATAACCCAATGAAGCACCAGAAGAAGATATATCTGAAAAGGCTCCATCTAGGTATGTTCAAAAGAATCATCTAGAATCTCAAATTCTGGGAGAAAAGGGATCAGGTGTCCGTGACAAGAAGAAATCTTATAGGATACCCTATCTATATTGCATTCTTATCCACTATTGAACCACAAAATGTAAATCAAGCTAGTAAAGATGAATGTTGGATTCAAGCCATGAATGAAGAACTTGATCAGATTGAAAAGAACCATACTTGGGAATTGGTGCCAAGACCTCATGATAAAAATGTTATTGGAACAAAATGGATATTCAAAAACAAGTTAAATGAAAATGGAGATGCTATTAGAAACAAAGCTAGACTTGTTTGTAAAGGATATGCTCAACAATAAGGTATAGACTTTTAAGAAACATTTTCTCCTATAGCCAGACTTGAAGCCATAAGAATTTTTCTTTCTTTCTCAAGTTTTGAAGAATTCAAAGTTTATCAAATGGATGTAAAATCTACTTTCCTCAATGGTGATCTAGAAGAAGAAGTTTATATAGAACAACCATAATGATTCATTCTAGGAAATGATGAAAAACTTATTTGCAAACTTAAAAATACTTTATATGGTCTCAAACAAGCTCCATGGGCATGGTACTATCGTCTTGACAAATATCTTCAACAAGAAGGTTTCACAAAGGGATCTACTGACAATAACTTATACATAAAAATTGAGAATGATAAACTATTGATTATTGTTGTTTATTTTGATGACATCATTTTTGGAAGTAATTAAGAATCCATGAGTCAAAAAAATTCTTTTTTTATGCAACAAGAATTTGAAATTTCATTACTTGGGGAACTAACATATTTTCTTCGCTTACAAGTGCAACAAGCAATAGATGGCATATTTCTATCACAAGAAAATTCTGAAGAAGTATGGGATGGAAGGTTGGAAACCTATGAGTACTCCAATGGTAACTATATGTAACCTCAGTTCTCATGATGATTCTCCCACGGTGAATCAACCAGAGTATAGATCCATGATTGGAAGTCTACTTTATCTAACCGGCACAAGACCATACATTTTGCATGTAGTTGATATTGTTGGTCGATTCCAAGCTAATCCAAAAGAGTCTCACCTTCTGGCTGTAAAAATAATATTCAAATATCTAAAAGGGACTCAAGACTTTGGTCTATGGTATCCAAATAATGTTGATCTCACTCTTCATGCTTACAAAGATGCGGATTTGGCTAGAAATGTTGATGATCGAAAAAGCACTAGTGGTGGTGCATTATATATGGGGCCCTTATTAGTATCTTGGTTTAGAAAGAAACAAAGTTCTATTTCCTTATCTACAAAGGAAGAATAAAATGTGGCTGCCGCATCATGTTGCACACAACTTCTTTGGATGATGCAGACATTACAAGATATTCAAATCAAATTTTCACCTCCCATCTCCATTCTATGTGATAATACAAGTGCCATTAGTATCTAGAAAAATCATATTATGCATTCCAAGACCAAGTACATTCCTATCAAGTACCCCTTCCTACGTGAAAAAGTGCTTAAACAAAAGGTTAAATTGGAGTACGTTCCCTCCAAAGCACAAGTTGCAGATATATTTACTAAAGTTGTTCCCAGATAATCATTTGAATATCTTAGATAGAAGCTGGGATTTGTCTTTGCCTCTCTTATCAAATCTACTTAATTTCATAAGATTAAATTTGATACGCTAGTTTCATAAAGGTGATTCACATATATACGTTAGTTTCTGTGCATAAAACCACGTATGGTTTTTGCTGACAAAAATTATCTTTGTCAGTTTTCAAAACAATATGTGGTGCTGCTAGGTAGTCTTTGTTATTGTTCCAATATTCATCTTATTGTACCTTTCTTTGATATTTATCTCCTTGATGAAGATTCTTTGATGATTTGGTTGTTGTAGGTTTTCAGGATGCACAAGTTTAGGGGGAGCACCTACATTGTTGGCATTCTTATTGGTTGATGTGTTATGATCTCCTGTTTGAGATTCTTTGGTATTGGTTATAATAAGTCATTTTATGAAAAGGTCATGTTGAGACCTATGATGTAAATTTTTTATAATCAGTCATGTAAGGACTTGTTCAAATTTGTAAACGCACTTGGTTGGGTAGTTGAGTCAAATATGTAATTCCCCTTGGTTGGATCATCTATGGTTGATGGTTTCTCTAGGTAAAACCAAGTAGCTATTGAAAAGGAAGATCAAAAGAAAAAAACTTTTACCACACCTTGGGGAACATTCATGTATGCTAGGATGCCATTCAATCTCATGAATGCAGGGGCTACCTTCCAAAGGGCAATGAACATAGCATTTGTGGGTGACAAATTTGTAGTCATATATTTGGATGATGTGACTATGTTTTCAGGTTCTGATGATGAGCATTTGAAGCATCTGTAGAATGCTTTCCTGAAATGTAGGAAGTTTGGATTATCATTGAATCCCAAGAAATCTCTATTTTCTTTGGAAGAAGGTAAGTTATTGGGACATACAGTTTCTAACTAGGGGGTGAAAATTGATCCAGCAAGAGTTGAAGCTATACAAACAATTTCGTTGCTTAGAATTAAGAAAGATATCCAGAGATTTCTAGGAAAATTTGATTTCCTGAGAAGATTTGTCCCAAATTATGCTGAGATTATAAAAAATATAACAGATATGCTAAAGAAAAATGATGAAGTAAAATGGGAAAAATATGCAAGAGGTTCCTTTGCCAGGATCAAAGAATCTCTTCAAGAAGCTCCAGTTTTAATCAGTCGAGACTATCAGAAGCAATTCCAAATATTTTCATTTGCATCACCTTCTACCATAGCTACTGCCTTGCTGCAAAAGAATGAAGAAGGAAAAGAGAAACCTGTGGCATTTTTCAATAAATTTCTCAAAGATGTAGAACTCAAATACAATATCTTGGAGAAACAGGTATACGCATTAGTTAAAGCATTGAAAGCCTTTAGAAGTTATGTGATGCAGTCTCAAATAGTTGCATATGTACCTAACTCAACTGTAAAAGATGTGTTAGTTCAAATGATGTTGAAGTAAAAAGAGTAAAGTGGATTGCTAAGATCCAGGAGTATGACTTAGACATTAAACCCACTAAATTGGTAAAGGACAAGGCTTGGCAAAGCTACTAAAAAAATCGAATTTTCAAGCTCTAGGAATTAATCTGGTTGCACCTTTGGATGAATTTGTTGATGAAACAAGTCAAAATAGCACAAAGTCAACAATTAAATACAAATTTCTCTGCTCTGATTGGTATAAGGATATTATTCACTACTTGTGCTTTTTCTCTTGTCCACCCTCACTAAACAGAACAAAGTACAGAGCTCTTAAACTCAAAGCTCAACCTTATGTTATAATTGATGCTAAATTCTATTGGGAGGATCCTGCTAGTATATTTTTGTTATGTTTGACAGAGGGGGATTCAATGGAAGTTATCAAAGAATACCGTGAAAGTCTGTGTGGAGGTCATTATAGCTGGAAAGTTAATGCTCATAAAATTTTGAAATCAGGTTTTTACTGGCCTACCTTGTTTGCTGATGTATATAGAGTGGTTAGAAGCTACCAGAAATGTCAATTGTTTGCAGAAAATAAAAGGTTAGCTCCTTCACATCTTCTCCCTGTATTTGTTGAAGAACCCTTTAGAAAATGGGGATTAGATTTCATTGGAGAAATCAATCCACCATCAAGTGGGTAGTTCAAATGGATTCTGACCGCCACTGATTATTTTACAAAGTGGGTGGAGGCAATACCTACTAGAAAAGAAAATGATCCGGTAGTAATGAAGTTTTTGGAAGAGAAAATCTTCAGCAGGTTTTGATGTCCAGTCAAGATTGTAATAGACAATGCTCAGATATTCAACTCAGTCAGATTCATTAATTTTTTTCAAACATATAATGTCATTTTGTCTCATTCTACAACATATCATCCTCAATGGAATGGGATAGTTAAATCTTCTAACAAGACATTGGTTAATATTTTGAAGAAAAAAATTAATGGGAATCAGAGGAACTGGGATTCAAAGTTGATATTTTCTCTCTGGGTAGTATGAATGACTACTAGAAGATCTACTGGTAAGTCTCCTTATGAATTGGTATATGATACTCAATATTTGTTTCCTACTCAGCTAGCAAGACCAATAATTTCTTTCCTTCAAGAATCACAAGAAGAACCTAATGCGTTGATAAGAATACTCAATAAGGTGATAGAATTGAGTGAGAATAGTAATAAAGTCAGGGAAAACTTGGTCACATATCAAGAAAATATGAAGTCCATTTTTGATAGAAAAGAAAAGGATATTCCTTTTCAAACTGGAGATTTCGTATTAATATGGAATACTAGAAGAGAATAAAAATGAAAGCATGGTAAGTTTGATCCTCTCTGGTATGGCCCATACAGGATTATTGAAGGAAGAACAAATAACACTTTCATGTTGGAGAATCTTGATGGAGAAACGATAGAGCTACCTGTAAATGGGCCGTATTTAAAACATTACTTCCAGCATTGAATTTTTATGGTTCACCATTGTACATATTTGGTTTCCTTCATTATACATTTTTCATCAAACATCATTTGACTGAATGCCTGAAGTGAAGGCACTAATATACGGTTCTTAGTGTTTCATGGCAAAAAACACTATCCCCAGGTGGAGCCAGATGTTGTGGCTCATTTGCATATCCTTTATTTTTATTTTTATTTTAAATACAAAAAATAGAAAATTTTCAAAATATATGTTAAAGTATAAAGATTCATATACTTTGGCATAAAAATGTAATATATGTTGCATTAGATTTTAAAGTTAATAATTTAAGTTTTGTGGAAGCAGGTCCCAATGCACAAGATTAAAAAGTGAGCATCTTATGGAGTGGGATTCGACGATTTATTAAGCAGGGAATAAAAGTTTCAACCTGCAGGCACTTTCAGCGCACGGGTTAACGAGGAGGGTGCCTCCGCAGTTGACCCTGTTGACTATGGGGCTTATCCAGATCAGTGGTCGAGATTCATTGTGGGGGCATGAACCCGATGAGCTCTCCATACCTTGAGACGTCCCACAGTGACGTATGAAATAACAACATCATCAATTCACATTCAGCGAATAGATTAGGATTTATATTTTATGTTATTTTCCTCTTTTTAAGAGAATGTAATTGTAATAAGACATTTTGATGATGTGTAATATGAAGTTGATGAAGTCCTAAGTAGTTGAAGCAGTTAGGATTAGTTCTAGTAGTTACAAAATTCTTTCTATTGTATTTAAAGAAAAAAAGAAAAAAGGAAAGTTTCCAAGTTTTGGACATTCAGACTGCAATTTTTTTACTTAGATTTTGAATGATTAATGAATGAAAAGAAATATTCTGGAATTTTTTGATATCGATATCTCTTCCAGTTTAAATTATGTGTTTTCTTTCTTTGAATAAAATGAAGTAATTAAGCTGCAAGTCTCTTTTTACTTGTGTGAATAAGAGTAAAAATCCTTAATAGACGCTCCTTCATTTTAATTGTTCCTTGTCTTATAATTCTTCTGAAGTTTGAGGTGATATATTATGTACATTAGCATATCAATTTGGGCTTCTTTCCTTCATGTTCTTCTAATCATTCCATTTTATATCAACAAGTAATAGCATTGTGGGACATTCATAGTGTTCGATCTTTGAGGGTTTAATGATAAACATATGAAGGTGATTAAACAAAGACCAATATTTATGTGACACATTTATATAAATATTTAGGCACTAATTACTTACCACAACCAAGGGATTGTCTCTTAAGGTATAACACTCCACATTTCCAAAATAAAGTTATACATATGAATTATAATGTTGGCACTAATGTTTTCAAAGGTGGTTCCACAGTTACATTTGTACCAATATATATGTACTTCATAGTTGTTTTATTATAGTAACCTTTTCAATTTGATGGTTTAGCTCTTGTCAGCCTTCATTCTTATCCCAACCACAATATCTTGTTGTCATCATAAATTTTCTTATCAATATTCAATTTTTTGGCATGATTTGATCGTACCTTAATCTTATCTCTGTTATATTTCTTGATGATTTAATACATAATTGTGGATTTGATAACTGGTAAGGGTTTGACACCTATTATGGCTTTCATAGTTGGATTTACCAGCATAAGATCCTGGTAATGACCCACCCCTCAACCTAACCGCTTTTCTTTTTTTCCTCTGTGAAACTACAGGAGGGTTTTTCTCTCCGCTTCTCTACAAATTTATGTCGCAATGACACCATTACGATGTTGGATCATTTTTCATCTAGTTTTACTCAGCCATTTATAGGTATTTTGTTGTCTCGCCGCCATCTTCAGGCCTTGGAGAGCCTCAGGCTTTTCCCAACTAGTCACAGGTACTTGGATGTCAAACATAGTTTGTTATTTTAACTCCTTTTGAAATTTATTTGGTGATATTTGTTCTGTTATTTGTCTTATTATATTTTCTTAATTTTTTGTTATGGCTCTCTTACATGCACAACCCTTCTCGGTCTTTTACTCTGTATAGGTTTCAATTGATAACGCCTGCAACTATTTCTTGGGAAGTGTTGAATGGGTTCTTTTATTTAACCTTCTACAGGAAACAATATGAAACCTTCCTTTTTGATTACGTGAGTTTTTCAAGCAATCGTCCTCATCTCCATGTTTACAGGTAATCTTCTTGACTTTCGAAGTCTTATTTCTGTTGGGATAAAAAAAAATTAACACTCGACATTCCCGGTATTTGTGCCTGACCTGTTCTGTTTTCTTTTCCTAGCTCTAGGGTCTTAAATGTCAAACCCTGTCATAAATCAAGGTATGCCCTGTTTTCTTTTACAGGTTTATTCTAGTAATTTATCCCAAATGTTTATTATGCCCCCTAACTTGGATATTTTTCTGAATTTTCATTTCAGGTATGTTACGATACCGCTTGTTAACATGGCGCACTTCCACATTTTGTTTTCATGCTCAAGCACTGAACTTTTCTCCTTTCGTGCACAGGTACCATGAACTATGAAATTGTTTAATTTTATTTGAATCCTTTTGGGCTTCTGTGTATAAACCCTATATTATCACTGAACTTCTCGAAGGAAGCCTTACAGGCCTGATTCTTTAATTTATATATAATGTAAAGGACTACTGTCTTGAGTATGGTTTGATATGTAATGTTTCCAAGCTTTTATAAGTTACTTTCATACATGAAAGGTTATCATAGTCCTACTCAAGTTTTCTCATACAGCTAGCAGCTTGTATTTTTTCTTGTCTTGGAACTACTCATATTCTTGTTTATGGTATAATTTAAGAAAGTGTTTTCCGATAAAAATTTATTTTGTCGCCTTACATGAGTTTGTTGTGAATGCCACTTCCTCAATATTTTGATTTTAGTATAGTAACACTATCTTATTCGGTCCTTCCTTCACTGTGTGTCGATTTTGTAATTTAACTTACATCTATATTTGGTCGACTGTGCAAATACTATGCCTAAATGTTTATTCTGTATCAAATTATTTGAATGCAATTCTTCTACTTATTTTTCTTCTATAATAAGTTATTTATGTACTTTCATGTTTTGATACACTCTATACCTGGTGATAATCTTAAACTTAATTTTATTTACTTGCTACACGTCAATTTACCCTAACTTACTATACACAAGAAAATTACCTTGGACGTAATGTATTAATAAACAAGGAGGATAGAAATGTTAACCAATTTGTAATAAGGATATTGTTCGTTAGACTTATTGTTACATAAGTCCTTGACCATACTCCACATTTCTGAAATAAAGTTATATATATGAATTATACTGTTGGCACTAATTTTTTCAAAGATGTTTCCATAATTACAGGGAGGAGGTGAACAATATAGCGAAGAGCCAACATCGACGGAGCCAACGAGCGAGCTAGGGGCACGAGAGCGACATAGGCGACCGGCCAGTTGCCTCAAGGAGCCACACAGAGCAACCTCATCCAACTCCGAGAACACGGAGCGGAAGGGCAACTCTTTTCACATATGCCTCCCAGGACAAGCATGGCCAACATTACCGCTCATGCGCTACCGAGTGGGGATGGAGAGAAGATGAATGCCGACGACCCTACAAATGACCCAAGGCCACTCTTCAGGCACACCCGAACAAGCAACTCAGTTACCAACCCACCTTTCACACGAAAATCCAACCCCTCCCCCCACCAAAAGGGGAGGAGGTGAACAATATAGCGAGGAGCAGATTTCACGAAGCCAACGAGACAAAAGCCCACCTCTCCAACCCACCAAAAAGGGAGGAAGTGAACAATATAGCGAAGAGCCAACATCTCATTTGTACCAATATAAATATATATACTTCATAGGTTTTTTATTACCATAGCCTTTTCAATTTGATGGTTTAGCACCTGTCAGCCTTCATGCTTATGCCAACCACAGTATCTCATTGTCATCATAAATTTGGTTATTAATATTCGATTTTATGGCATGTTTTTATTATATCCTAATCTTATCTTCATTATATTTGTCGATGATTTAATACATAATTATGGGTTTGATAATTGGTAAGGGTTTGACACCTGTTATGGTTTTCACCGTTGGATTTACCACCGTAAGATCGGCAAATTTAATGAGGTTTTGGTAGGGTTAGGGTAATGACTCACCCCTCAACCCTAACCACTTTTCTTTTTTTCCTCTGTGAAACTGCGGGTGGGTTTTTCTCTCTGCTTCTTTGAAAATTTATGCCGCCATGACACCATTACGATGTTGGCTCATTTTTCATTTGGTTTTACTAGGCCATTTATAGGTATTATTTTGTCTCAGCGCGATCATCAAGCCTTGGAGAGCTTCCGGCCTTGGCCAGCTAGTCACAGGTACTTAGATGTCAAACACAGTTTGTTATTTTAACTCCTTTCGAAAGTTCTTTGGTGATATTTGTCCCCTTATCTATCTTATTATATTTTCTTAAGTTTTTGGTTATGGATCTCTTGCATGCATAACCCTTCTCGGTCTTTTATCTATACAGGTTGTAATTGATAACACATGCGACTGTTTAATGGGTAGTTTTTAATGGGTTCTACAGGAAACAATATGGAAGCTTCCTTTCTAACTGCATAGTTTATTTCAGCAACTGTCCTCATCTCCGTGTTTACAAGTAATATTCTTGGCTTTTGAAGTGTTATTTCTGCTGAGATGAACAATTTGTTTGAAGACTCGACATTTCAGGTATTTGTGCCTAACCTGTTCTGCTATCTTTTCCTAGCTCTCGGGTCTTCAATGTCGAACCCTATCATAAATCAAGGTGTGCCCTATTTTCTTTTAAAGGTTTGGTCTATTAGTTTATCCCAAATGTTTATTAATCCCCCTAACTTGGATATTTTTTCGAATTTGTATTTCAGGTATCTTACGGTGCCCCTTGTTAACATGGTTCTCTTCCACATTTCATTTTTGCACTCAAGCAGTGACCTTTTCGCCTTTCTACGCACACGTACCACGAAATATGCAGTTGTTTAATTCTCTTTGAATCCTTTTAGGATTTTAGTGTTGGAATTATGATGTAATATGTTGTTCCTGATGGAAACCTACTCGATGAAGTTGTCCTTGATGTAAATCTATTTGATGAAGATGTAAAAATGATGTTTCTACAGGTCAGTCTAGATGTGACAGAGAAAGGAATTCCAGTAAGTGCCAAAGAAATGAAAAATATTCCTCTATGTATACGCAAGTTTGATGAAGGCAACTCGTGTATATACGTAGGTTGGTATTCACATAGGTATGAAGAAGCCAAGTCGCATATAACTTTTTCATTCTAAAATTATGATACCAAGGGGCATTACCATGGTATTATTCCACACTATTGAGTGTTGTTTCGTCTATTTGATTCCATCCAAGAATACCATCGATAATTGTGTGTTTTTGGCTCATGGTATTGGTAAAGGATAAATCTATATAAGGAGAATAAGGTCATAGTGCAAGGTGTGTACAAGTGTAAAGGTTTTTACTAAATAATTCTCTCTGAAGTATATTTGTATGGGATGGATTATGTTTATTGGTAGATCTGAAACTATGATGCGCCCTTGAATAAAATGATGGATCTGAATCTCTAGACCTGAAATGACTATGTATTTGATCTATTGAAGAGATGATTAAATCTGTGACCTGGCACATGTTTGCTGAAGTGAAGTGAAGAAATATGGGTAAGTCTATAGATCTAAGAAATTCTTCAAAATTAATATTTACAGATCTATACGCTAGTTCATCTTGGTGAAAGCACGTATATACGTGGCTTTGTCTCAGAAAAAGCACGTATGGAAGTTAGGGTTTTCTGAAGCTTACTGGAGAGGTTATTTGTTTATTGCTACTATATTTCTATTGTCTTTCAATGAATTCTTCATGTAGATCTGGGTTGCTTGAATATTGTATATGCTGCGAAGTTGAAAAAGTACAAATCTGATCAATGAGTGAGTAAAACCGAATAAGTGGTTCTCAGACATCGAAATATATTCAATTAAAGTCTTCGTATCTATTTCAGACTAATCATATTTTGTAAATTCAAGATTTCGCATTTACACGCAGTTATGTTAAGGAAAAAGGAGTATGGCTACTGTATCGTAAAGGACGTACTTATATATTTCAAGATCATGAATGATTAGGGTTGAGATTGATTCTGCACACTGATTCTAAAATATGGGTTTATTATTGTGTTCTGGTTATATTGATCTCAGTGTTTTGATTAAAGTTTGGGTTAAGTTTATTATTGATGATATTTATGATGAGTTGTGTTGAAGCTGTGGGATCCAGTGTGAAAATTGATGAAACATGGTCTGCAGTGGTTCTGAGGGTTGAAGCCTTCAGTATGGAAGTAGAAGCTTCCTGCCAGTCGAAGCTGGTGTTCTAATCAGGGAGTTGAAGCTCCCTTCCAGTAGTTGTTGGTAAAATAGATCAGGGGGTTGGAGCCCCCTTCCAGCAGCAGTTGGAGAATGAGAGAAGGTTGCAGCCTTTTGCAGGTAGATGCCTCTATACTGATATGAGTATGCATCATTACAATATTGTAAGAAGTTTTCCATATAATAAATATTGAAGACAGAGACGACAACAGCAATGGTTTTCACCCGAATTGAGCTTCCACCTTAAATATTGGTGTTCATGTGTGATGCTCTTGTGTGATGCTTTATTCTATTATTACTGAACATATTTAATGTTTAACTTTCTGATGCATAACTGATAATCTGGTTAAATAATGTTTATGAAATTTTATCTAAAAATATATTTATCACAGTATGCGCAATTTTTGGTTAGTGTATCTGCGTATATACTCTATTTGGGCTAATCAAAGTCACGTATTGAAAAAATTAAGAGAAAAGTAAAATATTTTTATTATCTAAAATAATGATTCAAACCCTTCCCCCCTCCCCCTCTTAGTATTTTTCCCAACAATTGGTATCAAATCAGGTCCTTCTGAAAAATCTTAATCACTAGAAGGAAGATCAGCTAAGATGAGAAATCAAGATGGGACAACATCTATCATGCCTCCCGTCTTCAACTAAACAATTTAATCTTTTGGGAGCAATAGACAAGATCCTATCTTCACTGGAGTATGTATTTCCGCTATAGTTAAAGGAGTTTATCAAATATCCATCTTCGGCCCAGCATCCATCAACAAGAAAGAACTATGAAACCAATGCAAAGGCGGTCAATGCATTATTGGGAAGTTTGATTGAATCTGAATTTTTCAAAGTCATGCAGTTGAATACAACAAAGGAGATATGGGGCAAAATCATACTGAGCTATGAAGGTGATGCCAGGGTAAAAAGTGTTAAACTCCAAACTCTCAGAATTCAATATGAAAAACTCAGAATGCATAATGAGGAAAGCATTGCTAGTTTCTATTTACATCTAGATGATATTGTAAATCGTATGAGAAATCTGGGTGAAACCATAACTGACACTACTCTAGTAGAAAAGGGTTTGAGATCTCTAACTCCCAAATTCGAGTCAAAAGTGTTTGCTATTGAAGAGAAGTAAGATCTACAAACTCTTACTATTGTTCAACTTCATGGGATTCTGACTGCATGTGAAATGAGGAAAGGAGGTCCATCTGAAGTTAAAGAAGTTGTCTTTAGAGTTGCTACAAAAGGAAAGGAAGTAGAAGAACAAGAAGGATCAGGGTATGTTTCATAAGAGGATGAGATAAATTTTGTAAAGAGGCTACAACTTGGCACTGGAAGGTTTAGAGGTAAGCTTCCTTTTAATTTTTTTTCTTATGGAAGAGTTGGTCATTATGCTGCTAAATGTCTCCATAAATATAATCATGAAAAGGGAAAGGAACTGGAAAAATTAAATAAGAAACAATTTATCAATAGAAAAAGCTATTATACTCATGAAAATAGTGATGGTCTATCAAATAGTGAAGAAGGAGAATCTGATCAAGATATTAGACTACTCATGGCTTTTGAAAAAGACTCTAGTGAGGCTAAAGATACTTTTATGGATGCATTAGAAGAAAATTATTTTCTTGAAGAAATAAATCATCTCAAAATATGTTTGGAAGAAAAAAAAATTGCCATAGATACTCTAAATAATCAGCTTATAGAAAAGGAGAAGCATAATGAGAAATTAGAATGTGAAATAGTAAGTCTAAGAAAGGAAATTGAGAAAGTGAAAACTTTAAATCTTATATTTTCTAAAGGATTTGAAACCTTAGATGAAATTATCAAGGTACAATGCTCTCCTCTTATAAAGACATGTCTTGGATATATTGGAGAATCCTCTCAGTCTTCAGCACCAAGCTATCTAAATGCAGCTAAAGCTAGCCAACAACATTTTTTCACTCAACAAAAGAACAAAGAGTGATCTGAATGGAAAATGGCATCAACCCATGGTATTCATCTACCCATGTTATCCATCCACCCATGGTATTGTAAATGGCATCGACCCATGGTATTCATCCACCCATGATATTTATTCGCCCATGGTATTGTAAGTGACCCATGGTATGTATCCACCCATGGTATTCATCCACACATGAGATTTACCCATGGTATTGTAAGTGGTATCTACCTATGGTATTGGCCTATGGTATCTACACAAGGTACCTAGAATCAAAAAAAATTTACAAATAATGCTTCCTACTTATGTAAAAGGACAGATTGTCTCGCCACAATGTAGCTTCTAAAATTATTTTCTCGTTTAATAAAACAAGTTTCTTTGTGGTTTTATTTTCGTGTTCTTTTTTTTTCCGGCATTCTAATTCTGTGCATCTAAAATCAGAGCCATTTCAATTTTTTTTTTATCTTGGGGGCCTCTCCCTAAAACCTGGATCAGTGGTATCAGATTCAGGTTACATCTCCATGGAAATGAGGGTTTGAAACATATTTCAGTTTCAATGTTTTGTAGCAATCTTCAGCAAAATCCATGAATTTTTTTGGGTGGCGAGTTTTCAGATCAGATCTGAAAATTTTGGTGAAAAATTTGCAAAAAAAAAGCCAGATCTGGATTCCTTGAGAAAAAATACTCAAATTAAAAAAAAAAAAATCGGCCAAATTGGAGTTCGAATGAGGGAGATATCGCTGATTCAAAATCATCAATGTTGAAGCAATGTTTCTGACAACAATTCATGGACGGCGTTTCTCCTGTCATTTTTCTCAATTTTTAGTGTAAAATTTCAGAAGAATGGATATATATCTAAGCTCCTCTTGAAAAATCACCCAATTTCAAAAAAACAATCGGTCGAATCGGAGTCCGGATGTGGGAGTTATCATTGATTTAAAATCAACTATTTTTTCAGAAATTTTGTGACGGCGAGATGGTTCCAGCGCGAATCTGAGAGTCTAGAGTATCCAAATAGTGGTTTCAAATACATGAGAAGATGAATAATGATCATTCCATTTCCAAAAACAGTTTATAATAAATATTCCGAGTTATATTGACCGAGTTATGCTCATTTTAAATCTGGAGCAGCATTCGGAGCGGGTTCCCTTTAGAGACGTGCCCTCCCACCCCGCTTTAGTAGGCACCTGCTTCACATTCATCAGTTTCAACATAGAAGCATTGGGCTTGGGTTATTTGGAGACATGCCTTCCCACCCCAAGCTATGTAGGCACCTGCTACTTCATCAACAATCAGCATCACGGTTATGGGTCAACCGCACAAAATCATTTTCATCGAAGTCCATTTGCTAGGTCGCACACTGTTAGTCACACAGTTGGTCAAAAGCATTACAGGGTATCTCTATCCTTGGATCTTCGTTTGTCATGGTTTTGGTTCATCCACAAACCCACACTTCATCTAAGTCCATTTGCTAGGCCGCACACTGTCAATATCACAGTTGGTCACAAGCATTACATGGTATCTCTATCCTCGGATCTTCGTTCATCAGGGTTATGGGTTAACTACGCAAAACCCTTCTCTTCAGTGGCTCTTCATATTCAACAAAGGCTTCTCAGGAGGGAACTTCATGCAATGGGGACCATTTCTTCTTAAGGAGGGAGGAATGATCTGAATGGAAAATGGCATCAACCCATGGTATTCATCTACCCATGTTATCCATCCACCCATGGAATTTACCCATGGTATTGTAAATGGCATCAACCCATGGTATTCATCCACCCATGATATTTATTCGCCCATGGTATTTTAAGTGACCCATGGTATGTATCCACCCATGGTATTCATCCACACATGTGATTTACCCATGGTATTGTAAGTGGTATCTACCCATGGTATTGGCCTATGGTATCTACACATGGTATTGTAACTCAAAAAAGGCTATAAATAACAAGCCTCAGTTTGTAAAAGGACAGATTGTCCGCCACAATGTAGCTTCTACAATTATTCTTTGTTTTAATAAAACAAGTTTCTTTGTGGTTTTATTTTCTTTGTGTTCTCTCTTTTTTTCTGGCATTCTAATTTTGCAGATCTAGTCAGATCCATTTCATTTTTTTTTAAATCTTGGGGGCCTCCCCCTAAAATATGGATGAAAGAGAATACCCAGGTAAAGCATGACCACTTCAATTCAAGGAAGAACAATAACATAAATATAAATCAGCAGGTAAACATAAATAAAAGGTTTCATGATCGCATAAATTTCTTCTTTAATGGACAACGTTTCTTATGTCATAATTTTTGTCATAAAGTTGTACAATGTGTTGCATACAAAACCATCATGACCATAGAATCTAGAAAGCAAAGAAATGAGACTAGAGTAAAGTTGAATACTTAAAACAACTATTCTCCTCTTCAAGGAAAAATTGAATTTTCTTATTGAAATAAATTTGGACATGAAGAATTTGAATATAGGATCAAATTTCAGCTAAAAGAACATATACTCACAAATTCCAAGGTATGGAGAAAGAAGGACTCACAAGTTGAAAGCTGTGGCATAGCATTATTTTCAGAAGGAGAAGAAAATGAATGGTACATTGATAGTGGATGCTCAAAACACATGACGGGTGATAAAAATAAACTTCTTTTGTATAATGCATTAGAGAAAGAAAATAATGTTACTTTTGGAAATGACACTCCTGCTATCATTAAAGGCAAAGGTTATATGTTTATAAAATAAAAGGTTAAAGCTAACAATGTTATGTATGTGGATGGGTTAAAGCATAACTTGTTGAGTGTAAGCCAAATGTGTGATCAAGGAAATGAATTTGTCTTTAGTTCAAAATAATGTGTAGTGCGTGAACTTGACATAGGAAAAACAATAATAAAAGGAACTAGAACACCAAGCAATCTGTATATATTGAAAGGTGGGCAAGAGCAATGCTACTTAGGTAAATCTACAAAAAATTGGTTATAGCACAGAAGATTGGGACATTTGAGCTTCTCTCAAATACAAAAATCTAGCAGACTCAAATATGTTGGTGATCTTTCCAGCATCACTCTACCTGAAAATACCATATGCAAATCATGCCAATTTGGTAAGAAAACTAGGGTGCAATTCAATGCCAAAGAAGGATCAGCAAGTAAGCCTCTTGAACTTATACATACTGATCTATGTGGTCCTGTAAGGAAAAATTCATCTCATGGAGAACAATAATATATTTTATTTATTGATGACTTTTCTAGAATGTGTTGGATCAGTTTACTAAAACATAAAGATGAAGCATTTGAAAATTTTAAGATCTTCAAAGCTTTGGTTGAAAATGAATTAGATCTAAAACTCAAATGTATTAGATCTGTGAAAAAATATATTTCGGTAAAAATCACATCCAAATAAATTTGGTCGACGCGTTTCGAACCAGCCAGTGTGGTTCATCATCAGGACTTGAGGAGGAGAACATATATCAGATGAATTCTTTGATTTTTGTGAACATCATGGCATAAAAAGACAGTTTTCTGTAGCTGGAACCCCACAAAAAAATGGCGTGGAAGAAATAATGAATAGAAAATTTCAACAGATGGCTCATGCTATGCTTGATGAATATGGAACTCTCGATACCTTTTGGGGAGAAACAACACATACTGCAGTAAATATTCTTAAAAAGGCTCATGTTCATGTGAATAGTGATAAAACTCCTTATGAGCTATGGTATGGTAATCTTCCCACTATAAATAATTTTAGAGTTTTTGGAAGAAAATGTTTTATCAATAAAAATGATGAAAAACTTGGTAAGTTTGAGCCTAGAGTAGATGAAGGAATATTTCTTGGTTACTCTTCTAGAAGTAAATCATATAAATGTTACAATAAAAGACTTCGGAAGATTTTTGAATGTATTGATGAGTCTCTCACAGCTCCTAAAAGAGAAATAACAACAACAAATGAAGATGATGATGATGTATATTTTACCTCATCAAAAAGAAACAATATAGAAGGAGAACCCAATGAAGCACCAGAATAATATATATCTGAAAAGGCTCCATCCAGGTATGTTCAAAAGAATCATCTAGAATCTCAAATTTTGGGAGAAAAGGGATCAGTTGTCTATGACAAGAAGAACTCTTGTAGGATCCCCTATGTTGGGCCGTTAATATGCCATTATTATTATCACTTGTGAACGCTTATTCCACCCATTTCTACCTTTCTTCATCGCGTCATTTATTATAATTTATTATTTAAATCCATTTTATAATGATTTATGCTCTTATGGATGAATATTATTTATCTTCCTTTATTTCTAATAAATTGATGATTATGAATTATTTTATCAATGATAGTTTTAATAAATTGGTTATAACATTATTCACCATTTTTAGCCTCCAAGATAATTTCCAGATTGAAGATTTGATCATTAAAAGTGCCAACTCAGAAATGCGCTGGAATAAGGAGTGACAGTTTTGCGGTTGAGATTCTGAGCAAATGTAGACAAATCTGGAAAATCCGGAACATGGGTTTTGTTCAGAACGGACCCAATTAACTTTAGCAAAGAACGGTTTGCCCAAATTCGGCTTGTACTGAGAGAAACGCAGGGTTCTTTGAGCACGATTTTCTCAGATCTGTGGTTGCGGCCGTCCTCCAAATCTCAGCTACAAAACCAAATTCGACTTGCTGTTGTTGAAAGAGGGATGTAAATCTATTTTATTGTTGATCAATTGGTTGGAAGAAATTCAATATTATTATTAGAGATCCTATTTGCTATTTAATTTCTCCACCTTCTGATTATAAAAAGAGAAGCATGTATTGTGTATGGGGGGGATGGAGAGACTTTTCTTATTGTAATTTGCAGAATTGTGCATCGGCTCTTGTTAAGAGAGTGTGAGCTGTTTGTAAACATTATTAATGCCTGATTAATAAAAGAGTTCACTGTTGTTCCATTTCTCAAGCGCTGGAGTAAAGCACGGCAACGCTTCACCAGTGGTTGAGGACCCAGCCCTGGTGGAGCGATCTGCTGTTTGTATTTCTATTAGTTTATTTCTGTTGTGTGAAGTTCGTTTATTACAATTAAAGAATTGAGTTATTGCTAATTGGATCAAATACAGAGTCATTGTTATTCCATTCTTTACAAGAAGCATGATTCATGATTTAATTGTTATAAAATGTTGTTTTTCTGTATCTAATTCCAGTTGTTGTTCCTTTTGTTTATGAATTACGATAGTTGATTGTTGCGTGGTTGTCGACAGGATTAAAGAGTAGAAATCTAGTTTGCTTGGTTATGAATTGAATTCACTGTTTATTTTACGCTGCTATTCAATTCCTGTTCATTTCTTTTAGATTGTTGTTCCTTTCCAGTTTGCGTTTTAGATTTCATTTCCTTTGAGTTGTTTTCACTTGCTTTGAGATCTCTAAACTGTAGAGGGCAGAGCTAATCATTCCAGGTTCCCAGATTTGGTCATCTCACATCGATTTCTAGGGGAAAGAGTTATTACTACTGCGTCCCTAATCGATGTCTAGCAAGGTTGCTGTAGTGTAGTCTTTACATTTCTGTCATTTGTAATTAGATTTCTTTTCAAGCAGATTTCTTTTCAAGCATTTATTATTTCTGCATTTGTATTTCTATACTACATTTTCACAAACATTACTCTTGAGTAAATAGCCGCCTCAGACTGAGTACACTCTTGAAATAAAAAGTCGTCCCTGGGTTGACAATTAATGTGAGGTAATTAGGAGTTACAAAGACACCTTTTTATCGCTCCACATTTTGGCGTCGTTGCCGGGGAGAGTGTAGCCATTTCTAAAGAGTAATGTGAATCTGATGAGTGCCTGCTAGGGAAGAGTTGGATCTTAAAAACGGAATGTAAGAACCTACGTGCGGAGCATGTAAAAGCCCTGCTCCACTGTCCGCTTTCCTAACAGATTTGTTGTTGCTTTGTTGGGTAGAAATAGATGTTTGAATTTTTGTGTGAGTGACTAGGGAAAAAATAGAAATTTTGAAAAATAAATCACATGATTTCATTCAAGTGGTGATGTAAGCACCACCCATTTCACTAGCTAATTGACAGGAACATTTGAAGAAGGAGCCTCGAAGAAACACATGAAGAACATCTTATATTATGGTAAGAAATGGCTCACGTTTCTACTTTTGAATTTCCTATCAAAGATCTAGGAGGAGTGAGACAAATGCACATAATTCCCCCATCTTTACCAAATTTTCATGGTTTAGCAAATGAAGATCCAGATACATTCTTATTTGAGTTCGAAATACTTTGTAGAGGATATGATTATTGTACTAATGATCAAAGATTGAAAGTGTTTCCTATTACTCTAAAAGGAGCAGCTCTCCGATGGTTCATGAGCCTAGGTGGGAATTGCATCCAATCATGGGAGGACATGAAGAACATATTCTTGAAGAAATACCAAGACTATTGCAAATCCAATGAAGATATTTTCGGTATGATACAAGGGGAAGATGAAAGTTTGGAGGACTATGTAAATCGATTTCATTATAACCTTCAAAAATCAGAGCATAAGCATTTGGAAAAAGAGATCTTAAAAACACTCCTTCTTAAAGGAATCAAAGATGAATTTTTAGAACTCTTAAATCTGATAGGAAAAGGTGATGTTTTTCAGTTATCATATGATGATGTTTGTGAGTTGTGCATAAGGTATTCAAGAGGAATCTCCAAGGCTGGTAAGAATTCTATAGATGTTTGTTCTTTCTTTTCCAAATCTGCTACAAGAATAGGAGACATAAGAGCTGAAATCAATGATTTATTTGAAAATTTTAAAGTTGATTTTATTAGCTCTCTAAGCTCAAAATTGGACGTTTTGCAGGTTCATAAAAATGAAGAATTTGATGAAGTGTTTTTCCCTCATGACCGAAAGGAGCAGCCCATAGATGGTTACTCTTCCTTATCTAGGATGGAAGTATCATATCAAAGAGATAAGGAAGCTACAACAAGGTCAACAGGTATGGTTCAAAACACTTCTTCTCCATTCTCTTACTTGCATAATCCATTATGGAATACTCATGTTCTAGGGCAGCCATGTCAATTCCAATATAACCACCAATCTTATCTACAAGTTTGGCATGGTTCACCTTATGATTGCATGACTACTCTCCCTCATCTTGTAGCACAAGCACATTCTCCATATTCTCCACCGGCTCTTTCACAACATCCTGCTTGCATATCAAATTTATCCACTCAACCCAACCAAACACATCATCACAATGCTCCATTCCATACACAATTTCCTGCTCAACTAATTCCACACCCTCACCACAATAAACCAGTACAACATGCTTACAATGTTGAACTGCCAAATTTACCCACCCTTCCCACCCATTCTATCTCACATGTGCCATTAGAGAAAATTTACAATGAGATTCAGAATGTTTCAAATTCAAAAATTGTAGAAGCTATGGAAGCAAATGAGGTTTCTTCTAGGTTGCACCAACAAACCATTTTAAAAGCTCAAGAACTTCATGGTATGATGGGAAATCAAGAAAGTAACGGATATATTGAAGATTGGTTTTACTCCATCACGTGTTTGCATCATCACTCTATGCTTCAACAATTTTTGATACCATTTTTTCAAGGGAAGTTGGCTTCTCGTACCCTAATTTTCATTAATATGCATTTTTCAAATTTGGGTATGTGCATACATGAAGCCTTATTTCGAAAATGGCTCCACTGGAAGTACTCATATACGTAGTCATATTCATTTTTCAAATCAAAATAGGTTAGTGTAGAAAATAAAATAAATAAGGGAATAAATAAATGCATTTTGTTTTTCCATGTAAAACTAGTGTTTTTTTTGTTGCAACATGCTATGCAAATCAACATTGGTGATAATTTTTTTAATTCATTTGTGTATGTAGATGACTTATAATGGAAATAATAGTTCTACAAACATTCATATTCATTTTTATCACCAATTTGAAAAAATGCTTGAATATCATTTTTTTGGCTTGCGGGCTTGATGAACTTTCTGGAAAAACAGTCGGGACAGTCATGTTTTGAGAGACCAAAAATGAATATTTTTAAAACATGTTTCTACCCTAGATAGCCCTTGATGTCTACTTTCTAACCCAATTTGAATGAGTCAATTTGGATTTGAAACGAAAAAGTTAGAACCAAAACATTGACCGGATGTCTAGCGGGCAGCTCAGGAACAGAGTTGGGACAGTCAGTTTTTGGAGGCCTAAATGACCATATTTTTAAAACATGTTTCTATGGTAGATTCCCCTATGAATATAGTTTCCAATGCAATTGGAATCACTCATTTTCGATATCGTATGGGGAAGTTATGATCAAAATACTGACTGTCTATCGTAAATCAGCACCCTTAAAACTCTGTTTTTCCGGATGTTCCTTACAGTATTTCACCTATCAATTCTTCTTTTCTTCAAAACCTGTTTCTATTGGAGATAAATAAATGAATCTACTTTCATTTCCAATTTGAATCATTCGAATCCGACATCAAACGAAGAATCTATGCTTAAAACATTCATTGTTGTTCTAAGTGGGGTAAGCGAAAATGACTCTGTTATGCAGGTTGTTCTAAGTAAAATTGACATATCATATCATTGAATTTTTAAAACCTGTTGCTATTGGAGATTAACCTTTTAATTAGCTCTCATTTGGCTTTGGAATCACTCAATTTGGACGAAAAACAAAGAAGTTGTAACTAAAACACTGCAGGTTAGCATGATTGGCCACTACTCTCCCGCAGGTAACAAATATATTTTACTTTGTTATTTTCTCCGTGGATTTTTTCTACAGAGTAACTACTTGTTAGTTTTTTTGCATAATTCTTGGATTAGGGGAGCCCACGCACCTCTCTTTCTCCATGATTTAATGTTTTCTTGCAGGTAGACACTCGTTTTTTGCAGGTCTTGGGAAAATAAAGAAGGTCAATTTATGGACGAGTGATTCTTGAAACAAATTTTAATAAAACAAAGGAATTTCATCCAACTCATTACCCAACGGATTCATAATAGAACAAATGAAGAATTGATTTCAATTTGAAGATTCATGTCTTATCACTACTGCCAAAACATTTTTCAAAGAGATCATTTTTTTTGACATAACATCATAGCTGTTGTAACTTAATTTATTTATTTACATATTGTTTTTTTAAAATGTTGTTTCTTTTCTAATTTCTCTTATATTTTGTGTTTCAGGGGTTGCTTCATTCAAAGTGTAACTCATCCTCAGCATCAATACCGTGAACAGCTAATTTGTTTTTTTGCATGTTTGCATTGTATGACTGTCCATTTTTGCATTTTCACACTTTTTTTGTGTGTATTTTTGTTTTTTTGTGTGCATTTCCTTTGTTGTTCCCTACAAGGAACAACACTTTTTTTTTAGTGTTTTTGCTATTCCTTCAAAGAAGCAACACTTTGGGAGCAACCCTTCCTTCCTCTTGTGGGATTATTCCTAGTTCATCTCAACTACATTTCACTGATTCCCTTTCATGGCATGAAGTACACTACTTTTATGAGGACAAGAATTATGGATTCTATTGAAGCGAGTTAATATCATTCATGTTATGATCTTTAACAGGACAGCTCCTTGATGATAGATTATTTTCAAAAGGGACACAATTATTTATATACTACTTTACTGCATTGTTTTTTGTTGAACATGATATTGATTGATCATCTTAATACAATGCTGGTTCCACCCTTCTGGATTATAATCTTCTCTGTCTGTAATAAATGAGATTATGGGTATATTTTTCTATTGACATGTTCAACTTCTTCCACCATCCCTACTCTTAAGGAGTACTGAGCCTCCCTCTTTTTATCATAAAATTGTGTAATAACAACAAAATTTTGTTCACGGATGGAGGATAGGGGGTCTCATTACGAGCCAGCCTACCATGTTCATAAGGTTGTAAGAAAGTGACATTCCCATTATGGCCACCACACCAGGGTTATGATCCATTGGATAATCAAATTATCCTTGGAACATGAGGTCTCATCACGAGCTGGCCTGATCACTTTTGCTACATCCCAGTGAATGGCAGTGTGGTTATCTGGTTACCACGCCAGCACACTGGTCTCTTCTGTAAGAACAGCACTGAAACTCTCTAGTTATAAATTGAGGATTCTGGCTCATATGGGTTAAAAAGAAACCCTGCCGAGGCTATGGACGCCTGCTGGCAGCAGAGGCTCTGCTTATGGTATTGAAGTTATATCTTATCGTCAATTATTACTATAATACCCTTTTCTTATTTTTTTTTCTTTTTATCAGAGAAGTTATTTCCTTAACTTTTTCCCTATTTTGAACCTTTATGCATGAGAAATTGTTTTATAATCAATCACATCATTTTTCAGCTAGAATACCATCAGCAAAGCATCTTTTTGGCATATTGCTGTCCTTTTTCTCTTTTTCGTTTTGCATAAACTATCATCAATCCAAAGCGTCCTATCTCTTATTCATAACTATCTTTACACACTCTGCTCTCATTATAATCATAACTCTCGTTGTCCTATCATTGATCTGTGTACTCTGTTTCATTTACTACTGTATTGTTCATTCCCGTGCCTTGCCGTCAGCACAACACCTCTCATATGCTTTATGGTCATGGAATTCTTTTTTCAATTGGAGGGGGGAATGTCTGCATTATGGAATTGCATGCAATATGATTACTGCACTCTGCCATCACTTGTTGATTTGCCAAAATATTAGTATTGCATGTATACATAAGTTTTTCTGATTGAAATTTTTGCATGCATCTTATCTATTGCTTACACTATGGATTCAAGAACATTGTATGCCAAATAGTGCTTGGTTTGCAGGAAAACAACAAGTATGGGCAGAATTCTATTCATAGCATGACCACACTATTGCACTTAACAGAAGAGGCTCGCACACGTGAACAATTCTTCAGACATGATGTGCTTACCTAGATTCCACCTTTTGCATGACTTTCAGCACCAACTCTGCCTACATCAGCTTCAACAACTGCCAGTCCATATATGTCATTCCACATTTTTGGAGGTAAAACTTGAGGTAAAATAGCATAATTTTCTGATTTATTACGAATTTAGGAGAATTTCATGAAAATCCATTTTGAACATTATTTATCATCCTTCATTCCACATCTTTACCACCTTCCCTTTTTCAGCAGCATATCATTTTCGAGTATGGGGGAGTGTTCCTTTCATTCATTTCTTTCTTATGACCATGTTATTCATCTTCTTTATCATCCATTGCTATTCTTATTCACTCTCACCACCTCCCTTATTCCATGTTGTTTTACACCAAGCATAGAATTCAACAGCTGGTAGCAACCACCTCAATTTTTTTCTAGCATCGCATGAGGGCATGCTAATTTTTCGGAGAGGGGGAGGAATTGCTACGCATGATGGATGTTTTCAATTTTCTTTCTCATTTAAGGCATACAATTTCATTTTTACACAATGCAGAAATTGATTTCCATAATATTTTTAAAAAAAACCATGAACTCAATTCTTGTGATTTCTGGAAAACACAGACGTATCATTAATACAAACCCAGATAATTTCAAGATAAATTGGTTCATAAAATTTCGGAAATCATGCACTCTCACCTACAGCCATTTTGTTTATATCTCATGATCCGTGCATCAAAACGATCTGATTTTTGGATCATAAAGGCATTCATATATTATAAATTTACTTTCCTAATTTCAACAAAAGCTAGTTTGTAGTTTTGAGAAAATGGTTAATGAAGTTTGCTGTTATCTATATCATATTTTGCTGCAACTTCATACATATAGTTGAATGTCAATATAAAAATTGTTATGCCTTCATCAAGATTACTAAAAGTGAATATTCATTAATTAAGGAAGAATTCATTTGTTCTATCCATTTCATGAGCTGAGATGAACATATTTTTTATTGCTTGGTTAACACATGGGTTTGTGTCTTTGGGTTGCATGAGGACATGCAATATATTCAGTTTTCGTTGCATGAGGACATGCAACATATTGAGTGTGGGGGTATGTTGGGCCGTTAATATGCCATTATTATTATCACTTGTGAACGCTTATTCCACCCATTTCTACCATTCTTCATCACGTCATTTATTATAATTTATTATTTAAATTCATTTTATAATGATTTATGCTCTTATGAATGAATATTATTTATTCTCCTTTATTTCTAATAAATTGATGATTATGAATTATTTTATCAATGATAGTTTTAATAAGTTGGTTATAACATTATTCACCATTTTTAGCCTCCAAGATAATTTCCAGATTGAAGATTTGATCATTAAAAGTGCCAACTCAGAAATGCGCTGAATAAGGAGTGACAGTTTTGCGGTTGAGATTCTAAGCAAATGAAGACGAATCTGGAAAATTCGGAACATGGGTTTTGTTCAGAACGGACCCAATTAACTTTATTAATGAACGGTTTGCCCAAATTCGGCTTGTACTGAGAGAAACGCAGGGTTCTTTGAGCACAATTTTCTCAGATCTGTGGTTGCGGTCGTCCTCCAAATCTCAGCTACAAAGCCAAATTCGACTTGCTGTTGTTGAAAGAGTGATGTAAATCTATTTTATTGTTGATCAATTGGTTGGAAGAAATTCAATATTATTATTAGAGATCCTATTTGCTATTTAATTTCTCCACCTTCTGATTATAAAAGGAGAAGCATGTATTGTGTATGGGGGGATGGAGAGACTTTTCTTATTGTAGTTTGCAGAATTGTGCATCGGCTCTTGTTAAGAGAGTGTGAGCTGTTTGTAAACATTATTAATGCCTGATTAATAAAGGAGTTCACTGTTGTTCCATTTCTCAAGCGCTGGAGTAAAGCTCAGCAACGCTTCACCGGTGGTTGAGGGCCCGGCCCTGGTGGAGCGATCTGCTGTTTGTATTTCTATTAGTTTATTTCTGTTGTGTGAAGTTCATTTATTACAATTAAATAATTGAGTTATTGCTAATTGGATCAAATACAGAGTCATTGTTATTCCATTCTTTACAAGAAGCATGATTCATGATTTAATTGTTATAAAATGTTGTTTTTCTGTATCTAATTCCAGTTGTTGTTCCTTTTGTTTATGAATTACGATAGTTGATTGTTGCGTGGTTGTCGACGGGATTAAAGAGTAGAAATCTAGTTTGCTTGGTTATGAATTGAATTCACTGTTTATTTTACGCTGCTATTCAATTCCTGTTCATTGCTTTTAGATTGTTGTTCCTTTCCAGTTTGCGTTTTAGATTTCATTTCCTTTGAGTTGTTTTCACTTGCTTTGAGATCTCTAAACTGTAGAGGGCAGAGTTAATCATTCCAGGTCCTCAGATTTGGTCATCTCACATCGATTTCTAGGGGAAAGAGTTATTACTACTGCATCCCTAATCGATGTCTAGCAAGGTTGCTGTAGTGTAGTCTTTACATTTCTGTCATTTGTAATTAGATTTCTTTTCAAGCAGATTTCTTTTCAAGCATTTATTATTTCTGCATTTGTATTTCTATACTACATTTTCACAAACATTACTCTTGAGTAAATAGCCGCCTCAGACTGAGTACACTCTTGAAATAAAAAGTCGTCCCTGGGTTGACAATTAATGTGAGGTAATTAGGAGTTACAAAGACACCTTTTTATCGCTCCACACCCTAGCTATTTGGAATTCTTATCCACTATTGAACCACAAAATGTAAATCAAGCTAGTAAAGATGAATGTTGGATTCAATCCATGAATGAAGAACTTGATCAGATTGAAAAGAACCATACTTGGGAATTGGTGCCAAGACCTCATGATAAAAATGTTATTGGAACAAAATGGATATTCAAAAACAAGTTAAATGAAAATGGAGATGCTATTAGAAACAAAGCTAGACTTGTTTGTAAAGGATATGTGTTGAGAATGCAGCAAGATGATGGAGCTTAGTGAAATGAAGTCGCCTTCACTAAGTGGGCCCGCAGGCAAATTCTGGCGCAAAGTCTATTTTTAGACTATGTCTATTTTTAGACATACGGAGCATAATTTGAAAATTCTACTTGGAGATTCTTAAAGTATGCGACATGTCGGTAAAAATAGATGAGACCCTTATTTTTAGGACCCGGGCTATTTTTAGACTGATCTCCTAAAAATATGGAAGTCAAATATTATTTACCCTTAATAATATTTTGACTATAAACAGCAGTTTACTCTCTTGGCGCACTTGAGTTTGAGTCATGGAGGTGACTCATGCAACTGACACAAGGAATCACGTGGTTCCTAGGGTTTGATGGCATCTTGCATGGTTGGCTTCAGTTAGACTTCAGTGGCAGGAGTTTTGGAGGAGTTAACGGGACAAGTAGTGGAGTTGTGTTCTGTTTGTTTTTAGTTGAACTAGTTGGGATTAGTTAACTAACTAATCAACTAGATATGAGTGGAGTAAATTAAATAATATTTAATTTACTAAATATTAACTCATTAGTCAACTCAAGAACACTTCAGTTCACTACAGTGCATGATCAGTTCAGTGGAGACCAGTGAAAGAGGTAGATGAAAGGGTGAGTAAAGCTATCGGTTGGTAGATTTGTTTTGCATGAGACTTGCATTACACTTGGAGGAATTGTCCATGACAATTGCGTAGTCAAGGCAAGGGGATTCGAACCTTGAACCTCTTCATATACAGGCCATGATTGCGCAATAGAGGCAAGGCAATTGGCGGGGAGTTTTGAACCTCAGACTTGTTCAAAACTGAGTCAGATTGTGAGTAACTTCATGAGGGAGTACTGAGTACTTGTGAGGAGTATTGTACTTGTTTGGTTACTTGATTTCTCCATTATAATATACACAATAGCTGCGGGGTTTTCAGCTATAGGCTTTCCCCATACATACCGAGTTAATGTGTGATTGAATTGATGTGAGATTGCTTTTGTTATTTCCGCATGTGACAATTAATTGTAGAAGAAGGTTATGTGTTATGTATGCAATTCGAAATTGATATATGACCAGGTTAATCTTCAGTGAATAAGTGATTTATTCGGCTAATTTCTACATGGTATCGGAGCGAGATTAATTGTCGAGATCTATTACGGTGATTGCAAACTTATTTCCTCGGACAGAGTCTGCATGCGGGCCAGGTAGCCTCCGGAATATTCATCCTTCTTTGTAAGGTGAAAGATCTGGTGAATGCCCTTTGCAGTCAATCTCTGATTTGGAAATAATTTGTTTTCAAGTGTAGATCGGAAGCGATGGAGCTTGGAGTTTGGAATTCGAATTTTGCAGAAGGTTGTTCTTCTTGGTGCCGGTGTTGAAAGATGTCTTCTTTCAATGGTTTGCGACTCGAATATGCTCTTGAAGGCAGTTCGAACTATATTGCATGGAAGGATCGAATGGAAGCAGTGTTAGAAGATAATGGTCTGAAGGAGTTCGTGGATGCGGATGTCCCAAAGCCCACTGATGCAGCTCTGGTCGATGCATGGCAAAAGAAGATCGCGAAATGTCGAAGGATCTTGTTGGAGGGCGTCAAGGATCATATTGTATCCAGCCTGCATGGAAAGGCTACTCCATATTTAATGTGGAAAGCTTTGACGGATCTATTCCAGAGTAAGAGTGACCAAAGGAAGCTGGCGCTCAAAGACAAGCTCGGGAACATCAAGATGGAGAAGGGCGACAGTATCGCTAAATACCTCACGAAGTTCACTCAATGCAGAGATGAACTGGGAAGTGTGGGAGTTACTGTCGATGAAGAGGATATGGTCGACCTGGCTCTCCTTGGTCTTCGAGTGGCACTCATATCAGAGGAAATGGTAAATGGTGGAGAAGGCTGTAGGGATGGGGCCGCCTTGAGTAGAAAGTCATGCGGGGAGGGAGATAAGGAGGACTACTCGAGATGGATCTTCATCGAGGACATCGAGGTGATGAAGAAAAGCTGTGCTGGTGTCCAAAGCTAAAGAAAGGGAAGGAGTAAGAAAACCTCTCATTACGGAGCTAAGGGCAAGAAGCGGGATATGGCGAAAGTGAAATGTTTTCCTTTTGCCATGATCACGGACATTATGCTACACAAATTGTCCGGGGAAGAAGAAAAACAAACGCGGGAAGAAGATGCGGATGGGCTTTGGCTTCCACCGGTTCGGCTTGACTTTGCGTCCGACGCTTGGTTTCAAGTGTCTTGGGTCCAGGTGTTTCACCAAAGTCACAGCGTGCGTCATTTCATATGACTGGAGATCGGGAGTTGTTCTCAGATCTGGAGGACAAAGATTTGGGTGTGCACATCGAGATGGGCGATGATGGTAGATACAGTGCGACTGGTATCGGTACCATATCCTTTCAGAGGGAGTCTGGTAAACCCTTTGTACTGAAGGATGTCATGCATGTACCTGGATTGAAGAAGAACCTGATTTCAGTAGCGATGTTGGAGGATAAGGGGTATGATGTGGTCTTCAGCGAAGGAAAAGCCTTCCTGCGTAGTAAGACTACTGGAGAGACCCGGAGGATAAGGGTTCGGACCAAGAACCTTTATCAGTTACAGGTAGATGACTGCGCAGCTATGGCATGCAAAGCAGGAGAAGTGGTGAGCCGGGATGATGAGGGCGAACTGTGGCACAGGAGATTGGGCCACCTTCACCATGGAGCTTTGAAGATCCTGCAGCAGATTTCTACTGGGCTTCCTAAGGGCACCCTTGCGCAGTCAGATCAATGCAAGGGGTGTACTTTAGGGAAGTATGTGAAAGCCACCTTTCACGAGAAGGATAGTCGCGCCACGACGATCTTTGAGAGAGTTCACACAGACGTGTGTGGTCCTTTCTCAGTTGCTTCGACAGCAAAGCACAGGTATTATGTGATCTTTGTTGATGATTTCTCTCGAAAGTGCTGGATCTTCTTCATGTCGAAGAAGAGTGATACATTCGCGAAGTTCTGTGAGTTTAAAGCACTGGTCGAGAAGGATTCGGGGAAGAAGGTGATTGCTCTAAGGAGTGATAACGGTGGTGAATTCATCTCGGCTGAATTCAAGGAGTTCTGCAGCGCAGAAGGGATTCGGAGAGAGCTCATCGCACCCTATAACCCACAGCAGAACGGGGTGGCTGAGCGGAAGAACAGAACGATCGTGGGTGCTGCACGGGCGATGTTGCATGATCAGGGCCTACCCCTTCACTTGTGGGCTGAGGCATGCAATACAGCAGTGTATGTGCAGAACCGTTGTCCTCACAAGGTTCTTGGCATGAGTACACAAGAGGAGGCTTATTCTGGCAAGAGGCCTGATATTTCCCATTTGCGGATTTTCGGATCTCCTGTCTACATGCATGTGACGAAGGATGCGAGAAGGAAGCTGGATCCAGCTGCTGAAGTTGGAATATTTGTGGGGTACACTGATACACCTCACAACTATCGGGTGTATGTGCCAGACAGTCGCAAGACTGTTGTGCGACGGGATATAAAATTCCAGGAGGAGAAAGCCATGCAGTGTTCGCTTGAGAGGGAGCTACACTTGCATGTAGATGAGGAGCTGTTAGTTCCTAAGGAGGAGCTTCCGGATGTGGATCAGCCACAAGAGGAGGTTCAGGAGGTGGAAGAAACCACCCAGGCAGCGCCAACCATCAGAGGGCGCATGCGCACTACAGAAGCTGAGCGACTGGCTCGGGATGCAGAGAAGGTTGTAGGACCGCCTACAGCACAGCGCAGACAGAGGCAGTCACCGGATCGGTACACTGGATACATGGCTCTTGTGAGTCAATGTGTTGTGACGGAGCCATCCTCTTTTGAGGAAGCTGTGGAGGAACCCGCATGGGTTGATGCCATGATCGAAGAATATGATTCGATCATCAGGAACAGTGCATGGGAGATTGTCCCAAGACCGGGTGGGAAATCAGTTGTAGGTTCGCGATGGATCTACAAAGTGAAGCAGGCGGCTGACGGGAGTGTGGAGAAGTACAAGGCGAGATTTGTCGCCCGTGGCTTCTCACAGATCGAGGGGATTGACTATGAGGAGACTTTTGCACCTGTCGCAAGGTACTCTTCCATACGGACGATCCTTGCTCTCTCAGCGCAGATGGGGTGGCACATTCATCGGATGGATGTGAAGACTGCGTTCCTCAATGGAGTTATTGAGGAAGAGGTGTACATAGAGCAGCCTGAAGGTTTTGAGATCTTCAGCAGTGAGTCGCATGTGTGCCGACTCAAGAGAGCACTGTATGGGCTGAAGCAAGCACCTCGTGCTTGGTACAGATGAATGCTACTTTGCCGGGCCGTTCTCCAAGTCGCGGATCAAACACAGCACGGCGGATTGTGGTGGAGGAGAGGCATTGATCATCGACGTCAAGTGTAGATGATCAGTTTGTGGCAATGACAGTTGATGCACTACGGGATGATCTTGCACGAGAGTTTGAGATGAAGGACCTGGGCATCCTTCATTATTTCCTGGGATTGGAGATTTGGCAGCGCAGTGGAGGACTGTTTGTTTCTCAGGGCAAGTATGCCCGGGAGATTCTGGAGAGGTTCAACATGCAAGGCTGCAAGCCTGTTGATACCCCTCTTCCTGGAGGTTGGAGGACGGGAGATGCTACTTCGGAGGAGGTAGTGGATGCCACTGTCTATCGACAGTTGGTGGGGTCGTTGATGTATCTGGTCAATACTCGACCCGATATATGCTATGCAGTTAACCAGCTTTCGCAAGCTATGGTTAAGCCTACCAAGCTCTTTTGGAAGGCGGGCAAGCATGTATTGCGCTATATCAGATGCACATCGGGATATGGTCTATGGTACAGACAGGAGGATGGAGTGAAGCTTTCTGGCTTCACTGATGCAGATTGGGCAGGGAGTCCAACGGACCGGAAGAGCACTTCTGGAGGAGTTTTTAGCATTGGGTCGACAACAGTTTCCTGGTACAGCAGGAAGCAGAGATCCGTGGCACTCAGTTCAGCAGAGGCCGAGTACATGGCAGCTAGCTTGGCTGCATGCGAGGCTATTTGGATGAGGAAGATCCTCGTTGGATTGTTCGAGTTGCATTTGGAGCCTACAGTGATTTACTGTGATAACCAGAGTTGCATTAAACTCTCAGCTAATCCAGTATTTCATGATAGGTCCAAACACATCGACATCAGGTACCATCATATCAGAGATTGTGTTCAGCGGAGAATCATGATGCTTTCATATGTTCCCACGGAGGATCGGGATGCCGACATCCTGACGAAGGCGCTCACCAGGAGCAAGTTCGAATTCCACAGAGGCAGGATAGGGGTTGCAGATAATCCATATCTTGCTGAGAGGGAGTGTCGAGAATGCAGCAAGATGATGGAGCTTAGTGAAATGAAGTCGCCTTCACTAAGTGGGCCCGCAGGCAAATTCTGGCGCAAAGTCTATTTTTAGACTATGTCTATTTTTAGACATATGGAGCATAATTTGGGAATTCTACTTGGAGATTCTTGATGGATGCGACATGTCGGTAAAAATAGATGAGACCCTATTTTTTAGGACCCAGGCTATTTTTAGACTGATCTCCTAAAAATATGGAAGTCAAATATTATTTACCCTTAATAATATTTTGACCATAAACAGCAGTTTACTCTCTTGGCGCACTTCAGTTTGAGTCATGGAGGTGACTCATGCAACTGACACAAGGAATCACGTGGTTCCTAGGGTTTGATGGCATCTTGCATGGTTGGCTTCAGTTAGACTTCAGTGGCAGGAGTTTTTGGAGGAGTTAACGGGACAAGTAGTGGAGTTGTGTTCTGTTTGTTTTTAGTTGAACTAGTTGGGATTAGTTAACTAACTAATCAACTAGATATGAGTGGAGTAAATTAAATAATATTTAATTTACTAAATATTAACTCATTAGTCAACTCAAGAACACTTCAGTTCACTACAGTGCATGATCAGTTCAGTGGAGACCAATGGAAGAGGTAGATGAAAGGGTGAGTAAAGCTATCAGTTGGTAGATTTGTTTTGCATGAGATTTGCATTACACTTGGAGGAATTGTCCATGACAATTACGCAATCAAGGGAAGGGGATTCGAACCTTGAACCTCTTCATATACAGGCCATGATTGCGCAATAGAGGCAAGGCAATTGGCGGGGAGTTTTGAACCTCGGACTTGTTCAAAACTGAGTCAGATTGTGAGTAACTTCATGAGAGAGTACTGAGTACTTGTGAGGAGTATTGTACTTGTTTGGTTACTTGATTTCTCCATTATAATATACACAATAGCTGCGGGGTTTTCAGCTATAGGCTTTCCCCATACATATTGAGTTAATGTGTGATTGAATTGATGTGAGATTGCTTCTGTTATTTCCGCATGTGACAATTAATTGTAGAAGAAGGTTATGTGTTATGTATGCAATTCGAAATTGATATATGACCAGGTTAATCTTCAGTGAATAAGTGATTTATTCAGCTAATTTCTACAATATGCTCAACAATAAGGTATATACTTTGAAGAAAATTTTTCTCTTATAGCCAGACTTGAAGCCATAAGAATTTTTCTTTCTTTTTCAAGTTTTCAACAATTCAAAGTTTATCAAATGGATGCAAAATCTACTTTCCTCAATGGTGATCTAGAAGAAGAAGCTTATATAGAACAATTGGAATGATTCATTCTAGGAAATGATGAAAAAATTGTTTGCAAACTTAAAATGGCTTAATATGGTCTCAAACAGGTTCCTCGGGCATGATACTATCATCTTGAAAAATATCTTCAACAAGAAGGTTTCACAAAGGGATCTATTGACAATAACTTATACATAAAAATTGAGAATGATAAACTATTGATTATTGTTGTGTATGTTGATGACATCATTTTTGGAAGTAATTAAGAGTTCATGAGTCAAATAATTTCTTTTTTATGCAACAAGAATTTGAAATTTCATTACTTGGGGAACATATTTTCTTGGCTTACAAGTGCAACAAGCAACAGATGGCATATTTCTATCACAAGAAAAATATCTAAAGAAAATTTTGAAGAAGTATGGGATGGAAGGTTGGAAACATGTGAGTACTCCAATCGTAACTAGATGTAACCTCATTTCTCGTGATGATTCTCCCATGGTGAATCGACCAGAGTATAGATCCATGATTTGAAGTCTACTTTATATAACCAGGACAAGACCAAACATTTTGCATGCAGTTGAGATTGTTGGTCGATTGCAAGCTTATCCAAAAGAGTCCCACCTTCTGGCTGTAAAAATAATATTCAAATATCTAAAAGGGACTCAAGACTTTGGTCTATGGTATCCAAATAATGTTGATCTCACTCTTCATGCTTACAGAGATGCAGATTGGGCTGGAAATGTTGATGACCGAAAAATCACTAGTGGTGGTGCATTATATATGGGGCCCCGATTAGTATCTTGGTTTAGAAAGAAACAAAGTTATATTACCTTATCTACAATGCAAGCTGGGAGTTGTCTTTGCCTCTCTTATCAAATCTGCTTAATTTCATAAGATTAAATTTGGTACGCTAGTTTCATAAAGGTGAATCACATATATACGTTAGTTTCTGTGCATAAAACCACGTATGGTTTTTGCTGATAGAAATTCTCTGTGTCAATTTTCATAACAGTATATGGTGATGTTGGGTAATCTTTGTTGTTGTTCCAGTATTCATCTTATTGTACCTTTCTTTGATATTTATCTCCTTGATGAAGATGATTTGATGATTTGGCTGTTGAAGGTGTTCAGGATGCACAAGTTTAGGGGGAGCACCTACATTATTGGCATTCTTATTGGTTGATGTGTTATGATCTCCTGTTTGAGATTCTTTGGTCTTGGTTATACAAAGTAATTTTATGAAAAGGACATGTTGAGACCTATGATGTAAATTTTTTATATTCAGTCATGTAAGGACTTGTTCAAATTTGTAAACCCACTTGGTTGGGTAGTTGAGTCAAATATGTAATTCCACTTGGTTGGAAAATCTATGGTTGATGGTTTCTCTAGGTACAACCAAGTAGCTATTGAAAAGGAAGTTTAGAAGAAAACAACTTTTACCACACCTTGGGTAACGTTCATGTATGCTAGGATGCCATTCAGTCTCATGAATGTAGGGGCTACCTTCCAAAGGGCAATGGACATAGAATTTATGGGTGAAAAAATTGTAGTCATATATTTGGATGATGTGAATATGTTTTGAGATTCTAATGATGAGCATTTGCAGCATCTGCAAAACGCTTTCTTGAAATGCAGGAAGTTAGGATTATCATTGAATTCCAAGAAATATCTATTTTCTTTGGAAGAAGGTAATTTTTGGGACATATAGTTTCTAATTAGGGGGTGAAAATTGATCCAGCATGAGTTGAAGCTATAAAAACAATTCCGTTGCCTATAAGTAAGCAAGATATTCAGAGATTTCTAGGAAAAATTGATTTCCTGAGAAGATTTGTCCCAAATTATCCTGAGATTGTCAGAAATATAACAGATATGCTAAAGAAAAATGCTGAAGTAAAATGGGACAAAGATGCAATAGGTTCCTTTGCTAGGATCAAAGAATCTCTTCAAGAAGCTCTAGTTTTAATCAGTCCAAACTATCAGAATCCATTCCAAATATTTTCATTTGCATCACCTTCTACCGTAGCTACTGTCTTGCTACAAAATAATGAAGAAGGAAAAGAGAAACCTGTGGAATTTTTCAGTAAAGTTCTCAGAGATGCAGAACTCAAATAAAATATCTTGGAGAAACAGGTATACACATTAGTTAAAGCATTGAAATCCTTTAGAACTTATGTGCTACAGTCTCAAATAGTTGCATATGTACCTAACTCAGTTGTAAAAGATGTGTTAGTTCAAAGTGATGTTGAAGGAAAAAGAGGAAAGTGGATTGCTAAGATCTAGGAGTATGACTTAGACATTAAACCCACTAAATTGGTGAAAGGACAAGGCTTGGAAAAGCTACTAACAAAATCGAATTTTCAAGCTCTAGGAATTAATCTGCTTGCACCTTTGGATGAAGTTGTTGATGAAACAAGTCAAAATAGCACAAAGTCAACAATTAAATACAAATTTCCCTGCGCTGATTGGTATAAGGATATTATTAACTACTTTTGCTTTTTCTCTTGTCCACCCTCAATAAACATAACAAAGTACAGAGCTCTTAAACTCAAAGCTCAACCTTATGTTATAATTGATGCTAAATTATATTGGAAGGATCCTTCTAGTATTTTTTTGTTGTGTTTAAAAGAGGGGGATTCAATGGAAGTTATCAAAGAATACCGTGAAAGTCTGTGTCGAGGTCATTATAGCTGGAAAGTTAATGCTCATAAAATTCTGAAATCAGTTTTTTACTGGCCTTCCCTATTTTTTGATGGATATAGAGTTGTTAGAAGCTGTTAGAAATGTAAATTGTTTGCATAAAAGAAAATGTTAACTCCTTCACCTCTTCTCCCTGTATTTGTTGAATAACCCTTTAGACAATGGGAATTAGATTTCATTGGAGAAATTAATCCACCATCAATTGGGCAGTTCAAATGGATTATGACCGCCACTGATTATTTTACAAAGTGGGTGGAGGAAATACCTACTAGAAAAGAAAATGATCTGGTAGTAATGAATTTTTTGGAAGAGAACATCTTCAACAGGTTTGGATGTCTAGTCAAGATTGTAACAGACAATGCTCAGGTGTTCAACTCAGTCAGATTCATTAATTTTTGTCAAACATATAATGTCATTTTGTCTCATTCTACAGCATATCATCCTCAAGGGAATGGGATAGCTGAATCTTCTAACAAGACATTGGTTAAGATTTTGAAGAAAAAAATTAATGAGAACCAGAAGAACTGGGATTTAAAGTTGATATTTTCTCTCTGGGTAGTAAGAATGACTACTAGAATATCTATTGGTAAGTCTCCTTATGAATTGGTATATGGTACTCAAGCTTTGTTTCCTACTCAGCTAGCAAGAACAGTAATTTCTTTCCTTCAAGAAGCGCAAGAAGAACCTAATGCATTGATAAGAAGACTGAATAAGATGATAGAATTGAGTGAGAATAGTAATAAAGTCAGGGAAAACTTGGTCACATATCAAGAAAAGATGAAGTCCATTTTTGATAGAAAAGCAAAGGATATTCCTTTTCAAACTGGAGATTTGGTATTAAGATTGAATACTAGAAGAGAATAAAAAGGAAAGCATGGTAAGTTTGATCCTCTCTGGTATGGCCCATACAGGATTATTGAAGCAAGATCAAATAACACTTTCATGTTGGAGAATCTTGATGGAGAAACGGTAGAGCTACCTATAAATGGGTAGTATTTAAAACATTACTTCCAGCATTGAATTTTTTATGGTTCACCATTGTACATATTCGGTTTCCTTCATTATACATTTTTCATCAAACAACATTTGACTCAATGCCCGAAGTGAAGGCACTAATCTATGGTTCTTAGTGTTTCATGGAAAAAAACACTATCCCTAGGTGGAGCTAGATGTTGTGGCTCATTTGCATATCCTTTATTTTTATTTTTATTTTAAATACAAAAAATAGAAAATTTTCAAAATATATGTTAAAGTATAAAGATTCATATACTTTGGCATAAAAATGTAATATATGTTGCATTAAATTTTAAAGTCAATACTTTAAGTTTTGTGGAAGTGGGTCCCAATGCACAAGATTAAAAAGCAAGCATCTCATGGATCGGATCCAACGATTTATTAAACAGGGAATAAAAGTGTCAACCCGCAGGCACTTTCAGCGTGCGGGTTAACGAGGAGGGTGCCTCCGTAGTTGACCCTGTTGACTGCAGGGCTAATCCATATCAGTGGTCGAGATTCACTGCGGGGGCATGAACCCGACGAGCTCTCTGTACCTTGAGACCTCTCGCAGTGACATATGCAGTAGCAGTAGCATCAATTCACATTCAACGAATAGATTAGGATTTATATTTTATGTTATTTTCCACTTTTTAAGAGAATGTAATTGTAATAAGACATTTTGATGACGTGAAATATGAAGTTGATGAATTCCTAAGTAGTTGAAGCATTTAGGATTAGTTCTAGCAGTTACAAACTTCTTTCTATTGTATTTAAAGAAAAAAAGAAGAAAGGAAAAGGTTCTGAGTTTTGGACCTTTAGACTGCAATTTTTGTACTCATATTTTGAATGATTAATGAATGAAAAGAAATATTCTAGCATTTTTTGATATCGATATGTCTTCAATTTTAAATTATGTGTTTTCTTTCTTTGAATAAAATGAATTAATGAAGCTGCAGGTCTCTTTTTACTTATGTGAATAAGAGTAAAAATCCTTAATATGCACTCGTTCATTTTAATTGTTCCTTTTCTTATAATTATTCTGAAGTTTGAGGTGATATATTCTGTACATCATCATATCAATTTGGGATACTTTCATTCATGTTCTTCTGATCATTCCATTTTATATCAACAAATAATAGCATTGTGGGACATTCATAGTGTTCGATCTTTGAGGGTTTAATGATAAACATATGAAGGTGATTAAAAAAAGACCAATATTTCTATGACACATTTATATAAATGTCTTAAGCACTGATTCCTTACCATAGCCAAGGGATTGTCTCTTAAGTTACAACACTCCACATTTCCGAAATAAAGTTATACATATGAATTATAATGTTGGCACTAATGTTTTCAAAGGTGGTTCCATAGTTACATTTGTAGCAATATATATATATACTTCATATTTGTTTGATTATTGTAACCTTTTCAATTTGATGGTTTAGCACTTATCATCCTTCATGCTTATCCCAACCACAATATCTTGTTGTCATCATAAATTTGGTTATCAATATTCAATTTTTTGGCATGATTTGATCATACCCTAATCTTATCTCTGTTATATTTCTCGATGATTTAATACATAATTATGGGTTTGATAATTGGTAAGGGTTTGACACCTGTTATGGCTTTCACAGTTTGATTTACCACCATAAGATCGATGACTTCAATGAGTTTTGGGTAGGGTTAGGGTAATGACCCGCCCCTCAACCTAACAGCTTTTCTTTTTTTCCTCTGCGAAACTATAGGAGGGTTTTTCTCTCTTCTTCTCTACAAATTTATGCCGCAATGACACCATTACGATGTTGGATCATTTTTCATCCAGTTTTACTTGGCCATTCATAGGTATTTTGATGTCTTGCCACCATCATCGGGCCTTGGAGAGCCTCCAACTTTGCCCAATTGGTCACAGGTACTTGGATGTCAAACATAGTTTGTTATTTTAACTCCTTTTGAAATTTCTTTGGTGATATTTTTTCTGTTATTTGTATTATTATATTTTCTTATTTTTTTGGCTATGGCTCTCTTACATGCACAACCCTTCTCGGTCTTTTACTCTGTATAGGTTTCAATTGATAATGCTTGCGATTATTTCTTGGGAAGTGTTGAATGGATTATTTTATTTAACCTTCTACAGGAAACAATATGGAAGCTTCCTTTTTTATTGTGCGGGTTATTCAAGCAACTATCCTCATCTCCATGTTTACAGGTAATCTGCTTGGCTTTCGAAGTGTTATTTCTGCTGGGATGATTTTTTTTTTAAGACTCAACATTCCAGGTATTTGTGCCTGACCTGTTCTGTTGTCTTTTCCTAGCTCTCGGGTCTTAAATGTCAAACCCTGTCATAAATCAAGGTATGCCTTGTTTGTTTTTACAGGTTTATTCTAGTAATTTATCCAAAATGGTTATTATGCCCCCTAATTTGGATATTTTTCTAAATTTTCATTTTAGGTATTTTACGATACCCCTTGTTAACATGGCACTCTTCCACATTTTGTTTTCGTTCTCAAGCAGTGACCTTTTAGCCTTTCCACGCACAGGTACCATGAACTCTGTAATTGTTTAATTCTATTTGAATCCTTTTGGGCTTCTATGTATAAACCCTATATTATCATAGAACTTCTTGAAGGAAGCCTTACAGGCTCGATTCTTTAATTTATATATAATGTAAAGGACTACTGTCTTGAGAATGGTTTGATATGTTATGTTTCCGGGGTTTTATAAGTTACTTTCATACATGAAAGGTTATCATAATCCTGCTCAAGATTTCTCATCCAGCTAGCAACATGTATTTTTTCTTGTCTTGGAACTACTCATATTCTTGTTTATGGTATAATTTAAGAAAGTGTTTTCTGAAAAAACGCTATTTTGTCGCCTTACATGAGTTTTTTGTGAATGCCACTTCCTCAATATTTTGATTTTATTATAGTAACACTATCTTATTCGGTCCTTCCTTCACTGTGGGCCAATTTTTTAATTTAAATTACATCTATATTTGGTCGACTGTACTAATACTATGCTTAAATTCTTATTCTGTATCGAATTATTTGCATGCAATTCTTCTACTTATTTTTCTTCTGTAATAAGTTATTTGTGTACTTTCATGTTTTTATACACTCTATACCTGGTGATAATCTTAAACTTAATTTTAATTACTTACTACACATCAATTTACTCTAACTTACTATACACAAGAAAATTACCTTGGACCTAATGTATTAATAAACAAGGAGGATAGAATTTTTAACCAATTTGTAATAAGGATATTGTTCGTTAGACTTACTGTTACATAAGTCCTTGACCATACTCCACATTTCCGAAATAAAGTTATATATATGAATTATAATGTTGGCACTAATTTTGAATACCATAGCCTTTTCGATTTGGCGGTTTAGCACTTGTCATCCTTCATGCTTATGCCAACCACAGTATCTCACTGTCATCATAAATTTTGTTATTAATATTCGATTTTCCAGCATGATTTGATCGTACCCTGATCTTATCTTCGTTATATTTCTCGGTGATTTAATACGTAATTATGGGTTTGATAATTGGTAAGGGTTTGAAACCTGTTATGGTTTTCACCGTTGGATTTACCACCGCAAGATCGACGACTTCAATGAGGTTTGGGTAGGGTTAGGGTAATGACTCACCCCTCAACCCTAACAACTTTTCTTTTTTTCCTCTGCGAAACTGCGGGTGGGTTTTTCTCTCCGCTTCTTTGCAAATTTTTGCTGCCATGACACCATTACGATGTTGGCTCATTTTTCATCTGGTTTTACTTGGCCATTTATAGGTATTCTTTTTTCTAACCGCAATCGTCATGCCTTGGAGAGCTTCCGGCCTTTTCCAGCTAGTCACAGGTACTTAGATGTCAAACACAGTTTGTTATTTTAACTCCTTTTGAAATTTATTTGGTGATATTTGTCCCCTTATCTATCTTATTATATTTTCTTAAGTTTTTGGTTATGGATCTCTTACATGCATAACCCTTCTCGGTCTTTTACTCTATACAAGTTATAATTGATAACACATGTGACTGTTTAATGGGTAGTGTTTAATAGGTTCTACAGGAAACAATATGGAATCTTCCTTTCTGACTGTGCAGTTTATTGAAGCAACCTTCCTCATCTCCGTTTTTACAAGTAATATTCTTGGCTTTCGAAGTGTTATTTCTGCTGAGATGAACAATTTGTTTGAAGACTCGACATTACAGGTATTTGTGCCTGACCTATTCTACTATCTTTTCCTAGCTCTCAGGTCTTCAATGTCGAACCCTGTCATAAATCAAGGTATGCCCTATTTTCTTTTAAAGGTTTAGTCTATTAGTTTATCCCAGATGTTTATTAAGCCCCCTAACTTGGATATTTTTTTGAATTTGTATTTCAGTTTTCTTACTGTGCCCCTTGTTAACATGGTTCTCTTCCACATTTCATTTTCATGCTCAAGCAGTGACCTTTTCGCCTTTCTACACACATGTACCACGAAATCTGCAATTGTTTAATTATATTTGAAGCCTTTCAAGATTTTAGTGTTGGAATTATGATGTATTATGTTGTTCTTGATGGAAATGTACTCGATGAAGTTGTCCTTGATGGAAATATATTTGATGAAGATGTAAAAATGATGTTTCTATAGGTCATTCCAGATGTGACAGAGAAAGGAATTCCAGTAAGTTCCAAAGAAATGAAAAATATTCCTCAATGTATATGCAAGTTTGATGAAGGAAACCCATGTATATATGCAGGTTGGTTCTCATACAGGTATGAAGAAGCCAAGTCGCATATACACACGAGTATGAAGAAGCCAAGTCGCGTATAAATTTTGCATTCTAAAATTATGATACAAGGGGGCATTACCATGGTATTAGTCCACATTATTGAGTGTTTTGTCATCTATTTGATTCTGTCCAAGAATACCATTGACAGTTGTGTGGTTTTGGCTCATGGTATTCGTAAAGGATAAATATATATAAGGAGAAGAAGGTCAAAGTGCAAGGTGTGTACTGGTGTAAGGATTTTTACAGAATAATTCTCTCTGAAGTATATCTTCATGGGATGGATTATGTTTATTGGTAGATATAAAACTATGAGGCACCCTTGGATACAATGATGGATCTGAATCTCTAGACCTGAAATGACTAGGTATTAGATCTATTGAAGAGTTGATTAGTTTTGTGACCTAGCGCATGTTTGCTGAAGTGAAGTGAAGAATTCTAGGTAAGTCTATAGATCTGAAACATTCTACAAAATTAATATTTACAGAGCTATACACTATTTTGTCTTAGTGAAAGCACGTATATACGTGGCTTTGTCTCAAAAAAAGTGCATATGGAAGTCAGGGTTTTCTAAAGCTTACTCGAGAGGTTTATGTTTATTGCTGCTATATTTATTCTGTCTGTCAATGAAGTCTTCATGTAGATATGAGTTGCTTGAACACTGTATATGCTGCTAAGTTAAATATGTGAAAATCTAATCAATGAGTGAGTAAAAATGTTTAATGATGACTGATTTAATAAGGGTTCTGGATTACTGAAAAGATATCTGACTGAAAGCCTTATATCTATTTCTGAGACTGATCATATTTTGTAAATTCGGTATTCTTAGATATATACATAGTTTGGTGTGAAGGAAAGTGTGTATAAACACGGGATCAATAAAGTGAAGTAGCGTATGTATTTCAAGATCATGAATGATTAGGGTTGAGATTGATTCTGTATATTGATTATAAAATCTGGGTTTATTATTGTGTTCTGGTTATAGTGATCTCACTGTTCTGATTGAAGTTTGGGTTAAGTTTATTATTGATGATATTTATGATGAGTTGTGTTGAAGCTGTGGGATCCAGTGTGAAAATTGATTAAACATGGTTTATTGTGGTTCTGAGGGTTGAAGCCTTCAGTATGGAAGTAGAAGCTTCCTGCCAGTAGAAGCTGTTGTTCTAATCATGGGTTGAATCTCCCTTCCAGTAATGGATGGTAAAGGAGATGAGGGGGTTGGAGCCCCCTTCTAGCAGCAGCTGGAGAACGAGGGAAGGTTGTAACCTTTTGCAGGTAGATGCATGCGTACTGATATGAGTATGCATCAATACAATATTGTAATTAGTTTTCCATATAATAAATATTGAAGACAGAGACGACAACAACAGTGGTTTTCTCCCGAATTGGGTTTCCACCGTAAATCTTGGTGTTCATGTGTGATGCTCTTGTGTGATGATTTATTCTACTGTTACTACACATATTTACTTTTTAGATGTCTGATGCATAACTAATAATCTGGGTTAAATAATGTTTATGAAAGTTTATCTAACAATAAATTTATCAGAGTATGTGCAATTTTTTGTTAGTGTATCCGTGTATATACTCTAGTTAGGCTAATCAAAGTCACGTATAGAAATAAGTAAGATAAAAGTAAAATATTTTGATTATCGAAAATACTGATTCAACCCTCCCCCCCCCCCCCCCTCTCTCAGTATTTTTCCCAACAATTGGTATCAGATCAGGTCCTTCTGAAAAATCTTAATCACTAGAAGGAAGATCAGCTAAGATGAGAAATCAAGATGGGACAACATCTATCATGCCTCTTGTCTTCAACGAAAACAATTTAAAATTTTGGAAGACAAGGACAAGATCCTATCTTTAGTCTCTTAGAGTATATGCATGGGATATAGCTGAAGGAGGTTATCAATATCCAACTTCAGTTCCAACAGATCCATCAAAAAGAAATAACTATGAAACCAATGAAAATGTAGTCAATGCATTATTGGGAAGCTTAACTGAATTAGAAATTTTCAAAGTCATGCAGTTGTATACATCAAAGGACATATGGGAAAAAATAATTCTGAGCTATGAAGTTGATGCCTAGGTAAAAAGTCCTAAACTCCGAACTCTCAGAATTCAATGTGAAAAACTCAGAATGCATAATGAGGAAAGCATTTCTAGTTTCTTTTTACGTCTAGATGATATTGTAAATTGTATGAGAAATATGGGTGAAACCATAACTGATAATACTATAGTAGAAAATTTTTTAAGATCTCTAACTCCCAAAATTGAGTCAAAATTCTCTATTATTGAAGAGAAGAAGGATCTACAAATACTTACTATTTTTCAACTTCCTGGGATTTTGACTACATGTGAAATGAGGAAAGGAGGTCCATATGAAGTCAAAGAAGATGTCTTTAGAGCTGCTGCAAAAGGAAAGGAAGTAGAAGAACAAGAAGGATCAGGGTATGTTTCAGAAGAAGATGAGATAAATTTTATAAAGAAGCTAAAACTTGGCACAAGAAGGTTCAGAGGTAAGCTTCCTTTTAAATGTTTTTCTTGTGGAAGAGTTGGTCATTAGGTTGCTAAATGTACCCATAAATATAATCATGAAAAGGGAAAGGAAGTGGTAAAAGGAAATAAGAAAAAATTTATCAATAGAAAAAGCTATTATACTCATGAAGGTAGTGATAGACTCTAGTGAGGTTAAAGATACTTTTATGGATGCATTATAAGAAAATGATTTTATTGAAGAAATAAATCAACTCAAAATATGTTTGGAAGAAAAAAAAAATTTCCATAGATACTCTAAAGAATTAGCTTATAGAAAAGGAGAAGCACAATGAGAAATTAAAATGTGAAATAGTAAGTCTAAGAAAGGAAATTGAGAAAGTGAAAACTTTAAATCTTAGATTCGCTAAAGTATCTGAAAACTTAGATGAAATTATCAAGGTACAACGCTCTCCTCTTGTAAAGACAGTTCTTGGATATATTGGAGAATCCTCTCACTCTTCAGCACCAAGCTATCTAAATGAGCTAAAGCCAACCAACAACATTTTGTCACTCAAAAAAAGAACAAAGAGACTACCCAAGTAAAGCATGACCACTTCAATTCAAGGAAGAACAATAAAAGAAATATAAATCAGTAGGTAAACATAAATATAAGGTTTCCTGATCACATAAATTTCTTCTTTAATGGACAATGTTTCTTATGTCATAATTTTGGTCATAAAGTTGTACAATGTGTTGCGTACAAAACCATCATGACCAGAGAAGCTAGAAAGCAAACAAATTACACTAGAGTAAAGAATAATACTTACAACAACTATTCTCCTCTTCAAGGAAAAATTGAATGTTATTATTGAAAAAACTTTGGACATGAAGAATTTGAACATAGGAGAAAACTTCAATTAAAAGAACATATACTCACAAATTCCAAGGTATGGATAAAGAAGGACTCACAGGTTGAAAGCTGTGGCATAGCGTTATTTTCATAAGGAGAAGAAAATGAATGGTACATTGATAGTGGATGCTCAAAACACATGATAGGTGATAAAAATAAACTTCTTTCATATAATGCATTAGAGAAAGAAAATAATGTTACTTTTGGAAATGACACTCCTACTATCATTAAGGGTAAAGGTTCTTTGTTTCTAAAATAAAAGGTTAAAGATAACAATGTTATGTATGTGGATGGGTAAAAGCATAACTTGTTGAGTGTAAGCCAAATGTATGATCAAGGAAATGAATTTGTCTTTAGTTCAAAAGAATGTGTAGTATGTGAACTTGACATAGGAAAAACAATAATAAAAGGAACTAGAACACCAAGCAATCTGTATATATTGAAAGGTGGCCAAGAGCAATGCTACTTAGGTAAATATACAGAAAATTGGTTATGACAAAGAAGATTGGGATATTTGAGCTGCTCTCAAATACGAAAATATAGTAGACTCAAGTATGTTCGTGATCTTCCCAGCATCACTCTGCCTGAAAGTACCATATGCAAATCATGCCAATTTGGTAACCAAACCAGGGTGCAATTCAATGCCAATGAACTTATACATATTGATCTATGTGGCCATGTAAGGAAAAATTCATCTCGTGGAGAACAATAATATATTTTATTTATTGATGACTTCTCTAGAATTTTTTGGATTAGTTTACTAAAACATAAAGATGAAGCATTTGAAAAATTTACAATCTTCAAAGCTTTGGCTGAAAATGAATTAGATCTAAAAATCAAAATTTTTAGATCTAGCTAAGGAGGAGAACATATATGAGATGAATTCTTTGATTTCTGTGAAAATCATGGCATAAAAAGATAGTTTTCTGTAGCTGGAACCCCACAACAAAATGGCGTGGCAGAAAGAATTAATAGAACAGTTCAACAGATTGCTCGTGCTATGCTTGATGAATTTGGAACTCCGGATACCTTTTGGGGAGAAACAACACATACTGTGGTAAATTTTCTTAACAAGGCTCATGTTCTTGTGAATAGTGATAAAACACCTTATGAGCTATGGTATGGTAATCTTCCCACTGTAAAGCATTTTATAGTTTTTGGAAGAAAATGTTTTATCAATAACAATGATGAAAAACTTGGTAAGTTTGAGCCTAGAGTAGATGAAGGAATATTTCTTTTTTACTCTTCTAGAAATAAAGCATATACATGTTACAATAAAAGGCTTCAGAAGATTGTTGAATGTATTGATGTTGTAATTGATGAGTCTCTAATAGCTCCTAAAAGGGAAATAACAACAAAAAATGAAGACGATGATGATGTATATTTTCCCTCATCAAATAGAAACAATATAGAAGGATAACCCAATGAAGCACCAGAAGAAGATATATCTGAAAAGGCTCCATCCAGGTATGTTCAAAAGAATCATTTAGAATCTCAAATTCTGGGAGAAAAGGGATCAAGTGTCTGTGACAAGAAGAACTCTTATAGGATTCCCTAGCTATCTGGCATCCTTATCCACTATTGAACCACAAAATTTAAATCAAGCTAGTAAAGATGAATGTTGGATTCAAGCCATGAATGAATAAATTGATCAAATTGAAAAGAACCATACTTGGGAATTGGTTCCAAGACCTCATGATAAAAATGTTATTGGAACAAAATGGATATTCAAAAACAAGTTAAATGAAAATGGAGATGCTATTAGAAACAAAGCTATACTTATTTTTAAAGGATATGCTCAACAATAAGGTATAGAATTTGAAGAAACATTTTCTCCTATAGCCACACTTGAAGCCATAAGAATTTTTATTTATTTTTCAAGTTTTCAGCAATTCAAAGTTTATCAAATGGAACAACTAGAATGATTCATTCTAGGAAATGATGAAAAACTTGTTTGCAAACATAAAAAGGCTTTATATGGTCTCAAACAGGCTCCTCGGGCATGGTACTATCGTCTTGAAAAATATCTTAAACAAGAAGGTTTCACAAAGGGATCTATTGACAATAACTTATACATAAAAATTGAGAATGATAAACTATTGATTATTGTTGTGTATGTTGATAACATCATTTTTGGAAGTAATTAAGAGTCCATGAGTCAAAAAAATTATTTTGTTATGCAGCAAGAATTTGAAATTTCATTACTTGGGGAACTAACATATTTTCTTGGCTTACAAGTGCAACAAGCAACAGATGGCATATTTCTATCACAAGCAAAATATCTCAAGAAAAATTTGAAGAATTATGGGATGGAAGGTTAGAAACCTGTGAGTACTCCAATGGTAACTAGATGTAACCTCAGTTCTCGTGATGATTCTCCCATGGTGAGTCAACCAGATTATAGATCCATGATTGGAAGTTTACTTTATCTAACCGAGACAAGACCAGACATTTTGCATGCAGTTGAGATTCTTGGTCAATTCCAAGCTAATCCAAAAGAGTCTCATCTTCTGGATATAAAAATAATATTCAAAAATCTAAAAGGGACTCAAGACTTTGGTCTATGGTATCCAAATAATGTTGATCTCACTCTTCATGCTTACACAAATACAGATGGGTTGGAAATGTTGATGATCAAAAAATCACTAGTGGTGGTGCATTATATATGGGGCCCCGATTAGTATCTTGGTTTAGAAAGAAACAAATTTCTATTGCCTTATCTACAATGAAAGAAGAATATGTGGCTGTCGCATCATGTTGCACACAAATTCTTTGGATGATGTAGAAATTACAAGATATTCAAATCAAATTTCACCTCCCATCTCCATTCTATTTGATAATACAAGTGCCATTAGTATCTCGAGAAATCCTATTATGCATTCCAAGACCAAGTACATTCCTATCAAGTATCCCTTCCTTCGTGAAAAAAGTGCTTGAACAAAAGGTTAAATTGGAGTATGTTCCCTCCAAAGCACAAGTTGCAGATATATTTACTAAAATTGTTCCTAGGGAATCATTCGAATATCTTAGACAGAATTTGGGAGTTGTCTTTGCCTCTCTTACCAAATCTACTTAATTTCAAAAGATTAAATTCGGTACGCTAGTTTCATAAAGGCGATTCACATATATACGTTAGTTTCTGTGCATAAAACCACGTATGGTTTTTGTTGACAGAAATTTTCTGTGTCAGTTTTCAGAACAGTATGTGGTGCTATTGGGTAATCTCTGTTGTTGTTCCAGTATTCATCTTAATGTACCTTTCTTTGATTTTTATCTCCTTGATGAAGATGCTTTGATTATTTGGTTGTTGAAGGTGTTCAGGATGCACAAGTTTAGGGGGAGCACCTGCATTGTTGGCATTCTGATTGGTTGATGTGTTATGATATCCTATTTGAGATTCTTTGGTCTTGGTTATACAAAGTAATTTTATGAAAAGGTCATAAAATACTGTGTATGCGATTGTTTATATTTCTGCAATTAATGATATATAGTAGAAGAGGTTATGTATTATGCATGAATCTCAAATAGCGTGTGATCAGGATAATCTTGGTGAATAATTTAACATTTATTCAAATTTCTACACTATTTTGTCTCAGTGAAAGCACGTATATATGCGGCTTTGTCTCAAAAAAAGTGCGTATGGAAGTCAGGGTTTTCAGAAGTTTACTCAAGAGGTTTATGTTTATTGTTGTTGTATTTATTTTGTTTGTCAATGAAGTCTTCGTGTAGATCTGAGTTGCTTGAATATTGTATATGCTGCTAAGTTAAATATGTAAAAATATGATCAATGAGTTAGTAAAAATGTTTAATGATGACTGATTTAATAAGGGTTCTGCATTACTGAAAAGGTCTCTGACAGAAAGCCTTAGATATATCTCTGAGACTGATCATATGTTGTAAATTTAGTATTCTCAAATCTATACGCAGGTTGGTGTGAAGGAAAGTGTGTATACACATGGGATCAGTAAATTGAAGTAGCGTACGTATTTCAAGATCATGAATGATTAGGGTTGAGATTGATTCTGCACACTGATTCTAAAATATGGGTTTATTATTGTGTTCTGGTTATATTGATCTCAGTGTTTTGATTAAAGTTTGGGTTAAGTTTATTATTGATGATATTTATGATGAGTTGTGTTGAAGCTGTGGGATCCAGTGTGAAAATTGATGAAACATGGTCTGCAGTGGTTCTGAGGGTTGAAGCCTTCAGTATGGAAGTAGAAGCTTCCTGCCAGTCGAAGCTGGTGTTCTAATCAGGGAGTTGAAGCTCCCTTCCAGTAGTTGTTGGTAAAATAGATCAGGGGGTTGGAGCCCCCTTCCAGCAGCAGTTGGAGAATGAGAGAAGGTTGCAGCCTTTTGCAGGTAGATGCCTCTATACTGATATGAGTATGCATCATTACAATATTGTAAGAAGTTTTCCATATAATAAATATTGAAGACAGAGACGACAACAGCAATGGTTTTCACCCGAATTGAGCTTCCACCTTAAATATTGGTGTTCATGTGTGATGCTCTTGTGTGATGCTTTATTCTATTATTACTGAACATATTTAATGTTTAACTTTCTGATGCATAACTGATAATCTGGTTAAATAATGTTTATGAAATTTTATCTAAAAATATATTTATCACAGTATGCGCAATGTTGCAGTTTTAGTGTATGCAGATTATATGCTCTTGCTGCGCCCTGAAAATCAAAAGTCAAGTATTAGAAAAAAAATTAAAATAAATATTTTTATTATCTAAAATGATTCAATATTCCCCCTCTTAGTATTTTTCCCAACAATTGGTATCAAATCAGGTCCTTCTGAAAAATCTTAATCACTAGAAGGAAGATCAGCTAAGATGAGAAATCAAGATGGGACAACATCTATCACACCTCATGTCTTCAATGGAAACAATTTAATCTTTTGGAAGACAAGGACAAGATCCTATCTTCAGTCTCTTGGAGTAGATGTATGGGCTATAGTTGAAGGAGGTTATCAATATCCAGCTTCAGTTCCAACAGATCCATCAACAGGAAAGAACTATGAAACCAATGCAAATGCAGTAAATGAATTATTGGGAAGCTTAACTGAATCATAAATTTTCAAAGTCATGTAGTTGAATACATCAAAGGAGATATGGGAAAAAATAATTCTGAGCTATGAAGGTGATGCCTAGGTAAAAAGTGCTAAACTCCAAACTCTCAAAATTCAATATGAAATACTCAGAATGCATAATGAGGAAAGCATTGCTAGTTTCTTTTTACGTCTAGATGATACTGTAAATCGTATGAGAAAGCTAGGTGAAACCATAACTGATACTACTCTATTATAAAAGGTTTTAAGATCTCTAACTCCCAAATTAGATTCAAAAGTGTTTTCTATTGAAGAGAAGAAGGATCTACAAACACTTACTATTTTTCAACTTCATGGGATTTTGACTACATGTGAAATGAGGAAAGGAGGTCCATTTGAAGTCAAAGAAGATGTCTTTAGAGATGCTGCAAAAGGAAAGGAAGTAGAAGAACAAGAAGGATCAGGGTATGTTTCAGAAGAAGATATAAATTTTATAAAGAAGCTACAACTTGGCACTAGAAGGTTCAGAGGTAAGCTTCCTTTTAAATTTTTTTCTTGTGGAAGAGTTGGTCATTATTTTTCTAAATGTCCCCATAAATATAATCATGAAAATGGAAAGGAAGTGGTAAAAGGGAATAAGAAACAATTTATCAATAGAAAAAGCTATTATACTAATAAAGGAGGCGATGGTCTATCAAATAGTGAAGAAGGAGAATCTGATCAAGAAATAATACTGCTCATGGATTTTGAGAGAGACTCTAGTGAGGCTAAAGATACTTTTATGGATGCATTAGAAGAAAATGATTTTATTGAAGAAATAAATCAACTCAAAATATGTTTGGAAGAAAAAAAATTTCCATAGATACTCTAACGAATCAGCTTATAGAAAAGGAGAAGCACAATGAGAAATTATAATGTGAAATAATAAGTCTAAGAAAGGAAATTGAGAAAGTGAAAAATTTAAATCTTAGATTTGCTAAAGGATCTGAAACCTTAGATGAAATTATCAAGGTACAATGCTCTCCTCTTGTAAAGACAATTCTTGGATATATCGGAGAATCCTCTCAGTCTTCAGCACCAAGCTATCTAAATGCAACTAAAGCCTGTTAGAGTCGATATCTTCATCCCTCCGTCAGAGATCAAAATATATTTTGTTGCATTTCATTTTAGGTGTCTCATTCAGTTCAGTCAGCTGCATTCCATTAGGAGCATGGATCATCTGACGGAAGGGTATTTTCTCTCATATCCCTCATGTCATGTACCTGTTGGTCCGTGTCTATTCATCAAAATCAATTTTAAAGTCATTTACAGTCATGTTTGGTCTCTTGGTCAGCAAAGAGTCATTTCAGTCATTAGGTCTAGGGTTTCATCTTCATAATGTCTAATAATGTCAGCAGGCACATGAGGGAGGTTCGAAATAAGTTTTCATCACAAAAATTTCATCGTCATAATACTTGATCATGACTTTTCTTCAAAACTCTGTTTTGAAGAAAAATCGTCAATTTCATCCTTTGTAATAAATGTAATATAATTCTCAAATTTTTTTAGTTGTAAATTTCTTCAGGCGCAGCCCTGTTCACCTTTGCCGAAACTCCATGCCAGCTATCCCTGCAAAAAATAGACAAGAGATTCATCATCAGTTCAAAAATCAAAGGAAACAAACAAAAACAGAGCTTATATTAAAAAGTGCAAAGTGCTAAAGTCTGCAACATTAGAAAGTGGGTTTTCTAAATCAAAATCAAATCCTTTCACCAATATACCTAGCCTAAAATTAGCCTTTATTTCAAGTCATCTCAAGCCCTATTGATTATTTTTGCTGAGATTGACCCGGAGAGAGCCCTCTCTTGTTCTGGTAGGGCTAGCTACCAGACTAAGCGTGGTTTGATGTTACCCTGAACTCTACCTTCTTTCAGCCTGAGGTAGATTTAGGCACTAACAAAGCCAACCAAAAAAATTTTGTCACTCAACAAAAGAACAAAGAGACTACCCAGGTAAAGCATGACCACTTCAATTCAAGGAAGAAAAATAACAGAAATATAAATCAGTAGGTAAACATAAATATAAGGTTTCATGATCATATAAATTTCTTCTTTAATGGACAATGCTTCTTATGTCATAATTTTGGTCATAAAGTTGTACAATGTGTTGCATACAAAACCATCATGACCATAGAAGCTCGAAAGAAAAGAAATGAGGCTAGAGTAAAGAAGAATACTTACAACAACTATTCTCCTCTTCAAGGAAAAATTAAATGTTCTTATTGAAATAACTTTGGACATGAATAATTTGAATGCAGGAGCAAACTTCAGCTAAAAGAACATATACTCATAAATTCCAAGGTATGGAGAAAGAAGGACTCATAGGTTGAAAGTTGTAGCATAGCGTTATTTGCAGAAGGAGAATAAAATGAATGGTACATTGATAGCGAATGCTCAAAACACATGACGGGTGATAAAAATAAACTTCCTTCATATAATGCATTAGATAAAGAAAATAATGTTGCTTTTGGAAATGACACTCCTCCTATCATTAAGGGTAAAGTTTCCTTGTTTCTAAAATAAAAGGTTAAAGCTAACAATGTTATGTATGTGGATGGGTTAAAGCATAACTTGTTGAGTGTAAGACAAATGTGTGATCAAGGAAATAAATTTGTCTTTAGTTCAAAAGAATGTGTAGTGCGTGAACTTGACACAGGAAGAACAATAATAAAAAGAACTAGAACACCAAGCAATTTGTATGTATTGAAAGGTGGCCAAGAGCAATGCTACTTAGGTAAATCTACAGAAAAATTGGTTATGGCACAGAAGATTGGGACATTTGAGCTTCTCTCAAATACAAAAATCTAGCAAACTCAAATATGTTGGTGATCTTCCCAGCATCACTCTGCCTGAAAGTACCATATGCAAATCATGCCAATTTGGTAAGCAAACCAGGGTGAAATTCAATGCCAAAGAAGGATCAGCAAGTAAGCCTCTTGAACTTATACATACTGATCTATGTGGTCCTGTAAGGAAAAAATCATCTCATGGAGAACAATAATATATTTTATTTATTGAAGACTTCTCTAGAATGTGTTGGATCAATTTACTAAAACATAAAGATGAAGCATTTGAAAATTTTAAGATCTTCAAAGATTTGGTTGAAAATGAGTTAGATCTAGAAATCAAATGTATTAGATCTGACGTAGGAGGAGAACATATATCAGATGAATTCTTTGATTTCTGTGAACATCATGGCATAAAAAGACAATTTTCTATATCTGGAACCCCACAACAAAATTGCGTGGCAAAAAGAATGAATAGAACAGTTCAACAGATGGCTCATGCTATGCTTGATGAATCTAGAACTCCCGATACCTTTTGGGGAGAAACAACACATACTGCAGTAAATATTTTTAACAAGGATCATGTTCGTGTGAATAGTGATAAAACTCCTTATCAGCTATGTAATGGTAATCTTCCCACTATAAATCATTATAGAGTTTTTGGAAGAAAATGTTTTATCAATAACAATGATGAAAAACTTGGTAAGTTTGAGCCTAGAGTAGATGAAGGAATATTTCTTGGTTACTCTTATAGAAGTAAAGCATACAAATGTTACAATATAATACTTCGGAAGATTGTTGAATGTATTGATGAGTCTCTCACAGCTCCTAAAAGGGAAATAACAACAACAAATGAATATGATGATGATGTATATTTGCGCTCATCAAATTGAAACAATATAGAAGGAGAACCCAATGAAGCACCAGAAGAAGATATATCTGAAAAGGCTCCATCTAGGTATGTTCAAAATAATCATCTAGAATCTCAAATTCTGGGAGAAAAGGGATCAGGTGTCCGTGACAAGAAGAACTCTTATAGGATCCCCTAGCTATCTGGCATTCTTATCCTATTGAACCACAAAATATAAATCAAGCTAGTAAAGATGAATTTTGGATTCAAGCCATGAATGAAGAACTTGATCAGATTGAAAAGAACCATACTTGGGAATTGGTGCGAAGAACTCATGATAAAAATGTTATTGGAACAAAATGGATATTCAAAAAAGTTAAATGAAAATGGAGATGCTATTAGAAACAAGGCTAGACTTGTTTGTAAAGGATATTCTCAACAATAAGGTATAGACTTTGAAGAAACATTTTCTCCTATAGCTAGACTTGAAGCCATAAGAATTTTTCTTTCTTTTTCAAGTTTTCAACAATTCAAAGTTTATCAAACGGATGTAAAATCTACTTTCCTCAATGGAAAACTAGAAGAAGAAGTTTATATAGAACAACCAGAATGATTCATTCTAGGAAATGATGAAAAACTTGTTTGCAAAATTAAAAAGGCTTTATATGGTCTTAAAAAGGCTCCTCGAGCATGGTACTATCGTCTTGACAAATATCTTCAACAAGAAGGTTTCACAAAGGGATCTATTGACAATAACTTATACATAAAAATTGAGAATGATAAACTATTGATTATTGTTGTGTATGTTGATGACATCATTTTTGGAAGTAATTAAGAGTCCATGAGTCAAAAAATTTCTTTTGTTATGTAGCAAGAATTTGAAATTTCATTACTTGGGCAACTAACATATTTTCTTGGCTTACAAGTGCAACAAGCAACAAATGGCATATTTCTATCACAAGAAAAATATCTCAAGCAAATTCTGAAGAAGTATGGGATGGAAGGTTGGAAACCTATGAGTACTCCAATGGTAAGTAGATGTAACCTTAGTTCTCATTATGATTCTCCCATGGTGAATCAACCAAATTATAGATCCATGATTGGAATTTTACTTTATCTAAACGGGACAATACCAGACATTTTTCATGCAATTGAGATTTTTGGTCGATTCCAAGCTAATCCAAAAGAGTCTCACCTTTTGGCTGTAAAAATAATATTCAAATATCTAAAAGGGACTCAAGAATTTGGTCTATGGTACCCAAATAATGTTGATCTCACTCTTCATGCTTGCACAAATGCGAATTGGGCTGGAAATGTTGATGATCAAAAAATCACTAGTGGTGGTGCATTATATATGGGGCCCCAATTAGTATCTTGGTTTAGAAAGAAACAAATTTATATTGCCTTATCTACAACGGAAGAAGAATATGTGGCTGCCACATCATGTTGCACACAACTTCTTTGGATGATGCAGACATTACAAGATATTCAAATCAAATTTTCACCTCCCATCTCCATTCTATGTGATAATACAAGTGCCATTAGTATCTCAAAAAATCCTATTATGCATTCCAAGACCAAGTACATTCCTATCAAGTATCCCTTCCTATGTGAAAAAGTGCTTGAACAAAAGGTTAAATTGGAGTATGTTCCCTCCAAAGCACAAGTTGCAGATATATTTACTAAACATGTTCCCAAGGAATCATTCGAATATCTTAGACAGAAGCTGGGAGTTGTCTTTGCCTCTCTTATCAAATCTACTTAATTTCAGAATATTAAATTCGGTACACTAGTTTCATAAACGCGATTCACGTATATACGTTAGTTTCTGCGCATAAAACCACGTATGGTTTTTGCTGACAGAAATTATTTGTGTCAGTTTTCATAACAGTATGTGGTGTTGTTGGGTAATCTCTGTTGTTGTTACAGTATTCATCTTACTGTACCTTTATTTGATATTTATCTCCTTGATGAAGATGCTTTGATGATTTGGCTATTGAAGGTGTTCAGGATGCACAAGTTTAGGGGGAGCACTTGAATTGTTGGCATTCTAATTGGTCGATGTGTTATGATCTCCTATTTGAGATTCTTTGGTCTTGGTTATACAAAGTCATTTTATGAAAAGGTCATATTGAGACCTATGATGTAAATTTTTTATATTCATTCATGTAAGGACTTGTTAAAATTTGTAAACCCACTTGGTTGGGTAGTTTAGTCAAATATGTAATTCCACTTGGTTGGATCATTGATGTAAGTATGAGTCCTTAGTGATAGGAATGGTTATACTCGGTTGAGTTATAGTCATGTACTTCATTGAAAAATATGTCTGAAGATTTAGCATGAACTCAGGGGGAGCATGGTCAATATAGTGCACATCAGATTTGTAGAGCTCTTATTTATACAAGGAAAGAGAAACCTTGGTTTATTATTAATCTTCCCTTTTCTCTTGATCTCAAAGGGGGAGATTAACTTGGTGTTTGAATAATAATGTTTATGTTTGATGTATCTATCAGGTATCTATAGGTTGTTGTGATCAAACACCAACATGGTTTCCATCAAGTCCAAAGGGGGATATTGTTGGCATTATGATGTAATATGTTTTCCTTGATGGCAACCTACTCAATGAAGGTGTCCTTGATTGAAACCTATTTGATGAAGATGTAAAAATTATGTTTCTACAGGTCAGTTTATATGTGACAGAGAAAGGAATTACAGTAAGTGCTAGAGAAATGAAATAGGAAATATTCCTCAATGTACATGCAGGTTTGATGAAGGCAACCCATGTGCATATGTAGGTTGGCATACACGCGGGTATGAAGAAGCCAAGTCGCATATACACGTGGTTATGAAGAAGCCAAGTAGTGTATACCTTTTTCACTCTAAAATTATGATACCAGGGAGCATTACCATGGTATTAGTCCACAATATTGAGCGTTGTGTCATCTATTTGATTCCGTCCAAGAATAACATCGGTAGTTGTGTGGTTTTGTCTCATGGTATTGGTAAAGGAAAAATATATATAAGGAGAAGAAGATCATAGTGCAAGGTGTGTGCAAGTGTAAGACTTTTTACTGAATACTTCGATGGATTCTATTTATTGGTAGATCTGAAACTATGATGCACCCTTGGATACAATGAAGGATTTGAATCTCTAGACCTGAAATGAATATGTATTTGATCTATTGAAGAGATGATCAGATCTGTGACCTAGCGCATGTTTTTTGAAGATAAGTGAAGAAATTTGGGTAAGTATATAGATCTGAAACATTCTGGAAAATTAATATTTACATATCTATACGCTTGTTCATCTCAGTGAAAGCGTGTATATACACGAATTTCAGAATCTTACTGGAGAGGTTTTTTTTTATTGACGTTGTATTCCTTTTGTTTGACAATGAAGCCTTCATGTAGATCTAGGTTGCTTGAATATTGTATATGCTGCTAAGTTGAATATGTACAAATCTGATCAATGTGTGAGTAAAAATGTTTAATGATGACTGACTGAATAAGGGTTCTGCATTACTGAAAAGATATATGACTAAAAGCCTCAGATCTAGTTTTGAGACTGATCATATTCTGTAAATTCAGTATTCTCAGATATATACGCAAGTTGGTGTGAAGGAAAGTGCATATACACGCGGGATCAATAAAGTGAAGTAGCACATGTATTTGATGATAAAGAATTATCAGGGTTCAAATTGATTATTCATACTAATTTTGAAATCTGGGTTTATTACTGTGTTCTGGTTACAATGATCTCACTGTTTTGATTGAATTTTGGGTTAATTTTATTATTGATGATTTTCCTGATGAGGTGTGTTGAAGCTGTGGGATCCCATGTGAAAATTTATGAAACATGGTCTGCAGTGGTTCTGAGGGTTGAAGCCTTTAGTATGGAAGTAGAAGCTTCCTGGTAGTAGAAGCTAGTGTTCTAATCAGGTGGTTGAAGCTCCCTTCTAGTAGTGGCTGGTAAACGAGATCAAGGGGTTGGAACTCCCTTCCAGTAGCAGCTAGAGAATGAGAGAAGGTTGTAGCCTTCTATAGGTAGACGCATGCGTACTGATATGAGTTTGCATCAATATAATATTGTAAGCAGTTTTCCATATAATAAATATTGAAGACAGAGACGACAACAGTGGTGGTGTTCTCCGGAATTTGGTTTCCACCTTAAATCTTGTTGTTAATGTGTGATGCTCTTATGTGATCATTTATTATGTTATTACTGCACATATTTATTGCTTAACTATCTGATGCATAACTGATAAGCTGGGTTAAATAATGTTTCTGAAAGATTATCTAGCAATAAAGTTATCACAGTATACGCAAGTTTTGTTTAGTGTATCTGCGTATATATGCTAGTTAGTCTAATCAAAGTCATGTATAGAAATAAGTAAGAGAAAAGTAAAATATTGTGATTATTGAAAATACTCATTAGGGGAATTTTGAGGTCTAAAATAGGCCTCCTAAGAAAAATATACAAAAAAATAAACTTTATAAGAACCAATAGGATTCAATATGATAATGTCAACCATGGGGGATGATTCACCATTTTTGGAGTAAAAAATTAAAATATTAAAAGATAATAAAATAATAAAACTACTTTTTCAACTCGTATTTTCAACTTATCTCTCTAATTTTTAACTGAAATTTTGAGTGGGAGTACTCATTGGATGAAAAATTTAATTCCTCATCCAAGGAGTACCCATGTTGCATACTTTTGATGGACCTTCCTACATGCAAAATGAGAAATACATGAAAAAACATGTTTACAATCACGTTTTTCATGTATTTCTCATTTTTCATATATCAATGTCCATCGAAAGTATGCAACATGGGTACTCCTTGGATGAGAAATCAAATTCTTCATCCAACGAGTTTTTTCGCTCGAAATTCAAAATTTGAGTAAACCCATAGAGAGATAATTTGAAAATACAAGTTGGAAAAATAGTTTTTCCTTTTTTCCCTCTAAAATTGGATGATGTAATCAAATCTTATTTTATTATTTCCACTATTATTTTATAATTTCCTTAGGAGGCCCATTTTAGACCTCAAAATTCCCCTAATTAATTCCCCCCCTCCCCCTCTCAGTATTTTTCCCAACATCTAGGTATAAACCCTATGTTATCACAGAACTTCTCGAAGGAAGCCTTACAAGCTCGATTCTTTAATTTATATATAATGTAAAGGACTAATGTCCTGAGAATGGTTTTATATGTAATGTTTTTGCAGTTTTATAAGTTCCTTTCACACATGCAAGGTTATCACAGTAGTGCTCAAGATTTATCATCCAGCTATCAACTTGTATTTTGTCTTGTTTTGGAACTACTCATATTCCTATTTATGGTGTAACTCAAGAAAGTATTTTCCAGCACAAAGCTATTTTGTCGCCTTACATGAGTTTTTTGTGAATTTCGCTTCCTCAATATTCTGATTTTAGTATAGTAACATTGTCTTATTCGTCCCTTCCTTCACAGTGAGCCGATTTTGTAATTTAACATACATATATATTTGGTTTCCTGTGCTAATACTATGTTTAAATGCTTATTCTGTATCGAATTATTTGCATGCAGTTCTTCTACTTATTTTTCTTCTGTAATAAGTTATTTGTGTACTTTCATGTTTTGATACATTTTATACCTTGTGATAATACTAATCTTATACATGGTTTTATTACATTTTTTTATTAATGATAATTCCATTTCAGTAGGCTAATAGTATCTTGATATATAGTAGTTTCTCATTCTAGTTGTTATCTTCTTTTAAAATTTGTCTAGATGATATACACGGTAGATGATCGGACCATCTTTAATTGTTGGGTTACCTTCTTTAATTCCCACATTCCAAGTATAGTCATTTATTGAACAGGAAAAAAATGGTACAGTCTGGGGTTTCCAACCCTAGACCATCTAATAGTTCCCTTCCCAATAATTTCTGGTATTTATGGTTATTATCCTAATTTCTTGTTTCTACCTTAACACAAACATTCTTGAATCAATACTAAAAAATATATAATGCACAGGAAAGATTGTACTTTCTTTGAGACCATAATTAATTAATCTCCTTTTCACTGCTAGGCACTTTCATTCATATTAAAGAAAGATATCACACAAACAACTTTACTGTCTTTCTCTATGAATTGCTTAAATTACAGAATTTAACATTTTAACTAATTTGGAAAATAAAGTACAATAAGATTCATATGAATGCCTAGAATCATGCTTGATTTACGTATCTCTCTTTAGAATGTTGATGATATCCTCTCAATCGTGAGAGAGGCGATAACGTTCTAAACTTCCCCTGTGCTCCGCACTAAAGTAGGGCTTAGATAACGGTGTTTCTGGATTATACCTCAAGACCCTTAGTCTAGTCTTCCTTTCCAGATTCAGGTTGTTGAGCTTCCAATGGCTCCAACCAGCTCTAGATTGACTCCCCCCCTCAAGCCTCCTGTATTTCCTCTAAAATCACAGAACCCCTTTTCCTCATTGGGATTTTCCTTTTATCCTTAGAGGAAAAGGTAACTATCTTTAACTGCTTTTTCCTAACTACTCTGGAATCTTGGAATACTTTATCATCAATATTTATGGAAAACATTCCATAATTAATTATTTCTTCAAAAACAAGAAATAAATCATGTTCATTGCTATATTAAATTTATTTTTTAATCTCATTTAAAAATTAAATGCATAATCCATTTTTAAGAGAAACAAAAATAGTTTAAGGATCAAATCTAGTTGTTACATCTTCCCCCTCTAGAATTAAACACCATCCTTGGTGTTCTATTCCATATTATCAAATAGTTTTGGGTATGCATCATGCACAAATCCTTCGTGTTCTCATGTAGCCTCCTCTAGGCCAAAGTGATTCCATTGCACTTTAACTTGGGTGATTGCTCAACTCCGGAGAGTGATTTCTCTCTGATCGAGAATACGTTGAGGTTCTACCAGAAATTTTCCGCCTGGTTCGACCTGTAATCAGCAAGGAAAATGAGTTAATTAACATAAAATTCATCCCTTCTTGAGATTTTGTACTCAATCTTATTCCTACCTGAATGTTTTTCCAATGTATTACATGCCTCGGATCATGCACATATCGTTTCAATATTGATACACGAAATACATTGTGCACCCATATGTGACTGAATAATGCTAATCGATAGGCCACTGGTCTTACTCTTTCCAAATTTTGGAAAGGTCCATAGAATCTGGAAGCGAGTTTGGCACACGAATTCCACCTTAAGGTGCTTTTCTTAGGCCTGATTCTCACATACACATGGTCACCCACTTCAAATTCTCGATAGGTTCTCTTTTTTTCTACATAGACCTTCTACTGATCTTGGGAAGCTTTTAGATTAAGTCGAATCTTCTTTAGTTCTTGTTCCATCTCTACCAACATCTTCAGTCCAAGCATTAATTTGGTTTATGGACTGCTACAATTCATGGGAGTTAGACACTGTCTTCCGTATAAGGCTTCAAAGGGACTCATTTTCAGAGACTCTTGATATCCATTATTGTATGCGAATTCAACTAGATTTAGATAATTCTCCCACTTTGTATGTTTTTGCATTATGTACATGCACATCATGTCTTCTAGGATTTGATTTACTCGTTCCATTTGTCCATCCACCTGTGGATGATTTGCGGTTTTGAAGTTGATCTGTGTACCCAACCCAATAAACAATGCCTTCCAAAAGGATGAAGTGAACTTTACATATCGATCCAAGATGACTGTTTTAGGAATGCCATGCAACCCAAATATTTCTCTCATGAAAATATCTACAATCTCCACCATCTTTTGAGTGGATTGTATGAGAATAAAGTGAGCTTCCTTGCTCATTCTATCAACAAATACCATTATAGAATCATTATGTCTCTTTGATCTCGATAGACCAGTAGTAAAATATAATGATATATCCTCCCATTTCCATTCTGGTACAGTTATGGGCTGCAACAATCCTATTGGATGTTGATGTTCCACCTTAACCTGTTGGCATTCCATACACTTGATTAATTATTCAGCAATATTCTTCCATATCTTAGGCCAAAAATAAACTTTCTTGATTATTGTCAGCATTTTCTAGTAACCTGGGTGTACAGAATAAGTGTTGCGATGATATTCATCCAATATCAACTCTTTCAAACTCATTTGATTCGAAATGCATATATTTAATTTAAAGGTTAATATTTTATCTTTGTTAATCCCATAATCTGATGACATTTCCTGTTTTTCTGCTTCATTTTATTGCTTCCATAAAAATTGGTATTTGGGATTCCTCTCAGCTGCTTCTTTTATTTGATCCTGAAATTTGAATTCTACTTGATTAAAGTATAGTTCATACACGCAATGCAGTTTTCTAATCAAGGCATTGGCAACACGATTTTATTTTTGTAATGTCCCCAATTAGCCCTAGCTACTTGGAACATTATAATTACTCCATTTTTGAAATAGGAAGTGAAGGGCACAATAAAATCCATCCCAGTGTGAAAAGGGATTAAGGTGGGAGGATAAAATAAATCCCCTTGAATGTGAAAAGGAGAAAAAGCAAGGAGCTACTAGAGTTGACCAAGTCAACCAACGCTGTAAAAGGGAGGGAAAACCTCTAGGGCAACGCAGTTTTGAAGGAGGAAGCTTCTTGAAGAAGCTACATCTCCATTGTGTGGGACCCGGGATGGGGAAGCTCTCTCGAATTAAAAAGGAAGGAATGGCAGCAAGGGAATTCATTCATTCATAATTCTTGTTTCAGTCTTATGACTGATTGCAACCTTCAGCTATTTAGACGGAGTTGCAGCACTATTTAGTGAAAGAGTTCTTATGCGGGAATTCTAGTTCCATTGTTGTTGCAAGTGATTGGGAGATTCAAAGGGGAGGTCTTGAGTTCTATTCTCATTAGATATCTTGAGAAATACATCTTCTAACCAGCACCATGTAGTCACTCTTAGTGAGTGCGTTATTTCTGCAGTAGCTGCAGTAGCTGGTGTTAGATCTACTCATTTGAGCTTATTTCAGAAGGAGAGGGGGTGATTTCCACTCCAGGAGTTCTATTGAGGAGGGTCTTGAGCCTATATTTGTATTGTGAAGTATTATTTGATAATATCATATATTTCTTAATACATAATAGCTGGGTACAACATTATTCTCCTGCAGTGCTGTACATTGTATTATTATTTTGCCAGAGCCCTTTGCCGGGTGGTCTCAACGTGCTTGTAAAAGAGGTTAATCCTCTCATTTCTGATCTTATTATAGAAGCTCCAGATATATGATATTCCATCTATTTCTATAGTTTACATGAGAAAATAACTTTTTTGTTGCTTCCAACATTTCTATTTTATGAAGTACTGGGGTTGTGATGCCTTTTTCTACACTTGAGTTTGGAGGATCTATTTATTATAGCTAGAGTTATTTATTTTTTATGCCCTTCTATATTTAAGTCACATATAGCATATTATTGAGGGTACAAGCCCTGGACTGCATTATTCTTGCACTAGTTCACCTATACATCGTCCTCACTAGAGATATTGCTGGAATTCCAAAAAAGGGACATCACAGTGGTATCAGAGCTCTGCTCTTGGCTCAGCTTGTGGGGGGGAGATTTCTCTTCAATATGAATAAGGAATACATCTCAAGGCTCATACTTCAAATTCTGCAGGACATTTGAAGGGATCTCAGGGAGATGAGGAAGGAAGAAGACTCTTTAGGGTTTTTCCCTAAGGCAAGCACCAGCACTGCAAATGGCATGGGACATTCAAATCCATAACAAAATTCCACTCTACCTTCATTTTTAACTTAAGGAGATAAGGAGGGTTCTCTAGGAGAATATTTTGAAGAATATGAGTTCTAGTCTCAAAGGTTCAAGAAGCACCTGAGCTTTCAGGAGTTTTATCGGATCAAGGATGGAAGGAGGAATGATCTTCATCAAAGAGGAGGTAAATGGATGCAGGGATCAGCCCTACAGCGTAGTATTGTGGGGTTCTTCTTGCCCAAATTTGATGGGACATCTAAGCACACAACAAAGGCATGGGTAGAGAAGTTGGACACATACTTCTAGCTTCACAAGGTCTCTGAAATGGAGGCTATCAAGATAGCTGCATTTCATCTAGAAGGGGAAGCTCAAGACTAGTGGTTTCATGGACTAACCACACTTGGGCATCATCATATCACTTCATATTCAGATTTCACTCAGAAGCTAGTAGAGAGATTTGATCAAAGGGATTTGGAGGCCCACTTTGCCAAAATAACCAAACTCAAGCAAGAGGGAGATCTTGAGGATTATGTTGCTAAGTACCTAAAACTTTCAGTGATGGTATCTAACCTCACTACGAGCAAGAAGGTATGCATGTTTTTGAATGGGCTAGCTGAACCATTACAAGGGTTGGTCAAGTCTACAAAACCAACCACACTCGTTGAAGCTGTGGAAAAGGCTAGAGATCTACAACACATATTGCCCAGGGCAAGAACCTTTTTACAGAAGACCCATTCAAGGCCAAGGGAGACACTCATTGTTTAGGAGAAATGTGTTATAGAGGAGGCACATCCTATCAATACCTTCTCTAAGAAGGGTGCCAATGTTGTGCAACTCATAGAAGACTTTGCTCCAAAGGGAGGAGCTGTTGCAGCGTTAAGAGGGGTCCCAAAATACCTTACCCTAAGAGTAAGAGGCACCATCAAGGGGCAAAGGGTTTCTGTATTGATATATAGCGGAGTCACTCACAATTTTATTGATTCGCAGCTAGTACACAAGAGAGGAATTCCCGTGGAGGAGTTTGAGGGATTTTTAGTTTTGGTTCCAGGGGCGATGACTCTACAATGTGCCAAGTATGTTCCAGCATTGACCATCACTATGGGTACCTATACCCTGACAGACCAATTCTTTGTGGTAGACATTCCAGACACCAATGTCATATTGGGAGTCCAGTGTTTAGTCACCCTCGGGAGAGTTAGCACTAACTGGAGAAATTTGGAGATGGAATGGACTAGAGAAGAGGATGGCCAGCAACAAAAAATCAAGGGTATGAACACATATCCTCCTCAGATTGTTTCAGCACATAGGATGGAGGTAGATCTATGCAGAGGAGACATTTCATGGGTGGTGGAGCTACATGTATCCGAGGTAAAGAGCAAGGACACACCAGTGCACCCAGATGTCCGATCCCTTTTGGATCAATATTCTACAATATTTGGAGATATCCCATCAGGGAAACCTCCTAACCGAGGGTTTGAACACACCATTGAGTTGGAGAAAGGGGTACAAGTAGTGATCACCACTCCTTATAGACATCCCAAGGCCTATATGGATGATATTGAAAAATCTATCCAAGATCTGCTAGCACTAGGGCACATCCGGCCTAGTACTAGTCCTTTTGCTTCCTCGGTGGTTTTGGTAAAGAAGAAAGATGGCACATTGAGGATGTGCATCGATTATAGAGCTTTGAACAAGAAGACTTTGAGGAACAGGTACCCTATACCCAGGATCGATGAACTTATGGATGAATTGAGAGGATCCAAATATTTCTCCAAGATTGATTTGAGGTCCAGGTACCATCAAATCAAGGTGAGGGAGCAAGATATCCCCAAGACAACATTCAAATGTCATTATGGGCATTTTGAGTTTCTGGTAATGCCCTTTGGATTGACTAATGCTCCAACAACCTTCCAATATTGTATGAATCGTATCTTCCTGGATCATTTGCGGAATTTTGTATTAATATTCTTTGATGATATTTTGATCTACAGCCGCACCTGGGAGGATCACTTGTAGCACATTGAGGCAGTCTTACATATCCTCAAGGAGCAGCAATTCTATGCCAGGCTCTCCAAATGTGAATTTGGCCTCATAGAGATGTTGTATTTGGGGGATATCATAGGGGTAGATGGAGTAAGGGTACATGAGAAGAAGATCCAAGCTATCTGAGATTGGCCAGAACCCAGGAATGTGACAGAACTCAGAGGATTTTTGGGCATATGTACATATTACTGAAAGTTTGTGAAATGGTTTTCACAACTAGTAGCACCTCTTATAGACTTGACAAATAGGGGGGCTTTCCAGTGGACACCCACAGCGCAGAGGGATTTTGATAAGCTCAAAGAGGTAACGAGTAGTTGTCCTGTTTTGGTTTTACCTAACTTTTCTCAACCTTTTGTGCTAGAATGTGATGCATCAGGTGAAGGTATTGGGGTAGTTTTGATGCAAGGAGGGCACACTATAGCCTTTGAGAGCAGAAATTTTCTCCCTCGTGAGAAGCTATACCCCAGCTATGATAAAGAAATGTTGGCTATCATGCATGCATTAGCCAAATTCTAGAAATATTTGGTGGGGAATAAGTTCAAGGTGAAAACTGATCACAACAGCCTTAGATTCTTCCTTGAACAAAGGCAACTTCAGGAAAGATAACAGAAATGGGTGAGAAAAATTTAGGCCTATGATTTTGACATAGAATATGTCAAGGGGAAGAGCAATAAAGTATCTGATGCACTTTCCAAGAGGACTACAGCACTGTCCATGAGGGGCATGGACGCAGATTGGAAGGCTCAACTTTTAGTTGAGTACTCCAAAGATGACTTTGCATGCAATATACTTGATGGGGTGGTGCCAGATGAGAGAATTAAAGTGATGAATGAGGTAATTTATTACAAGGACCAGATCTTCTTGATTAAGGGTTCTAAGCTCAAGGAGAAGATCTTAGTGGCCTCCCATGATTCCCTACTTTCCGGGCATCAAGGTTTCAAAAAAACGTACAGATCTATCAGGGAGAGATTCTTGTGGAAGGGTCTCAAGGAGGATGTGCTCCGGCATGTCAGGGAATGTACCACTTTCCAACAAAATAAGGGAGAGCACACTTATCCAGCCGGGTTATTGCAGCCACTACCTATTCCGGGTGAGAAGTGGGAGAGCATCTCTATGGACTTCATCATCGGCTTACCAACAGTGCAGGGTAAGCATTGTATCTATGTTGTTGTTGCTATACTAACAAAGTATGCTCATTTCTTTTCCATTTCTGCACATTACACTACTTCACAGGTGGCTAAGCTCTTCTTCAGAGATGTATTTAGACTCCATGGTCTCCTAGGACCATAATGAGTGATCGGGACAACCTCTTCATGGGTGGCTTTTGGAAGGAACTTTTCTAGCTAGTGGGAATTGATTTGACTCCCTATACTAGTAATCACCCCCAAATTGATGGGCAGACTGAAATAGTGAACAAGTGGCTAGAAGGCTACTTGAGAAACTATGTGGCCGGGCAGCAGAGAGCTTGGTTGCGGTGGCTCCACTTGGGGGAGTATTTCTACAACACTACTCACCACACCTCTATTGGCATGACACCATTCTAAGCCTTGTATGGATATGAGGCACTCTCATTTTCCGAAGTTATGTTTGGGGAAAGTAAAGCTCCAAGGGAAAGAGATTGGATTCAGGAGAACTAGGACATACTCAGGGCCCTCAAAGATAACATTGCTACTGCCCAGAATCAACAAAAGATGTATGTAGACCGTGGCGAGATAGAGAGACAGTTTGAGGTGGGGGATCGTGTCTACCTATGCCTTCAGCCTTACAAACAGTCCACACTCAAGGAGAAGGGAGCTGAAAAGCTCAAACTACATTTCTATGGGCCTTACAAGGTGAGCAGATGTGTTGGTAAGGTGGCTTATGAGTTGGAGCTTCCTAAGGGGAGCAAGATTCACAATATCTTCCATGTGTCTTGTCTCAAGAAGGAAATAGGGAAGAATGTAGTTGCCAAATTGGAACTACCTCCAATTGATGATGAGGGTCATTTGATCTTGCATCCAGAAGCAATCTTGGACACAAGAGAGAGGAAGCTATGAAATAGAGTCATCAAAGAATATCTGATTCGATGGAGGAATATACCAGATGAGGATGCCACTTGGGAGGGGGAGAAAATTTTGCAGCATCCTTCTTTATTTTTGCTTGAGGGCAAGCAAATTTTGAGCGGGGAGGACTGTAATGTCTCCAATTAGCCCTAGCTACTTGGAACATTATAATTACTCCATTTTTGAAATAGGAAGTGAAAGGCACAATAAAATCCATCCCAGTGTGAAAAGGGATTAAGGTGGGAGGATTAAATAAATCCCATTGAATGTGAAAAGGATAAAAATCAAGGAGCTACTAGAGTTGACCAAGTCAACCAGCGATGTAAAAGGGAGGGAAAGCCTCTAGGGCAGTGTAGTTTTGAAGGAGGGAGCTTATTGAAGAAGCCACATCTCCAATGTGTGGGACCCGGGATGGGGAAGCTATCTTAAATTAAAAAGGAAGGAATGGCAGCAAGGAAATTCATTCATTCATACTTCTTGTTTCAGTCTTATGATTGATTGCAACCTTCAGCTTTTTAGCCGAATTTGCAGCATTGTTTAGTGCAAGAGTTCTTATGCGGGAATTCTAGTTCCATTGTTATTGCAGGTGATTGGGAGATTCAAAGTGGAGGTCTTGAGTTCTATTCTCATCAGATATCTTGAGAAATCCATCGTCTAACCAACACTGCACAGTCACTCTTAGTGAGTGCATTATTTATGTAGTAGCTGCAGTAGCTGGGGTTAGATCTACTCATTTGAGCTTATTTCAGGAGGAGAGGGGGTGATTTCCACTCCAATAGTTCTATTGACGAGGGTCTTGAGCCTATATTTGTATTGTGAACTCTTCTTTGAGCATATCAAATATTTCTTAATACATAATAGTTGGGTACAGCGTTATTCTCCTACAGTGTTGTACATTGTATTATTATTTTGCCGGAGCCCTTTGCCGAGTGGTCTCAATGTGCTTGTAAAAGAGGTTAATCCTCTCATTTCTGATCTTATAATATAAGCTCTAGATATATGATATTCCATCTATTGCTGTATTTTACATGAGAAAATAACTTTGTTGTTGCTTCTGGCATTTCTATTTTATGAAGTACTGGGGTTGTGATGCCTTTTTCTACACTTGAGTTTGGAGGATCTGTTTATTATAGCTAGAGTCATTTATTTCTGATTCCCTTCTATATTTAAGTCACATACACCATATTCTTGAGGATCCAAGCCCTGGATTACAATATTCTTGCACTAGTTCACCTATACAGCGCCCTCACTAGAGATATTGCTGGAATTCCCAAAAAGGGACATCACACTTTTCCCTTAACATTCTAAATATCAAAATCATATTCGCTTAGGAATTCATTCCACCTTTCTTGGCGAGAATTCAAATCATATTGTTTAAAGTAGTTGGTCAGACTGTTGTGATCTATTTTCATCACAAACCTTTTCCCAATAAATAGTGTCTCCATACCTTGAGTGCATGCACTACTGTTGTCAACTCTAGATCGTAAGTGAAATAATGTTGTTCATGATATTTTAGCTTTCTTTACTCATATGCAATGACCCTTCCATCTTGATATAATATTGCTCCTGCTCCTTCATTGCACGCATTGCTGCATACCTCAAATTCCTTGTTTGGGTCAGCTACACTCAATATAGGGCTAGTAGTCAGCAACTGTTTTAACAATTCAAAACTAATTTTACATTCTTTGGTCCATTTAAACATCTTACCCTTTCTCTACAGAGATGTAATAGGAAAGGAAATTTCTGAGAATCCTTCGATGAAGCGCCTATATTATCCAGCTAATCCTATAAAATAATGTATATCTACCACATTTTTGGCACCCTCCATTCCATGATAGTCTTTTCTCAAGATCTAATTCTATGCCTTCAATGGAAATGACATGGCGTAAATATTGTATTTTCTCTTTGAAGTAGTCACATTTGCTGAACTTGGCATACAATAGTGCTCAATATTTCTCATCCATCTATCAACTTGTATTTTTTCTTGTCTTGGAGCTACTCGTATTCCTATTTATGGTATAATTTAAGAAAGTGTTTTATGGCACAAAGTTATTTTATCGCCTTACATGAGTTTTTTGTGAATGTTGCTTCCTCAATATTCTGATTTTAGTATAGTGACACTGTCTTATTCGATCCTTCCTTCACGGTGCGCCGATTTTTTAATTTTAGTTACATCTATATTTGGTCGGCTGTGCTAATACTATGTTTAAATGCTTATTCTGTATCGAATTATTTGGATGCAGTTCTTCTACTTTTTTTTCATCTGTAATACATTATTTATGTAGTTTCATGTTTTGATACACTATATACCTTGTGATAATATTAATCTTATATATGGTTTTATTACATTTTTTTTATTAATGATAATTCCATTTCAGTAGGCTATTAGTATCTTGATACATAGTATTTTTTCATTGTAGCTATTATTTTCTTGTAAAATTTGTCCAGATACTATACATGGTAGATGACCAGACCATCTTTAATTGCTGGGTTATCTTCTGTAATTCCCACAATCGAAGTATAGTCATTTATTGAACAGGGAATAAACGGTACAGTCTGGGGTTTCCAACCCTGGACCGTCTAACAGTTCCCTTCCCAATATTTTCTGGTATTTACAGTTATCATCCTAATTTATTCTTTCTACCTTAACATAACCATTCTTGACTCAATACTACAAAATATATAAAGCACAAGAAATATTGTACTGTCTTTGAGACCAGAATTAATTAATCTCCTCTTCACTAATATACACTTTCATTCATATTAAAGAAAGATATCATGCAAACAACTTTATTGTATTTCTCTATGAATTACTCAAATTACAGAATTTAACATTTTAAATAATTTGGAAAAGAAAGTATAGTAAGATTCATAGGACTACCTAGACTCATGCTTGAGTTACGTATCTCACTTTAGAATGTTGATGATTGCCTCTCAACTGTGAGAGAGGCGATTACGTCCTCAACTTCCCCCGTGCTCCGCACCAAAGTAGGGCTTAGATAGCGGTGTTTCTGGATTAGACCTCAAGACCCTCTGTCCAATCTTCCTTTATAGATTTAGGTTGTTGTGTTTCCAATGGCTCCAACCAGCTCTAGATTGACTCCCCCCTCAAGCCTCTTGAATTTCCTCTAGAATCACAGAACCCCTTTTCCTCACTAGGATTTTCCTTTTATCCTTAGAGGAAAAGGTAATTATCTTTAACTACTTTTTCCTAACTACTTTGGAATCTTGGAATACTTTATCATCAGTATTTATGGAAAACATTCCATAATTAATTATTTCTTCAAAAACAAGAAATAAATCATGTTCATTACTAGATTAAATATACTTGTTAATCTGATTTAAAATTTAAATGCATATTCCCTTTTTAAAAGAAACAAAAATATTTTAAGGATCAAATCCAACTGTTACATCTTCCTCCTCTAGAAGTAAACACCCTCCTCAATTTTCTATTGCATATTATCAAATAGTTCTGGGTATGCCTCGCGCACAAATCCTTCGTCTTGCCATTAAGCCTCCTCTAGGCCAAATTGATTCCATTGCACTTTAACTTGGGTGATGGCTCACCTCCGGAGCGTGATTTCTCTCTAATCCAGAATACGTTGAGGTTCTACCAGAAATTTTCCATCCGGTTCGACCTGCAATCAACAAGGACTATGAGTTAATTTATATAAATTCATCCCTTCTAGAGATTTGGTACTCAATATTATTCCTACTTGAATTTTTTTCCAATGTATTACATGCCTCAGATCATGCACATATTGTTTCAGTATTGATACATGAAACACATTGTGCACCCATAAGTTGCTGAATAATGCCAATCGATAGGCCACTGGTCTTACTCTTTCTAAAATTTGGAAAGGTCCACAAAACCTGGGAGTGAGTTTTGCACACGAATTCCACCTTAAGGTGCTTTTCTTAGGCCTAATTCTCACATACACATGGTCACCCACTTCAAATTCTCGGTAGGTTCTGTTTTTATCCGCATAGACCTTTTACCCATCTTGGGCAGCTTTTAGATTCTATCGAATATTCTTTAGTTCTTGTTCCGTCTCTGCCCACATATTTGAGCCAAGCATTAATTTGGTTTCTAGACTTCTCCAATTAATGGTAGTTTGACACTATCTCCCATATAAGGCTTCAAAGGGACTCATTTTCAGAGACTCTCGATATCCATTATTGTATGCAAATTCCACTAGATTTAGATAATATTCCCACTTTGTGGGTTGTTGTATTACGTACATGCACATCATGTCTTCTAGTATTTTATTAACTCACTCCATTTTTCCATCCGCGTGTGGATGATATGCAGTGCTGAAATTTATCTGTGTACCCAACTCGGTAAACAGTGCCTTCCAAAAGGCTAAACTAAACTTTACATCTCGATCTAAGATGACTGTTTTAGGAATGCCATGCAACCTAAATATTTCTCTCATGAAATTTTTTGCAATCTCCACCATTTTGTAAGTGGAATGTACGGGAATAAAGTGATCTTCCTTGCTCAGTCTATCAATAACTAGCATTATAGAATCATTATGTCTCTTTGATCTCTGTAGAACATTAATAAAATCTAATGATATATCCTCCCATTTCCATTCTGGTATAGGTATGGGCTACAACAATCTTGTTGGATGTTGATGTTCCACCTTAACCTATTGGCATTCCAGACACTTGATTAAGTATTCAGCAATATTCTTCCACATACTAGGCCAAAAATAAACTTTCTTGATTGTTGTCAGCATTTTCTAGTAACCTGGGTTTCCAGAATAAGTGTTGTGATGATATTCATCAAGATCAACTCTTTCAAACTCATCTGATTCAGAATGTATATCTTTCCTTTAAAATTTAAAAGTTGATCTTCGTTAATCCCATAATATGATGACTTTTCCTGTTTTTCTGCTTCATTTGCTTACTGCCATCAAAATTGGTATTCGGGATCCTTCTTGGTTGCTTCTTTTATTTGACGTAGAAATTTGAATTCTACTTGATTAAAGTAGAGTTCATACACGCAATGCAATTTTTAACTTAAGGCATCGGTAACACGATTTTATTTTCCCTTAACATGCTCAATATCAAAATCAAATTCTCTTAGGAATGCATTCCACCTTGCTTGGCGAGCATTCAAATCAGATTGTTTAAAGTAGTTGGTCAGACTGTTGTGATCTGTTTTCAGCACAAACCTTTTCCCAATAAATAGTGTCTCCATACCTTGAGTACATGCACTACTGTTGTCAACTCCAGATCGTAAGCGGAATAATGTTGTTCATGATCTTTTAGCTTTCTTGACCCATATGCAATGACCCTTCCATCTTGAGATAATATTGCTCCTACTCCTTCCTTGTACACTTCATTCCATACCTCAAATTCCTTGTTTGGGTCAGCTACTCTCAATACAGGGCCAATAGTCATCAATTTTTTTAACAATTCAAAACTAATCTGACATTCATTGGTCCATTTAAACATCTTACCCTTTCGCTACAGAGATGTAATAGGAAAGGAAATTTTCGAGAATCCTTCGATGAGGTGCCTAAAATATCCAGCTAATCCCATTAAATAATGTATATCTACCACGTTTTTGGGCACCTCCATTGCATGATAGCCTTTATTTTCTCGGGATCTACTTCTATGCCTTCAGCGGAAATGACATGGCGTAAATATTGTATTTTCTCTTTGAAGAAGTCAAATTTTCTGAAATTGGCATACAATTGATGTTTCATCAACATTTATAGCACTCGTCGTAAGTGTTCCTTATGCTCTTCCATGTTTCTTGAATAGATCAATATGTCCTCAATAAATATCGAAAAAAAACTTATCTGAAAAGGGATGAAATATGCCATGCATCAAGCTCATGAACGTTGTTGGTGCATTGGTTAAACCAAATGGGAAAACCACAAACTCATAGTGCCTATATCGATTGCAGAGGGTTTTTTTGTAGATGTATTCATCTTTAATTCAGATCTGGTGATATCCAGACCTTAAATCTATCTTTGGAAATATAGTCGCTCCCTTCACTTGATCGAAAATATCATCTATACGTGGCAACAGGTATTTATTCTTGATTGGCAAATTATTGAGTTGCCTTTAATCCATGAACGTTCGCATGGTTCCATATTTTTTCTTCATGAAAAACACTATTTCTTCCCAAGAGGATACGCTTGGCTAAATATACCCCTTATCCAGCAATTCTTGTACGTTCATTTTTAATTCTATTAACTAGGGTACACTCATGTGATATGGTGCCCTTGACACTGGTGCAGTGTCGGGCATTAATTCGATAGTGAAATTGATCTCTCTTTGGAGGTAATCTTGGTATGCTTTATGGAAACACATCCATAAAGTTCTGTACCACTGGTATATTTTCCATCATAGGGTTCTTCTCCTTATAATTTGCAAACCCCATTTGGATGGAATAATTCTGGCATCCTTTTCTAATGCATTTACCCAACTGGGATGTTTTGTTAGGACTTAATTGTAGAGGTTTCTTGATTCCTTGCAACTCTTGGCGTGTCCCATCTTTAGCTCTAAAATAAATAATATTATCTTTAAAGTCTACTAAAGACTGTGTCCTTCTAGCCAGTCCATACCCAATAATATGTCAGAGGAACCCAAAGGTAAAATATTTAATTCTACCTTTAACTGCTAATTTCCAATTTCTAAGTAACATTTAGAAAATATAGCACTAACCCTTCTCTTCTCCCCAATAGCTAATTGTACCAGCTAGGGGTTCTTAAATATCTGGGTACACTTTTCTACTATCCGGGGAGTTACATAACTTAAACTAACACCATGCTCAACCAAAATAGAAACAGTTTGTGAAAATAACTTACCTTCAAGTTCTATCATGGTCAACTGATATTCTGTTTGTCGATATTCAACAATTACATTAATTCTCGGTATATTTTGAGCCACATCCCCCACCGTAGAAAGCCTCTTGCAGGTTGGTTTTCATTTCACTTCTCCCACGATGAGGACAATTTTTGTAGTAATGTGCCTCACCACATCCCCAACATTGTAGAGGAGGTTTCTGAGTCTGTCCGTGCTTTGGTTTGTTGGAGGCTTCTATGGGTCACTCCTCCACTGACCATTTTTATTTTTTCTGATTTCTCCCATACTACCTACATGTTGAATTTCTTGCAGAATTTTTAAAATTACGAGACCTAGTACTCTTAAAATTTGAGTTACTTTTCTATCATTTCTTTGGCGTCCAGTTTTTGCTTGTCTCTCCTTTTTCCTTGCACTGTTGATAGCACATTCATGCTTTTCGAATCACTTCGTCCATACTCCTCAGGTTTACGAATTCAATTCTTTGCTTCATGTGGGTAGGTAGACTGCTCAGAAATCATTGAACTTTGGCCTTCTCATCCCTCAAGTATGGTATGTATCTTAATAATGATGTGAAATTAGTTACAAATTCATCCATTGTCAATTGTCCCAATCTCAAATCATGGAATTCTCGAGATTTTTCATCATAGAAATGTCTGTTAGGTAGTTATCCTTGAATTATTGTTGGAACTCGTCCCACAGCACATTCTGGTCTTCAATACTTCGAAATTTTCTGACTTCTTCCCACCATAAAGTAGCTTTCTCCCTCAACTGATAAATCGCCAAGTGATATTTGAGGTTTCTGCTATATTCATAAACTTGAAAATGCTTGTTCATATTAATTATCCATGCTTCAGCCACCTCTTCGCCCTCTCCATCGAAAGTAGGGGGTTTGATTTTCCGGAACTCAACCTATAATTTGACTTTTTTTTCTTCATCTCTTTCTATTCTAACACATTTCTAGATTTTGCTTCATTATAATTTTTTCTTTTGTTACTCCATTGTGTATGACTTCCTTTTGAATTTTCATTAGTCTTTCATCGATGCTCGTTTTCTTCCCGGGTGTCTCTCTCAGGGCTTCGTGGTACTATCCCTTGATTATGCCTATCAGAGATGCTTTTGAGAATCCTCTCCTACTCTTGCATCATTATTTCATTGTCGCTTCTCACCCAGACCATTTATTCCTGTAATTGTTGCATTGTACTCAGCAGTATACTCATCTGACAATGTTGTTCTTCTAGTAATATGCATGCCTGTTGATGTTGATCTACACTCAGATGTACCCACATTTTTGGGTTTATTTCATGGTTGGATTGGGGATGATATTCCCCAACATTTTTGGGTACTTGGTGTCTTCATCCCCTCCTCATTGTATCATTTCTACTTTATGTGCACAATTTACACACAACAATTGTTATTCAGGTGACACATTTGGGTCCCAGCGTATGAACGTTGACCTGATACCACTTATGACATTAACTCACATAAAAAAAAATTGTATTGACTTATTACACTTAAATTTACTCTAACTTAATATACATAATAAAATTACCTTGGAACTAATTTATTAATAAACAATGAGGATAGAAATTTTAACCAATTTGTAGTAAGGATATTGTTCGTTTGACTTATTGTTACATAAGTCGTTAACCATACTCCACATTTCCGAAATAAAGTTATATGTATGAGTTATAATGTTGGAACTAATTTTTTCAAAGATGGTTCCATAGTTACATTTGTACCAATATACACACACACAAACACACACACACACACACACACACACATACATACACACACTTCATATTTGTTTGATTACCGTAGCCTTTTTTCTTTAATGGTTTAGTGCTTGTCAGCCTTCATGCTTATCCCAACCATAATATCTTGTTGTGATCATAAATTTGGTTATTAATATTCGATTGTCTGGCATGATTTGATCGTACCCTAATCTTATCTAGGTTTGATTTCTTGGTGATCTAATACATAATTATGGGTTTGATAATTGGTAAGCGTTTTACACATGTTATGGTTTTCATCATTGGATTTACCACCATAAGATCAACAACTTCAATTAGGTTTGGGTAGGGTTAGGGTAATGACCCACCCCTCAACCCTAACCGCTTTTCTTTTTTTCCTCTGCGAAACTATGGGAGGGTTTTTCTCTCCGCTGCTCTACAAATTTATGCCAGCATGACACCATTACGATTTTGGCTCATTTTTCATATGGTTTTACTCATCCATTTACAGGTATTCTTCTATCTTGCCCCCATATTCATGCCTTGGAGAGCCTCTGGCTTTGCCCAACTAGTCATAGGTACTTGGATGTCAAACATAGTTTGTTATTTTAACTCCTTTCGAAATTTATTTGGTGATATTTGTTCCCTTATATATATTATTATATTTTCTTAAGTTTTCGGTTATGGCTTTCTTACATGCACAAAAAATTATTTGAAACTTGACTTGAAACATGATATTTTTCCTAGGACCACTACCAAGTAAATATGAAAAGACTATTTTTTATCAATGTACATTAAGACACTAATAGACCCCATGTTGGGCACTAATATCTCTCCTCAACAAACCATCCTATCATCAGGAACCTCAGAAAATGAAGTGGTTGAAACCTTAGCCACTCTAAGCACCCCAGTGAAGGAAAAGAGGAAAAGATAGACCCCCATGTACTTCAGGACTAGAAATAGTGTAGGGTGAAGCAAGGGAGACCCTAGAATCCAACCAAAATCCCAATAACAATTTAAGAGTCAGCCAAGAATAAAGATGAAATAAGCCTAGAAGAGGGAAAAATACAAACGTCACCTCACCTGATATGACAATTGTGACCTATATGAATAGAAATTATTCAAGGCTATCATCCCTCAAACAATTACCAACCCCCAAAAACCTTCAAGAAGAAGAAAATAATAGGCAACAAGAAAATGAGGGTTTGCTACAAGAAAAACAGAGTTTTCTACAGGAAACGTAGTCAGTGCTACAAAAAACTCCAGATGTGTAAAATAAAGGGAAGAAGGTCATGGGGGAGAGAGATAAGGTACCCTTGGAAGGGAAATAGGCCCAAGTTGTTTAAAAAGAGGCACAAATTGAGGGTACCATATAATTATCTTGGAAATTTTCTTCATATTCCTCACATTGATTGGAAACAAATTAGCTTGGAAATTCCTTGAGGCTTATAGAATTGTTTGAAAAAGTCAGAAATGTTTTGAAAAAGGTCCTCTCATGATGTGAATGTTGGGAAAAATACTGAGAGGGGGGGTGAATCAGTATTTAGAGCTGACTGAAAAATTTTTAATTTTTCTTTCTCATAAAAACATACGCTACTTTACTTAACCCAACTCGCGTATACACGCGGATATCCCTAAGAAAACTTGCGTATGTCCAGAGATCTTATTATGCATTTAATTCTTTACTTAGATCATTGCATCATTCATTCATTAGATGTTTAGTAAGCAATAATCATGTGCAGTAATAACATAATAAACCATCACACATAAGCAACACACATGAACACCAGTATTTAAGGTGGAAACCCAATTCGGGAGAAAACCACCGTTGTTGTCGTCTCTGTCTTCAATATTTATTACAAATAAAACTTCTTACAATTTTGTACTGGTGCAGACTCATACCAACATGCAGGCACCCACCTGCAGAAGGTTGCAACCTTCTCTCGTTCTCCAGCCACCACTAGAAGGGAGCTCCAACCCCCTCACTGAAGGCTTCGACCCTCAGCACCACCATGGACCACGTTTCATCATTTTTCATACTGGATCCAACAGATTCCACACAACATACCTTGTAGGCCACTTTTCATCAGATTTTCAAACTGGACCCACTCCATACATCAAACTGAAACTTATAACTCCATCAACCAATCAACCAACAACTTGATATTCAATCAACATAATCAGCAACATATTCAACATTCAAACAACCCAGAACTGTATGAATACATCATTGACAGATAGTAGTAAAACAGTAAAATAGATCATACATTTCATTCCACATACTCCAGCAAAACCCTAGATTCCATATGTGCTTTTACTTCACTGAACCTGTGTATATACGCGCTTTCACAGAGACAAATCTGCGTATACACGCTTTTGCTAAAACGAACCTGCGTATATACGCACTTTCGCTGAGATGAACATGTGTATAGATCTATAACTCTTCAGAATAGATAACTTATATTTCACCCTTTACTTCAACAAAGATTCGCCAGATCATAGATCTAATCATTCCATAAACAGATCTATAAAATACATAGACATTTCAGATCTAGAGATCCCTCTTCATCATTTTCTTCATAGGTACATTATTAATTCAGATCAATCAATAAACTATTACCCATTCCATGTAGAAATAATTCAGAGTGAAGTATTCATTAAAACCCAAACTTCAGAATAGATATGCAGATACAAACTCAACCCTGAACAGACATTGATTCAAATAGCATAAGCTACTTTGATTTACTAAATTTGCATACATGCGCGCTTTCCTGCACATCAACCCGCGTATACTTCTGTGTGTTTTATTCTTCAAAAACCCTAACTACCGTATGTGCTTTTCATTAAGCTAACCCGCATATATATGCGCTTTTACTGAGACAAACTAGCGCATAGATCTGAAAAAGATAAACTTTGCAGAACAGACCAGATCTATAAACTTACCCAGATTTCTTCAATTTCTTCATCAGACTTGCGCCAGGTCTTCATCATTTATTTTGCATATCATCCTATAGATTCATCATTTCTAGATCTAGAGATCTTGAACCTTCATCATATCCATAGGTGCATCATAGATTCAGATCTAACAATTAAGACCAGAGTTCATCCATGCAGATATTCCTTAGAGAGATTTATTCATTAACAACCCTTACACATGCACACCTTGCACTATGATCCTCTTCTCCTTATATAGTTTTAGCCTTTATCAATACCATGAGTCAAAACCACTTAACCGCTGATGGTATTCCTGGATGGGATCAAATAGATAATCCAGCGCTCAATACTGTGGGCCAATACCATGGTCATGTCCCTTGGTTTTTTAAATTTAGAGTGCAAATAGGCATACGCTACTTAGTACATACTTTTCCGCGTACATACACTACTTTGCCTTTACAAACCCGCGTATGCTTTGTGACATATCTTGTTCATCATTACTCTAACACTTACTGGAATTTCTTTCTTTGTTACTTCTGAACGGCTCTGTAGATATATCAAATTAACAAATAGGTTGCTTATCCAAAGACAACTCATCAAGTCAGTTTCCATCAAGGACAACTTCATCAAGTAGGTTGCCATCAAGGACAACACATTGCATCATATTGCCAACAGTGAATTAATTTAGTGCACAATTAGTGACCTTAGTGGATTGGTTTGGTCCAATTTGTGCACCTTTGATCCTATCCCCAAGCTCAATTTCACCTTACATGTTGTATATACTTGGTCTTGGAGTTATGTGATGGTTGATTGAGTTAGATGTTGAGTGTATGTGTGGATAGAAGTCTGAATAGTGATATTATGCTTCAAATACTTAGTAGAGCATAAATGATTCAGTCTATGAGAGTTAATGACTGAACAATTTTTATACTTGAAGCATGTTGTAGAATAGATCCGAATTGAAGATGATGGTAGAGTTTGAGTTGGATAGTTTTGTATGTTTCTTGAGTACATGTTGGTAACATTCACACTTGTTTATGTAGGAGTTGCTATTACATTTGGTGCATAGACTTAGTGTTGTATGTTGCTAATTGTAGTATTCTATTTATATTTTGATGTGAGGTTTTGATATTTGTTGGTATTAGATTTATTGTGGCTACAATAATTTCAATTTTAGAGAGCACACTTCTTGTGGTGTTTAAACTTATTTTTTATGATGATAGCTTGTTGCTGAGAGCATGTATGTAGAGCTAAATTATTGTTGAGAAAAGCGCCTTGGGATCCAATTTGAAAACATATGAAAGGAGGTATGCATAGTGTTAGAGGAGCAATGACTTCATGAGAGAGGAATTCGGATATCAAAGATTCATCGAAAGGAAAAACTTCTCATCAATTGGTGGTTGGATAGTCCAATGGTATTTGGGTGAGGATCGATTGATAGTAGTGGATTTTAGTGGATGGTAGTCCGTAGATCCATAGAGAATAGAGTCTTCTGAGTTGATCAGTAGTATCAAGTCTCCTAGCAGATGGGTGTTGGCATATTGTATATGAGGTCAAGTCTCCATGTTGATGGGAGTCAACAATATATGTAAAATACCAATTGCTTGATGCATATCCAGAATATCTCTTTAGTTTTTTACTTTCTCAAAAGGTTCCTTTCATGGCTTCATGTCCTTCAACATCTTCAAGATTAGATTTTAACCAATTTGGCCTCTTTCTAGAGTTTGGTATGATCACGGGTTGAATAGGCTCACTTGGTCCTTCTTCTACTTATTCAATTGTAGAAGGATTGTCATTTTGTAGTTATTCTTGTTTGAATATGGGTATATCTTCATCATCAGAATCAATAGGGATATATTTAGATCTTTTGTAGGGATGATTTTAATCAAATATTACATCCCTTTTTACTTCAATATTTCTTCCTTCCTTGATGTATATTCTATATTTTTTTGAGTAGAGACTATAGCCAATGAAGATTCCTTTGATGCTTGTAGAATCTAACTTCTTTCTCTTGTATTTTCGAACATGGATATAGGCAGGACTATCAAAGAATCAAGGATGATCCACACTCATATTCTTCACTTTGAATGCTTTCTAAGGTGTTATTTTCTCAAGAATTCTATGAGTACTTCTATTTTGAATGTATACCATTTTCATTGTTTTTCTCCCCATAGAATTTTTGGTAAGTCTTGTTCAAGGAGAATTGTTTGTATACCTTCTTCAATGTCCTATTATTTATTTCGGCCACTCCATTTTTTTCGGAATAGTAGGGAACAATGAGCTCCCTCTAAATTCCTGCTTCTTTACAATATGCAGTCAATTCTTTAGAAGTGTATTCCCCACCATTATCGTATCTTAGAGTATGTATTCTTCTATTGGTTAGGGTTTCCACTTCAGATCTAAACTCCTTCAATTTCTCAAATACTTCATCCTTTTTCTTGAGAAGGTAGAGCCATGTATTTCTAGAATGATCATCAATGAATATTACATAGTAAATATGACCTCCAAGTGATTTTTCAGACATAGGCCCACACATAAAAATGAATGAGGTCTAATATTTCTTTTAAAAAAATTTCACTATTTGAAAATGGTTTTCTTGTATTTTTACCCAAAGATCACCTCTTTCAAACTCCTTCATGGTTTTCTTTGATATGTGGATTCCATGAACTAGTTGATTAAGAGTGGGAATGACCCTGTAGTTTAGATGACCATATCTTCTATACCATAGCTAAATGGGATTTATTTCCATATGAACTAGAGCTTGAGGATATGGTGTTATGAATCTATATAAGCTTCCTTCACGAACTTCAGTAACCCTAGATTTATCGATACTCGAATATTTTCCCCAAAAAAAAACCTTTCCATCAACAAAAGTGACTCTATCCCCTTTATATTCTAAGAAATAAATTGAAATCAAATTATTTTTTAAACATGGAACATATAGTATATGGTTGAGATGTAGTTTAGCTCCATTCTCCAGCTTCAAATATGTTGATATCAGGCCGCTAATAGCATAGATTTCGTTTTCTACCAATTCCACTACATGAGAAGATGGTTCCTTTGATAGGGTGTGAAGTTATTTTCTTTCTCCTGTCATGCACCTTGATGCTCCACTATCAATAATTCATGCATTGTGATCACTAAGAGAACCTGTGAGAGCATCCAAGTACCCTAAACTTTTGACATTGTTGAATAATTAGTAGAAGACCTTCTTGATCAATATTCCTATAGTATTGAATCCCATTGTCCTATAACTTATCACATAAGGAGTAACCATTTCCTTTCAACCAATAGAGTGATATTCAATCTTCCTTGACCTTGGCTCTAATACCATGTTGAGAAATCCAAGCAAGTAGATTTAGGGTTTGATTTCATCTTTCTTGATAATTACTTTTGAATTATGTTGGATTCTTTTACTTCTTTGTTATATTATCTTTCATCAATAAATTACCAAACTATGTGTGTTTGAATATCACAAAAACATGAGACATGAGATGTAGGCAATCTACCAGGAAAAAACCCCTATCTAGGGGAAAACCCAGTCAAAATATCTTCCTTCAATAGTTTTGCTTGAGACTCTTCAACCTAGAAACATACCTCCTCCAACCACCAAGTCATCCCTTCCTTCTAGCAGCTTAAATCTAGACCTTTGACCTCGCAGTAGCAATACTTCGATTTATGCAACAACAACTTACTTCAACCTGTTTAGCACTTCGATATTTGCAACACTTTGACCTATGCAGCAAAAACACTTTGACCCTAGAAAATTTGACCTACTACAGTTGCAAAACTTTGAAACTACAACTCTAGCAACTTCAATCCTGTAATGCCCCATTATATTAACAGAAAAGAGAGAGAGAGAACCAAAAAACTTTGATCTTGTACTCCATCTTCTTCGTCCTGCACTTTGCACTTTTTTGCATTTCTTCTTATGTGTATCAAACTCGTTGAGTGGATTTCCAAATGAATCAAACTTAATTATATATATAGGCTTCTTGTGGGTCGAATTTCCCCATTTTAGGCCAACTGGATCAGGCAAGGGCCAACTTGGTGTGGAGGTGAAAAAATCTTTTTTGACTAAAAAAAATTATTTTTACATGATTCAAAATCCCAAGAAGGGCCTCCTTAAATGTGAAATGAATTTAATGAATCAGTATAAAACCTAGAAGTCCAGAATGGGGAATTTAACAAATAAAATATGACCCAAGCATCAGACGCATGCTTTAATAATCCATTTTAATAATAATAATAAATTTATTTTTCATTATTTTTACATGTACATTACATAATGACTCAAATACATTTATGAAGACCGAACCTAGTTACATTTTTCAACATGCCCTTGATTTTTGTTTTATATGTTGATGAATTATTCTTGATAGGTGGCGCGCCTCTAATTCTTGAGTGAAAGAGGGAGCTAGCCTCTGAATTTGATATGAAAGACCTAAGATTGATGCACTATTTCCTAGGCTTATAGATGTGGCAGAGGCCTCATGATATTTTCCTTTCACAAGGAAAATATGTGGTGAAATTGTTGGAAATATTTGGAATAGTAGAATGTGAGTCCATGACCACACTGATCGAGATGAACTTCAAGAATCTATGTGGATAATTTTTTGGACTTGACTTGGCGAATCCCTCTAAGTATCAATAATTGATTAGGGCACTAGTTTTCCTTGTGAACACTCAACCAGACATATGTTTTTTAGTTAACACTCTGAGTCAATTTATGAATGAGACTCTACATGCACACAAGGTCGATGTTAAGCATGTGTTGACATATTTACATGGGAAGATTAATTTTGGCATGAGATATACATCCACAGATGTGAGACTTCATGGTTACAATGATCCTAAATGGGAAGGAAATATAATTGATAAGAATATCACATCAAGGTGTTGCTTTAGTTTGGGCTCTGCCATGATCTCTTGAATGAGTAGGAAGAAAAAAAATTTTGATTTAAGCACATCTGAGGTAGAATAAATTTTTGATAGCATGGCTTGTTGTGAGGAAATATGGTTGACGAAGCTCTTTGGAGATTTGTTTGAGTAGGTTTTGGATACGACAATGATATATTGAGCCAATATTAGTGGGATATGACTAGAAGATAATCTTTTTTTCCATGAAAATTCCAAAAAAATTGATATTAGATATCACTACATATGATATATGGCATAAAGAGGATCCATAATACTCCATCACATTTCGACCGATGAGTAGATAACAGATATTCTTACCAAGGCTTTTTCGAAATGGAAGTTCTTTGTCTTCAGAGATAAGCTTAGACTGATGGATGTGACCCTTCTAAGAAAGATTCATGACTGGTCAAGGACATTGAGCTATTATCTCCCCCCTTGTTTGAGCTCTTGGGGGGAGGAATTGAACGAGAGAACTCTGGGAGTTGAGGGAATTCTAGAAAATAAGACGTGTGATCCTTTCCATTTATGACAAGTTGGGGGTATTTCCAATTATCACTATAGGGTGTATGTGATCCTTGTCATTTATGACAAGTTTGGTATCCTCCCATACCATCTATTTGGGATTTGATAAAATATACCCCAGTATGTAGCTTGTCGGGATTACCACCCATCTAGCGACTCTGTGAGGAGAGAATTAGGAGTGTGTGATCCTTACATCTAGTAATTTTGGTATACTCCCTGAGTGAAAGGATGTAGGTGTTCTACCACTTGATTCTTGAGGGTCAAGGTGGGAATATAAGAAGGAAATAATATGTGTGACCTTTGTCTCTCACGACAAGTCGGGTATCCTACCTACGATCCTTGGATATAGGGTAACAAAATTATCTCCCCTATGATGATTCTTCTTCTTTAGATTATAGAGTGTTCAGTAGATGAGTAGAGATGAGAAGAGATAAGATATGACATGATACAATGATGATGATGGCAAGAATTTGGAGATGAGATTCATGATGCACTCAGTAATTCCTCCCTAGCTGAGAGGGAGTGTTGAAATTTGGCATCTCATGGAGAAATTCCCTCCATTGGGAATCCTTCCTCATCTAGAGAAGATTGTACTGTCCCATGGAATAATTTAAATTGGTCAAGAAAAAATATTATTTTAAATATGAAACCCACATGTGCACAAAAGTACAAGTCGGCTTGGGAAAGGAAAATCCACCTCATCAAGCTCATATAAATACACATCATGTTACGTCACTTGGAGGACATCATCACACACCATATATTCTCTCTCTTGATTTGATTGGTTCGCAAAGCTTTGAAAATTGCAGGTTGATCTCCCATGTGTGAAGGAGAGAGAGTCATTTTCTGTTGGTTGAATTTGTCTTTTGTGTTGGGCCTTTGACCAACATTTAATTTCAAGACTTGGAGCATGCTTTGACTTGGTTTGAATCTAATTTTATGAGATGTTTGGAAAGCTAAGTTGAATTGAAGGTTGACCAATTTTTTTCTTAGCATGTTGACCAGTGCTGACTAATATTTCTGGACTAGGTTTTCCTCAAGTCAATGTTTGAGTTTGACCAAATTTGCAGGAACTATTTTGAGACTGTTTTTTGTTGACTTTGACCAAAAAAGGAGGATGCATTTTCTAACTATTGACAGACTTTATTTGGAGGTGATTTTACCATTGACCATTAACGGATTAGGGGTGTTACTACTATTATTGACTTTGACAGAATTTTCATATTTAACTTGTTGACCAAAGTTGAATTTTTGGGCTCATCTTTGATTGGATATTGGATTGGTATTTGGGATAGTCAAATATTTGACCTTTGACTCTTTTTTGATGAATTTGTACATTTTATCTCTTTGCTGAAAATTTGGTGAAAATCTAATATAATAATAATTTTGAAATGGTTTTCCCCCTAGTGGGGTTTTTCCATGGTCTTTGACCAAATATTGTGTCTTTATTTTTCTTGGTTGTATTTTTTTGTGCATTGGTTTACTGTTCTATCTAAAATTTATTATTATTGTTGGAATATTGAATTATATTGTATAAATTAGTTTATAATTAAAGAAGAATTCATATATGGTAGATCTAAGATGTTTGTGATCCATATTGTAGATAAATGTCTTTCAGAATAATCACATCATTAAGATTTGGTTGATGTTTCGAACCAACTAATGTGGTTCATCCTCAGGACCAAGTGAATAAGTTAACTGATCTTCATGAATAAATTGTATGGATGCATCACTGCCCGGAGATAGCCGTTAAAACTAGCTGCTAAAGAATTAGGTAATTAGTTATTTAGTTATTAAACAAAAAATTAATTAATTTAATTTCATTAATTAATATTTAAAAAAATATATATATATTTATAAATTATAATTAAAAATTTATTTTACTAGCAATAACATATATTTAAAGTTTAAGAATATTAAAAATATTGTTTATTTGAAAAATAATTAATTTAACTAAAAAATAAGGGTAAGAAGGATCAAAATAATATAATACTAAGGAAGAAAGATTTAAATTAAATTAAAAACAACGAAATTCTAGGGGATTATTTTAAAAATTAATGAAGAAAATAAAAAATAGAAAACTATAAGGGAAAAAACACTAGAAGGAAACTAAGAGCCAAAACACAATAAGAATCCAAGTGAGATGGGAGGGAATCACATCAAGAGAGTTGTAGTCTAGACCTTACTCAATTTCCAACCATCATCTTTGTTGAGATTCCTAGCATGTCTCTCAATCTCAATAACCTCTATGAGTTTCCCATGGTGGAAATGATCAACCTTAGCAATGACTCTTGAGTCCTCAATACAAACATGGTGACGTGATTTTTCCGCATGTTCTACTAGAGCTAAAGTACGAGAATGATTTTCCCTAATGTCTACAACATGATCTTGGATTATTTGCTATAGAACACTGGAAAATTAATATCTCTCCCTAATTTATCAGCTACAACCGAAAGGAGCTACAACCTTTATTTTATCAGTTACAACTAAAAGGAGCTTCAAGTCTTTATTATTTACCAACTAATATTGGAAGGATATACAACCCCTAATATGAAAGGTACCACTTTCTTGACCTCCTTGATTCATCTTTTATTTCATTTTCAAACTCAAATCATGAAGGTCACTTCCTTTCATAAAAAAAAAATAATTACTGACCTCAATTACTCACCCAAAACACCATAAAATCACCTTCAAAAATATCTGATCATTGATCAATCCACCATCATCCACCTTTGAAAAATCAACTAAAAAACCATCACATCATACAACCAGCAACACCTCTTGTAAATTAGATTATGCTTATGTAGAAATAGGAGTGTTATTTTTAGTTTTCGAACTCTAGTTAACTTCAACATTATATAATTCATACATATTTATTTTTTTCTATCAGGGCATTTCTATTAAGTCTTTTGAATGTGGTCCTTAAGCCTTCTCACTCTTCTCCCATGTATTTACAAGAAAACATGAGCTAAACTACTCAATTTTGCAATTCTAGAAATTTTACAAGTTGTATCTGTAACTTTCTAAATTCAGATAACTCCAAATTTATCCATACTACTAAATTTGTCTTCAAATTTGTCCATTATGCAATCTAGTGGAGTGCTTTTCCTTTATCACTTTCACCATATGACCTAAATTTATGACCAAGCTCTATTAGGTTGAGGGTTGAATGGGGTCAGATCCTAGCCCAAGTCCCACATCATCCTAATGATGTCATCCTTGTGTCATTTGTGCCACGTGGTGGCTCCTTAATGGTGTCATGTGTCACTCAAATTTAGCCCACTTGGACACCTAAAAATGTCGAAAACACATGCCATAAGTCACACCTTCATTAGTGCCACATCACTGCTGACATCATGCTAACGTCTTCATCCACCTGTGTATCCACCTGTGCATCCACATAACCTTTGTCATCCAATAAAATAATGCCATGTGTTACCTCTCTAGTTGGTCCATATTGCCAACTCATCTTGCCACCTGTTTGGCCATGTCCTCCTGGCATGCTTTTTAATTGATCCAGTTGTTATGAATATAATTCATATTAAAATAATAAATATAAATATAATAATAATAAATTAAAATTAAAAAAAGAAAAAAAAATAATAAGAAAATGATATATAAGAATAAATAAATAAAACTATAGTAAAAAAAAAAAAAGGAAGTTCAAAAAAAAAGTTATAAAAAAAATTAATATTTAGATAAAAAGAATTAATTAAAAAAAATCTCATCATATAAATAAATAAAAATAATTTAAAAGAATAAAAAAAATTAAATTATTAAAATAATTACCTGGCAATAGAAGACGACCCCAACAAACTCTTGTAGCACCGCCACAAACCCCTACTGCCACCGCACACCACAACCGTCGCAATAGACTTCCGCATTTTTCTCCATTCAGTTGTCTTTCCCCTACAACCCCTTCCATGCAGCCACCCATGCAACCCCATAGCACCACCGTCTCATAGCACCACCACCGTCTCATAGCACCACCACACACTGCAACCTCAACTGCCAAATCGGCTCACCAATGCCACCACAACAACCCCTGTCTTTCTGACCTACCCACCATTTCCACCACCCGACTGCCTACTGTCACAAAAACCCCTCATCATCCTACTCAATAGTCACTTCTCGACTCAACCATCCAACTCCATCCACTTCCACGTCGTCCCCACGGATAACATCGACCGCCAACTAACATAAATTTCTCAGGCAGTGTAATTGCTATCAAAGTGAGTCACTATAGACTAAAATGAGGTTACGGTAGACCACTGAAAAATTTCCACGTAGATTACATTGAAAGGTGTGTGCATTTTTTTGTTTGTCATTTCCTTAGTGGGTTAACCCTTGTTGTTGTTTCCACTTAACTAGAAAAAAGTTTGTTGAAAGAAGGACGTGGCTGCAAGGATCAGACATGATTTTTCCAAACATCGTGTTTCAACCCATTATAACCTTGCTAAAGTTCTTTTATATATATTTAAATGAAAACATTACATTAAAATAAATAACTATATATATATACAAAAGTCCAAAATATATTGAAGAAAAAAAAACCTTAGAAGGAATATTTCAAATTCAAAAGGGATTAAGAGAATTATAAAAAAAATTACATTTTGGAAAAAGTCAAAATTATTATTAGATAGAAGAAAAAATAACAAAAAGGTTACCTTCAAAGCCCTAATATCATTTCAATAAACACAAAAGGGAAGCCAATTGTTGTACAGAAAAAAAAATAGAGTCTAATTCAAACAAGGAAATTATGGATTCCATACATAAATCTACATTTTGGACTAGATGTCCATTTTTTCGAACAAAAGATCAATGTCTATCGAATATTGTGTTGACCACGCCAGTCCCCTTTATGTTTTGGACATTAACCCTGCTTAAACCTTTCAAATTTCCTATCATGGCCTAAGAAATCCTTTTTCTGCTTACCGTTTCCCTTCTCCGCCTCCAAATTACATAGTAGAAGGCCGAAAGACTCACTTTTAAAATATTTAAATCCTAGTCCCTTTGGTCCTAACCTCCTACAGCTAGTCATTCATGTGACCCGGGCGCTAAACCCTACACCAGATCAAAAGGAGCTTATCATTCAAGGATATCGGGCTCGCTCCGAGCCGTTCGATCAAACACAAATCAACGCACCGTAGCCCATTGCTCTTTTGGTCCCCGCCCCGCGTCCTCTACTCAAAAACCAGGCCTATTTTCATCGCATCGCTTATCCAGGGCGGGCGGTATTCTTCCAATCTCAGTGATTCCATTCAACATTAGCCACGCATCCCGGTGTACGACTGCAATACCACCCTCTATCGCGCATTATCATTCGGATAAAGTCATGTAGTGATATCCATGCTATCCATTCGATCTGATGATCTCCATCCTACGGCCATCGTTCTACGAAGTTACGCGCATGGTAATCCCCATGTACGGTGCTCCGGGCCCACAGTCTATCGCCCTCTGGTGAAGTCTCAACCGTCGATCTCATTGGTGGATCGTATTATCCAGAATCGTTTACACGTTGCGACTGGTTGACCAAGTCCACCTCCATGTCATCCTTTTCATACAATTTGTCGTACGTGCACCCATCAATAATCTACGTGTTCTTCATATTCTTCTCAGTCCTTTATATGTTTGCTTTTGGATCAGATTATAATGTTCATGATCTGAAATTGTGAGAACAAATAATTTCTCATACAGAGATTGACTGTAGGGGCATTCACCGAATATTTCACCTTTACTAGAAAGGATGAATCTGGAGGCTACCTGGCCCTTCTACAGACTCTGCCTAAAGAAATAAAATGTAATCACAAAGATCCGATCAATGAAATTATTTGTTTTAACTACAAAGTATTCATTGATCCAACTTTAATGTGTGAATAGGCAAGTATACATATTCTGCAAATGAAGTGTAGAGGTTTGATGATGAACTGATAAATTTTGGTTCTCTATTTAAACCTGCTTGGGAAAAGTTTGCTTATAAAAATTTACTATTTAAAGGAGCAGAATATGAAAATATGCAGCAAAATTATACAGTATGACAGCAAATAATTTTTTAAGCGGTTCACCCCTCTCTTGGGCTACCTCCGCTGGATCAAGCCTCCCAAAATGGGCTTGTCCTCTTTGATTAAATTGCTCAAAATTTGAATACAACTGTATAGAAGTCTCAAAGGGAAAAATACACTGCAAAATAAGATTTAGAAGGCTCAAATCAGTATAAACTGACTAAAAAATCACCTTCATTGGATGAAGGTAGACCAAAACAGGTCTTCTTCCCTTAGGCCCTAGTGGCTCCACGACCAAAAACGCTGGTAAATTCTCTGTTAGAGCACCCTGATGGCTCTGCAAACACTCCCAGCAGCTTCAGAATGTCGAAGAGACCCAAAATCAAAAAAAAATTCGTATCAAAAGGCCTCTCCTAGCCAAAGTTATGGCTCTTTTACTCCAACTGCAGTTTAACCAAAAAAAACTCCAGTTAAATCTGGCTGACTGCCAGATAGCTCCGAAAAAATAGAGGTGGCGCCTAAATAAGTGGAATCCACCATAACTGCCACCAAATTGAAGGGCTAAAGGATAAGCCCATACGACCGCACCTGTCGAAGTGGAACGCGGATATAATAAAGTTTTGTACCAATTATTAACAACCTCCGCGCATGGGTGCTAACCCCACGGGACCACGTCCCACGGATTTAAAACGCGCCATCCAAACCGTTAGTTTAAAAAAAATAAATTGCGCCGTGTTTCAACAATTGAATATGTGGGCTAACCGGTCAGTCCACTCCGTTTATATTCGCGTGACCCGGTTTCGATTCCCATCCGCGTTACAAACAAATTTTAATACGCCATTTTCATTCCACTTTGGGGGCCCACGTGGCGGCCTCCGAGCTAGCCACGTGGCGCCCTTTCATTCGCTGCGCCTGGAATATTCTGCAGAATATTCTGGGAATATTCCACTTTGGGGGCCCACATGGCGGCCTCCGGGCTAGCCATGTGGCGCCCTTTCATTGGCTATGCCTGGAATATTCTGCAGAATATTCTATAGAATATTCCATAGAATATTCCCAGAATATTCCACGAAATATTCCCAAAATATTCTGTGGAATATTCTTTTTTAAATAAAAATTTTCATAAAGTCAATTTTGGCCTTTTTTAATTGAAATTGACGAATCTTTAAAGCTGAATAACTTCTGCATACGGCGTCGGATTTGAGTGTTGTTCACGGCGTTGGGATCGTATCGCCGAGCTCTTTCCAGTTGATCTATTTTAGAGCAATTTTTAGAAACTTTATTTTTGAGCATTTTTCCATGGCTTGGACTTAAGCTCCTTATCACACCTCCCAAATGAGAGGCTTTTGGTCCCCAAAAGCTTATTGAAATGCTGAGCTGAACTGTAGTACAGAAAATGAGAGAATAACAACATCCTCTTCTCTTCAGTCTCCAAAAATTTTCCTGAATTGCCAACTGTTCACATGGCGAATTTTGCTGAACGAGCCATGTACTTGTGCCGAATCCCGACCAAGTTTTCTTGCCATACCAATCTGCCATACTGAAACCAGAAATGACACTTACTGAACTTTGTGCCCTCTTTGCTTGCATGCCTTTCCAACTCATGGAACCTTGCATTGCTTTGCACTGACACTTCGTTCTTTGCACCAAACGACACCAAAAAGCATCTTGTGCAACATACGACATCAACAACAAGTTGACAATGAAATTTGCTATACAAATGACACACAAACTCTGTAACAAGTGTGCACACAACTGACACAAGTCGATAAACAACAAGATACATCTTGACAAACACATGTATGTATCATGTACAATGAACTATATACAGTTCGCTAATTACACATACAACCTCTATGTACATGTGCAACTTCAACTCTTCTTTTCAAATACCAACAAGTACCTCATCCCAAAAACATGTGGGTGATTAAGAGCTGAACCAAAAGACATTTCTGCAACATAAGTGAGTATCATGCTCATGTTTTACACCTCCATGGCGAAATTTTGCAACAACAAAAAAAATTCCTTCAACTGAAACTTCTTATACATGCAATATTGCATCAACTTTTCAACTGAAATACATGCATACCAATCTGAAATTTGCATGTACAAAATGAGTATGACTTACTGCATTAAGAAGTTAATCCACTTCCTACCAAGCCACCTCCATGGCGTCTTTTGCTGCAACTGCAATTCTTCATGTGAATCTTCCATTTCCACATCGATAATGGACTCCATAGATCCACTTGCGCCAAACTGTTTGTCCCTTAGCTGCATATGCTTTGGACGATTTGTTGGATGCAAAGTCCAACATTGAGAGACATCATGTCCCTTCCTTTGAAAAACTGAGCAACTCTTAAGCACTTTCTGAGAAAGTTCTCTTTGCCTCTTCTGCTTCCTGTGTGCTTTCTTTTTCAACCAGCATCTTGAAGCAACATGGTTAACTCCACCACAAAATGTGCAACAAAATTTTCTTTCATTTGAACAAGAAAATTGATCATTCTTTGCTGAAACATAATCAAATTGATCATGTGAATGATTATACCTCTTTTTCTGCAATGAAGGCTTCAAACAATGGCAAGGAAGATTTCTATCATGACATTGATGTAATTGAGAACTTGGAACAAAGGTTCTCTTTAAATTTGAATCACATTCTTGAATGCATGTGCTCAAAGCTTCACCATTAAGCTGCTCATAACCAAGACCCATATTCTTGGGACGCTCCCCAACACAAATAGGCTCAACAATTCCTTGTGCATGCTTACCCAAACCTTTGCCTTCTTGATAGCCCATTTTCAACATTAATTTGGACCCAATACCTCTTGTATGTTTTTCAAAAGAACCTACATACTTTTCAATGGAGGAACTTGAAGACAAGTTGGAACGATTATCCTTTTCCTCAAGAATTTTCTTGGACAAAGCTTCTTGAGCTTGAAGAAGCTGCAAATCCATATCATGCAGTCTTTGAAGAATGGCTTCTTTCTCTTCCTGCATAGCTAGCAATTGTGCATGAAGCTTAACGCTTTTTCTTTGATCCTCAATGAGAATCTGCACCATGTCCTTCACCTTAAAAAACTCATTCTTCATGTCATCATTGAAGAATCTCGTGAAGGAGGAAACTTCACTTGTAGAAGAAGATGACATGTTTGTGGCTAATTCTAAGGCTATTGAGGATGAAATGGAAGGTGGATATAATGGCACTCTAGCCCTCCTTGGTTGAGGATTAAACTGTTCTCTAACCAATTGGCCTTCCCCTCTTTGCAATTTCAGCTTAGTAAGCATCAAATTTTGCAGAATAATACAATTTACTTGCACAAATTTCTCAAACTCTTAAGAAAAACCTTGAGCTCTGATACCAACCTGATCTGACATTGTGAGAACAAAGAATTTCTCATACAGAGATTGACTATAGGGGCATTCACTGAATATTTCACCTTTACTAGAAAGGATGAATCCGGAGGCTACCTGGCCCTTCTACAGAATCTGCCTAAAGAAATAAAATGTAATCACAAAGATCCGATCAATGAAAGTATTTTTTTTAACTGCAAAGTATTCATTGATCCAACTTTAATGTGTGAATAGGCAAGTATACATATTCTGCAAATGAAGTGTAGAGGTTTGATGATGAACTGATAAATTTTGGTTCTCTATTTAAACCTGCTTGGGAAAAGTTTGCTTATAAAAATTTACTGTTTAAAGGAGCAGAATATGAAAATATGCAGCAAAATTATACAGTATGACAGCAAATAATTGTTTAAGCGGTTCACCCCTCTCTTGGGCTACCTCCGCTGGATCAAGCCTCCCAAAATGGGCTTGTACTCTTTGATTAAATTGATCAAAATGTGAATACAACTGTATAGAAGCCTCAAAGGGAAAATAAATTGCAAAATAAGATTCAGAAGGCTCAAATCAGTATAAACTGACTAAAAAATCACCTCCATTGGATGAAGGTAGACCAAAACAGCTCTTCTTCCCTTAGGCCCTAGTGGCTCCACGAACAAAAACGCTGGTAAATTCTCTGTTAGAGCACCCTGATGGCTCTGCAAACACTCCCAGCAGCTTCAGAATGTCGAAGAGACCCAAAATCAAAAAAAAAATTGTATCAAAAGGCCTCTCCTAGCCAAAGTTATGGCTCTTTTACTCCAACTGCAGTTTAACCAAAAAAAACTCCAGTTAAATCTGGCTGACTGCCAGATAGCTCCGACAAAATAGAGGTGGCGCCTAAATAAGTGGAATCCACCATAACTGCCGCCGAATTGAAGGGCTAAAGGATAAGCCCATACGACCGCACCTGTCGGAGTGGAACGCGGATATAATAAAGTTTTGTACCAATTATTAACAACCTCCGCGCATGGGTGCTAACCCCATGGGACCACGTCCCATGGATTTAAAACGCGCCATCCAAACCGTTAGTTTAAAAAAAATAAACCGCGCCATGTTTCAACAATTGAATATGTGGGCTAACCGGTCAGTCCACTCCGTTTATATTCACGCGACCCGGTTTCGATTCCCATCCGCGTTACAAACAAATTTTAATACGCCATTTTCATTCCACTTTGGGGGCCCACGTGGCGGCCTCCGGGCTAGCCACGTGGCGCCCTTTCATTGGCTGCGCCTAGAATATTCTGTAGAATATTCTGTGGAATATTCTACGGAATATTCTCAGAATATTCTGTGGAATATTCCATGGAATATTCCTAGAATATTCTGTGGAATATTCTTTTTTAAATAAAAAATTTCATAAAGTCAATTTTGGCCTTTTTTAATTAAAATTGACGAATCTTTAAAGCTGAATAACTTCTGCATACGGCGTTGGATTTGAGTGCCATTCGCGGCGTTGGGATCGTATCGCCGAGCTCTTTCCAGTCTTTAGAGCAATTTTTAGAAACTTCATTTTTTAGCATTTTTCCATGGCTTGGACTTGAGCTCCTGATCAGTTCACAATTAAAAAACTCTCACCAGTCAACCCACCATTGTTGCAATGTGTTTTCTACCGCCACCCTGTGTCGTTCCGTCATTCCACTCTTCTACACAACCGTCTCCATTCAACCCCACCACGTCAATCATCCTTGTGTCCGGTTTTCTTTAATATGTTTGTGGGTCTTGCAGGTTTATGGTGAGGGGAAAATATCATAATTCACGGCATCCATTGCTGAAGTCGAGGACGCGTTACAGGGCTGGGTTTTCAAGTACCATATTCATGAAGAAAGATCCTGGGTAGTTGCCAAGATATGATCGCCATTTAAAGAGCAGAAGGTTGAAAGCTATCAAACCCTCCAGGGTAGTTCAAAAGCCATATTTCATAGATGGAGATTTTAATGTTGCAGCAGAAAATATCAAGGGAAGATCAAGGAATGCAGCGTCCGGCATTGGAGATTTTAAATTCAGATTCAAGGTTATAATACAAAAGCATACAAATGTCCCAGAAATCATATCCTCCAGGTCCCATTTCAGCAAGATTCTCTTTCAGGAAAGGACATAATGTTTGTATTGTTTATTCTCTACATTTTGTTCCTGAAAAGATGTCCATCCAAAGCATTTACTTCAGAGAACCGGCCTCAGAGTACCTATAGCACAGCATATTAATTGAGCAATATGGGCGCGAATGTTTCTGCCATTTTGTTTGAATTAAGCAAATTCAATGCACATCACCTACCTCATTCTCTAGAGTTTTCAGGTTTCTCCTATAAAAACCGAGAAGAAAGACATTGTAAGGGTTCCAGAATTTTATCAGAAAATGGTGCTTTGAAAGGGTTTTTGGGGTATACATTTTGTAAAGCTCTTGTATGAAGGCTCAGAGCCCGTAGGGTCTCATTGAGGAGGAGTTCTATATGTCTTAGAGGATTCTGGTCTTTGGTATCCCACAGTATGTAACTTTCTCTGATGTGTTTAATATAATATTTCATTTCACCCATCTTCTTGTATCATGTACTGGAATGTGAGTGGCTCACTGATTTTAGGTAAGGATTTATCCTAGTTGATACCCATTCTTGGATCAGTCAAACGCTTTAAATATGGCTCAGGCATGATATATTGTTTCATATGCATTTCATCCATATTTCTGCTATATTAGTTACTTTGGGAGGGTGCTTTTAAAACGCCATTGTCATGTATGGATTCTTAGATTGATAAGCCCATATGTGGTTCTGTTGTGTATCTGGGTACCAGCTCAAGGTTAACTGATATCTTCTTAATATTTCTTTCACTGCACACACCTTCTGATATTTGATTTCTGTGGCATATTACTTGAATCGGCCCTCTTTACAGTAAATTGTCTCTTAACTGTCTGATGCTTGTGTATTGGAGCTTTGCATCTTGTCTCCGCAACAACACTTTCTCTGTGACAGTTTCTGTAGATTCTGGTCCCATTTAAATCAATTTCCTTGTATTACAAGAGATACTAGGAGAAATTTTGGATTGACACCCAAGTTATATTACATGCTTCTTGCTATGATAAGATGTCCTAGGCACTGGTCTATGGCAACTCTAGGCTGTCTCTAGGAGCGACAACATCTTTTTGGCGCTGTTGCCGGGGACCGAATTTAAGAAAATCAGTTTCCCTGGGCCTCGAAAAACCATATTCACTCTCTAATCAGGTGAGCACGGAGAGTTGGAGAGTCGTATATCTCTCACTTTGGCGACTCCACTGTTGTTTATTTGATAAATATATTTGTAGTCCTGGCTCCTCGTAAGCCACATTTGAGGTCAGATACGTCTCATCCAAAGACCCCTTCAGTGTCTGACCCAGAAAATATCATACATAGAATAATTTGGAAAGAGAAGAGGTCAACCCGTGCTGAAAGCCCTGAGCTTTCTATAGAAGATTATCCATCCTCTTCTTTTCAAGAAATCCCAATAGAAAATCCCGACTCCATTGTGGGAGATATAGAATACTATTCAGATAGCCCACCCAGAGGAGGTGTCAAAGCTAAAGAGAACTTTCACCCTACTCCTGAGGCTGAAGTAGTCAAAGAAGTCACCGAAGTAGCTGTTGTTAACCGTGAACTATTCCCACCTACACCTCAGGCTACTGTACAATATATTCCTATTGTTATTCATACTCCATTTCCACCTCCTCCTCTTCCTCCATTTGTACACCAGATCGTTGCACAACCCCCACCTCCTCCAATGGCTAATGTACCATCATTTTTGTTGAATAAATATGCTCCCTTGGCATTACCTCAAGTTCTGAATGATATACCATAGGATTATTTGAAGATCTTGCCCAGATTCACTAGGGAAAATGAAATTGATGCTCAGAAACATCTTGAGACTTTTTTCTCTTTTGCAGAGAACTTTAATGTAGAACATTTGGATGTAGTCTTAAGACTATTTGTGCAATCCCTGGACGGTGAAGCCAGAAAATGGTTCAAAACATTAGGAAACCGTTCCGTAACCACTTGGGACGATATGGAAAATACCTTTCTCAGAAAATGGGGAGAAAAGAAAGATCATGGACAGTGTCTTACTGAGTTCAATACACTCAAGAAGAAACATAATGAAGGGGTGTCAGAGTTTATCAAGAGATTTAATAAGTTATATCTAAACCTCCCTGCAGATATGAAGCCTCATCAGAATGCTGCCAAAGTTGTTTTCATAGCAGCCTTTGACTCAGATTTTGGTTTCTCTCTCAGGGAAAGAAAGCTTGCCACCCTAGATGATGCTCAGTTAGATGCTCTTGAGTTGGAAGCAAATTTTGCTTCCACTGGAAAATTAAGAGGGAAAGCTGAACAGGATACCAGAAGAAGGGGAAAAGAGGAAGTATCTACTTCTAATCAGGATAAGGATTCAGATAGAATTGAAGAAATGAACAAAATGATTAAGAATATTTCTAACAAATTGGTCAAGCTTGAATTGGAGACCAAGAATTCAGCTTCCAAGAACTTCCAGAATGCTCCAAACAGGGGTTACAATCCTCAGTATAGAAAGCCACCCCTGCAAATATTGCCAAGGGAAGAAAAGGAGCAACAAGATCAAGTTCCACACCCATTATACCTGGAAGGCCCAGCTGATGATTTTGCCGAAGATGCTGCCTATGAACTGCAAGATGCAAACCTTGCCTTCTCAAACAATGATGAAGTAGAATGTCCATTGCACGAAGAAGAAGAAGAGATCAGAGACACAGAAGATGCAGAAATTGATCATTATTGCAAACAGTTTAATGATTTCATGTAAGCACATTTCAATAGAAGATACGATCTCAGATCTTCCAGGAAGAGGAATCGGACTCAAGATGAAAGAGGAGAGCCACCACAGAAGGAAGTATCCACTCAAAAGGAGTCAACAATACAGAAAGCCACAGACAAAGGTAAGGGTCCTCTAAACAAGCCTTTGCAGTCTAATGATCAAATTCCTTCTTCTTCAAAAGTAGCCACTCCTCCTAATTGGAAAGTTGTACCAAAATAAGTAAAATCCTCAGCTGAAAACAAAGAGACAAAAGAAGTTGTAATAGAAAAGTCCACCCCTGCTTTTAATCTGCAAAAGGAACTTGAGAAAGTCAAAATCCCAGTCCCCTTGACTGAGCTATTGAAACAACCTGCATATCAATCTCAAGTTACTTCCTTATTGTTTCCTCCTGAAGCACCAATAATTCCAGGCAGTCTTAACCTCCAAGAAGAAAGACCCATGGTTGTTTTTGGCCCACATGTCGAGGAGATAGATCCCTCTACTCCTCCATTTTATGTGTCTCTAGTGATTCATGACCTGCTATTACACAACTGTATGCTAGATTCTGGAGCTTCCCATAATCTTATGCCTCTATCAGTCATGGAACAACTAGGACTACAAATCACTCGCCCATATAAAGACCTCTATTCATTTGATTCCAAAAGAGTTAAATGTCTAGGGATGATTAAGGATCTGGTAGTCAATCTGGCCCAAATTCCAGCAAAAATTATAGTAATGGACATTGTGGTGGCTGACATCCCAGCCCGCTTTGGCATTTTGTTGTCAAGGTCTTGGGGAACAAAGATTGGTGGGTCACATAAATTAGACTTAACATATGCCACTATCCCAGTTTTTGGTGGCCAGGAAAGGAGATTATACAGAGAAACTAGATTTTTCAAGATGGTTACAAAGGTTGATGGCTCTGTTAACTCCCCAGTCTACAGTAAGGAAGGAGATTTTTCATGCTTAATGCTGGAAGAAGATCAATAATATGCTCATGAGCCATAATTCTGTCAAGTCAAAACTAACCAGCCTTCAGAGAACCATGAAGCAGGAATCTGGACATTACATTTTGATGGGGAAAATTCTAAAGAAGGAAATGGAGTAGGAGTACTATTAATTTCCCCTACAGGTAACTGTGTCCCACTGTATTTCAAATTGGAATACGAGGCTACTAATAATGTAGCTGAATATGAAGCATTGTTGTTGGGATTACAAATAGCCAGGAGCATGGGCATACAATGTTTAAAATTTCTGGGAGACTCTGAGCTGGTGGTCAGACAAATCAGAAATCAATGTCAAACCAAGCACCCTCGGTTGAGGGCATACAGGAATGAAGTGTGGGACATGGTGGAGAACTTCTTCTCAGCATTTAATATTCAGTTCATGCCCTGAGAACGGAACAGAATGGCAGACTCCCTTACTGTGGCTGCTAGTACATTCTGTCCTCCCCAGAACCCTCTTTTAAGATATGAAATTGAGGTGCGTTATCGACCATCAATCCCAGATAACATCAAGCACTGGCAGGTATTTGAAGACGATGAACAGATGAAGAAATTCTTGGAAACAGTGGGAGAATTCTCTAATATGGATATTGACGATTGTGAAGAAGATGAGGCTGAGAATACTTCAGAAAATAAATGGGAGGAGAAAATGGCAGGAAGTAAAGTGCTGCAGTTAAAGGGAAATGTCATCCCTAGAGGGTTGGTGCTTCTAGAAAGATTATTTGACAAGAATGATGTCTCATTGCAGCTTAGTAAAGTGATAGAATAAGATCAGGTGGAAGACCTAAACTTGGGCACTGATGCTGAGCCCAATATTGTAAAATTGTCCAAAAAGGTTTGAGAGGAATACAGGGAGAAATACCTGAAATTGTTTCAATCATATAGGGATGTGTTTGCATGGTCCTATCAGGACCTTAAAACTTTTGATATTAGTATAATGCAACATAAAATTCCTCTGAGGGAAGATGCAAAACCTTATAAGCAGAAGCTTAGATAGATAAACCCTCTGCTGCTTCCCTCTATTGAGAAAGAAATTAAGAAGCTGCTGAAGGAAAAAATAATTGTGCCCTTGAGATACTCTGAATGGGTGGCAAATCTAGTCCCTGTCCGAAAGAAGAATGGAGAAATAAGGCTATGTGTGGATTTTCAAAATTTAAACAGAGCATCCTTAAAATATAACTATCCATTGTCGAAGATGGATCACATTCTGCAGAAAGTGGTTGGAGCCTCTAGATGGTTTTTCTGGTTATAATTAGGTGGCTGTACTACCAGAAGATCAAAATAAAACTGCATTCACAACACCATGGGGCACATTTATGTATGCCAGGATGCCTTTTGGATTGATTAATGCAGGGGCCACTTTCCAAAGGGCTATGGACATTGCTTTTGTTGGGGAGCAGGATAAATTTGTGGTGGTATACCTCGATGATATCACGATGTTTTCAAAAGATGATACTGAGCATATTGAGCATCTGCGCAGAACCTTTGAAAAATGTAGAAGGTATGGTCTTTCTCTCAATCCACAAAAGTCTTTATTTGCATTAGAGGAAGGCAAAATTTTGGGGCACATTGTAACTAAAGAAGGGGTGAAAATAAACCCTAAAAGAGTGGAAGTTATAAATGGTATTTCTCTCCCCAGGAATAAGAAAGAAGTGCAAGTGTTTCTAGGCCGAATCAATTTTCTGAGAAGTTTCATTTCTAACTATGCTGAGATAATTAGGCATATAACTGATATGATGAAAAAGAATAATGAAGTAAAATGGTCCCAGGAATCTAGAGAGGCATTCACCAAGATAAAATAGGCAGTTGTTGAAGCTCCTGTGCTAGCTGGACCAGATTATGCAAAGCCTTTTATGATCTTTTCCTTTTCATCACCACATACAGTAGCTGGAGTGTTATTACAAAAAAATGAAGAAGGATATGAGCAACCTATCACCTTTTTCAGTCAGGTGCTCCATGATGCAGAACTGAAATATAATATATTGGAGAAGCAGGCCTATGCCCTAGTGAAATCCCTCAAAGATTTTCTCATATATATTTTGCAGTCTCACATCACTGCATTTGTACCTACTACAGCTGTTAAGGATATCCTTGTTCAGGGAGACAGTGAAGGAAAAGGGGGAAGGTGGATTGCTAAAATACAGGAGTATGATCTAGATATCCGCCCTACCAAGCTGATCAAAGGACAGGGGCTTGCAAAAATTCTATCTGAATCAAACTATCAAGCTCTGGGCATAAATTTGTCTATTATTTCAAGTGAAGAGTCTGAGAGTGAAATAGAGCAGCAAGGACTGGAAGTTGCTTCTCAGAAAACACATATAAAATACCTCACCAGTCCATGGTACAAAGAAATAGTTGAATATCTTTTGACACTCAGCTGTCCTCCAAGTTGTGATAAAGCAAAATACAGGGCTTTAAGATTGAAATCACAGAAGTACATAGTTGCAAATGGGCAACTATATTGGAGAGATCCTTCTAGAATCCTACTCCTATGCCTCACAGAGGATGAAATAGAGAGTATAATGGTCGAATTTCATGAGGGAATCTGCGGAGGGCATTATAGCTGGAGGGCTACAGCTCATGAAATCCTAAAGGTCGGTTTCTACTAGCCAAAATTATTTGGAGATGTTTTTACTTGGGTCAGAGCATGTGATAAGTGTCAGAAATTTGCTGAGAGACAGAAGTTGGCAACTCTGCCCCTGATTCTAGTTCATGTGAATGAGCCATTTTAACAATGGGGAATAGATTTTATTGGAGAAATACATCCACCCTCAAGTGGCCAACATAAATGGATATTGACAGCCACAAATTACTTTACAAAATGGGTGGAAGCCATACCTACAAGGAATGCTACTGACACTGTCATCATAAAGTTCATGGAAGAAAACATTATATCCAGGTTTGGCTGCCCTGCTAGAATAGTGACTGATAATGCACAGGCCTTCAAATCTGCAAAATTTGTGAATTTTTGTCAACAGTATAACATTGCACTTAATCATTCCACAGCCTACTATCCACAGGGGAATGGCTTGGCAGAGTCCTCATACAAAACTCTGGTGAGGGCCTTGAAGAAGACTATCAATGAAAATCAGAAGAATTGGGATTCCCAATTGAAATTTTCTCTATGGGCTAATAGAATCATTAGCAAGAGAGCAACTGGGAAATCTCCATATGAATTGGTATATGGACGAGCAGCAGTGTTTCCTGTGCAGTTGGCTTTACCAGTGGCACGTTTCATGCAATAAATTCAGGAGGAACCTGATGATATGGTTAGGAGGATAAACCAGCTGGTGGAATTGGAAGAAACACGCAGTCGAGTAAATCAAAGGCTAACTGAGTATCAAGAGAAGATGAAATACCTATTTGATCAGCATGCAAAAGACAGGAAATTGCATATTGGAGATCTAGTGCTCAGATGGGATGTACGAAGAGCCGAAAAGGGAAAACATGGTAAATTCGATCCACTTTGGTTTGGTTCCTTCAAAATTGTGGAACAGGGAGGTAATAATACGTTCATATTGGAGAATTTACAAGGTGATTTGCTTGACGCCCCTGTAAATGGTCAATTTTTTAAGCCCTATTTCTAATTCTGATTCAGGCAGAGAGCTTGATGTACCATATTGTATATTAGTCTTTGTTTTACCTTTGTCGGAATAATGTGGGTGCCATGATGAATGGTAAATTGAAATGCAGAGAGGCTGAAAAGCAAAGTCCATTTATCAGATGATCAGGTGGTTTGTGAAGTTCTCGACACATTCAGGAATGAGCGTGTCGTCCCCAGATGGAGCCGATGTTGACCATGCCAGCCCCCTTTATGTTTTGGCCATTAACCCTACTTAAACCTTTCAAATTTCCTATCATGGCCTAAGAAATCCTTTTTCTTCTTACCGTTGCCCTTCTCCGCCTCCAAATTGCATAGTAGAAGGCCGAAAGACTCACTTTTAAAATATTTAAATCCTAGCCCCTTTGGTCCTAGCCTCCTACAGCTAGTCATTCATGTGACCCGGGCGCTAAACCCTACGCCAGATCAAAAGGAGCTTATTATTCAAGGCTATTAGGCCCGCTCCAAGCCGTCCGATCAAACACAAATCAACGCACTGCAGCCCATTGCTCTTATGGTCCCCGCCCCGCATCCTCTGCTAAAAAACCAAGCATGTTTTCATCGCACCGCTTATCCAGGGCGGGCGGTATTCTTCCAATCGCAGCGATTCCATTCAACGTTAGCCACACGTCCTGGTGTACGACTGCAATACCACCCTCTATCGCGCATTATCATTCGGATAAAGTCGTGTAGCGATATCCATGCTATCTGTTCGATCTGATGATCTCAATCCTACGGCCATCATTCTACGTAGTTACACGCATGATAATCCCCCTGTACGGTGCTCCAGGCCCGCAGTCTATCGCCCTCTGGTGAAGTCTCAACCGTCGATCTCATTGGTGGATCGTATGATCCAGAATCATTTACACATTGCGATTGGTTGGCCAAGTCCGCCTCCACATCATCCTTTTCATACAATCTGTCGTACGTGCACCCATCAATAATCTACGTGTTCGTTGTATTCTTCTCAGTCCTTTATATGTTTTCTTTTGGGTCAGATTATAATTTTCATGATTAAAAAACTCTCACCAATCAACCCACCATTGTTGCGCTGTGTTTTCTACCACCACCTTGTGTCGTTCCATCATTCCACTCGTCTGCACAACCATCTCCATTCAACCCCGCCACGTCCATCATCCTTGTGTCTGGTTTTCTTTAATATGTTTGTGGGTCTTGCAGGTTTATGGCGAGGGGAAAATATCATAATTCACGGCATCCATTGCTGAAGCCGAGGATGCGTTACAGGGCTGGGTTTTCAAGTACCATATTCATGAATAAAGATCCTGGGTAGTTGCCAAGATATGATCGCCATTTAAAGAGCAGAAGGTCGAAAGCTATCAAACCCTCCAGGGTAGTTCAAAAGCCAGATTTCACGGATGGAGATTTTAATGTTGCAGCAGAAAATATCAAGGGAAGATCAAGGAATGCAGCGTTCGGCATTGAAGACTTTAAATTTAGATTCAAGGTTATAAGACAAAAGCTTACAAATGTCCCAGAAATCATATCCTCCAGGTCCCATTTCAGCAGGATTCTCTTTCAGGAAAGGACATAATGTTTGTATTGTTTATTCTCTACATTTTGTTCCTGAAAAGATGTCCATCCAAAGCATTTACTTCAGAGAACCAGCCTCAGAGTACCTACAGCACAGCATATTAATTGAGTAGTATGGGCACGAATGTTTCCGCCATTTTTTTTGAATTAAGCAAATTCAATGCACATCACCTACCTCATTCTCTAGATTTTTCGGGTTTCTCCTATAAAAACCGAGAAGAAAGACATTGTAAGGGTTCCAGACTTTTATCAGAAAATGGTGCTGTGAAAGGGTTTTAGGATATACATTTTGTAAAGCTCTTGTATGAAGGCTCAGAGCCCATAGGGTCTCAGTGAGGAGGAGTTCTATCTGTCTTAGAGGATTCTGGTCTTTGGTATCCCACAGTATGTAACTTTCTCTGATGTGTTTAATATAATATTTCATTTCACTCATCTTCTTGTATCATGTACTGGAATGCAAGTGGCTCACTGATTATAGGTAAGGATTTATCCTAGTTGATACCCATACTTGGATCAGTCAAGCGCTTTAAATACGGCTCAGGCATGATATACTGTTTCATATGCATTTCATCCATATTTTTGCTATATTAGTTACTTTGGGAGGGTGCTTTTAAAACGCCATTTTTATGTATGGATTCTTAGATTGATAAGCCCATATGTGGTTCTGTTGTGTATCTGGGTACCAGCTCAAGGTTAACTGATATCTTCTTAATATTTCTTTCACTGCACACACCTTCTGATATTTGATTTCTGTGGCATATTACTTGAATTGGCCCTCTTTACAGTAAATTGTCTCTTAACTGTCTGATGCTTGTGTATTGGAGCTTTGCATCTTGTCTCCGCAACAATACTTTCTCTGTGACAGTTTCTATAGATTTTGGTCCCATTTAAATCAATTTCCTTGTATTACAAGAGATAGCAGGAGAGATTTTGGATTGACGCCCAAGTCATATTACATGCTCCTTGCTATGATAAGATGTCCTAGGCACTGGTCTATGGCAACTCTAGGCTGTCTCTAGGAGCAAAAATAGGAGGAAAATACATCCACAGGAGTGAAAGAGATCAAGGAAGCTGAGGGAAATACACAAGAGGAAATATATGGTGAAAAAGAGGGAGGAAAATACAATAAAGTAGAGGCCACCTCACCAAAACAAAATCCCAAAGATGTTTCAATGGTGCCAAACCATAGCCCTCAACCCAATCTCACATCTTACTACACCTACATTGAGGTGGGTAGATTAATTCCTCAAAAACTCACAATTCCTTTGTTTTATCAGTTGGAGGAAAATAGGGCACGCACTCATCATTGGATGAAGCTTGCCACATCTAAAGAAGTGTATGATATAGGGGTTATGGAAGGAGATGTAACTGAAATGGGAAAATATTTATCTGATGTGAGGCTCAGAGAGTCAGTTTTGGAGCAGCTTCAGAAAGCACAGGTAGAGAATGTATCACTACAAGAGCAGCTTCAACAAAAAGGTAAACAAGTGACCACCATGGCATACGTGTGAATGGAGGCCATTCAACACAGGTATACTTTAGATTCATATGCAGTTTACCTTAAGGAGTAGTGGATCCTCTTTCAAATCAAAACTTTAGCCTCACATGGATCCTTGCCTTTCCAAAATTATAGATAGATCATTGGTTTTTGCAATCAAGCTAGCATGGCTGACAAGGAAAAAATGGCAGAGTTTTATATGCATAACCTTGTGTTAACATATTTAAATATTTGGGTTAGCATCATGGATAGTAAATGAGAAGACAAGAGCACAAGAGATGAGAAGGGTTATGAGAAAATAAAACAGAGAACCCTTACACATTAGGGAAGAACGGTTCAGCCATGATAGGAGTCATCAATAACCATATTAAGATTGAAATGAATCTTGAACTAGCTGAAAGATACCTCCATACACAAGCTCAAAAAACAACCCACTTCGATGATTTTTCTAGGTTGTTGGGAGATGAGTGCATTATGTCTAGCCAGAGAAGATGGAACAGCCTCCCTCATAGCCTTAGAAACATGGATTACCATATGCCAGAAAGATTAATGGGTGCCTTGAAAAGGGCGCCATTTTACAAGAGGACCATGCAAGCAAAAAATATTCAGTGGCTTGGTCTAAATCTCAGTCACCCTTGTTGCTGGGGTTGAGTGATGGGAAGGACCAAGATGAACAAAACAGAGAATGGGAAGAAGAAGAAAATAATGATGGGTTTTACCCTCCTGAGGGGACTCCCACACTTCTTCCTTGGGAAGTCAGAGGGTCCATCAATGTTTTAAAGGAAATGCAGAAGGAGGATTAGTTTCTCAGAGGATGAGCAACCATTTAGCAGGGGGGTGATGATGAGCTCCATCGTTAGGTACATTTGGAGGGGTTAATGGTCACCTTTTTGCCTTATTAAGTCTCTTTTATTTCATTTGAATTATATTATGGTCTTATGATTCCAGTGTAGGTGGTGATTGAAGCTTAACATACTTCAAGTACCTAACACAAGATTAAATGCAGGAAAATCATGAAGATGTGGCATTTTTGTGGAGATTTTTTCATAAATACTCTCAGTAGACAGCAAGGAGAGATTGTAGGGGGTCTTCCATCCTCTATAACTCCCAAAGATAGCCTACAGATCCTCGAGATTCCCTCTAATGGCTCGAAGTCAAAGACAACCAAGAAAACTCAAGACCAAGTGCACTAAAGCCATACTTCACTTGGAGTCAAGTGGACTCATCACCCATTTTCTAGGGAGTTTTTGGTAGCTACCCTTTAGGTTAAATAGAGTTGAGTAAGAGCTCATTAGGATTCGAATTTTGGAGAAAGAAAGTAGGCTCTTTTCTCTTGTAATTATTTTTTCAAGACTTTTACATTGATGTAATGAGACTATCTTTTGGAATGAAATGAGTATTCAAACTTTTCCTTACTGATCTAGTTCCATAGAGCTAGGCTTGTGGGTTAGGGCCCAATCCATGTTCCTCAGCTCTCTTGTGTAATCATTCTTTCCTTTCATGTCATTTAGCTAGTTTTTCTTATGAATAGTTAGCTAGTTTGTTGGTATTTGCATTTAATGTTTTAGTTTTCTTCCATTTGTCTTTTGTTGTAGATTTAGTTTGCATACATGAGTGGTAGAATAGGTGATAAACTCCATAAAGTTGTGATTCAAGACACCCCCTCACCTCTTTCAATAGATCTTGAGGAGGGTAGACCTTCCCCACAGACCAAAAATGATTTTTATTTTATGATTTCTTGGAATAGATGAGATTATTTGTTGTGATTTCATGAACATGTTTAGTATGTTGTGGTAGATATTTGTTTCTAGATTAGGATAGATTTGCTTTACAAATTCAAGTCATATTTCCCACTATCTTTATCATGAATTTTTCCATATTTATTGCATGAATAGGTAGTTTGATTGCAGGTATAGGTAACACATCCAAGGGGAGATTCATCAGCACCTCAAAATTCATCTCCCATATTCCTTCATCCATTTGTTCATCAAAATCACCATCAGCCCTGTTTTTGTATTCTTCATCCCTACACTATGATCAAAACCTAGGGGGGAAAGATAGGCCTCCCAAGAGTTTTTGAGCTTGGCCAAGGGGTGGGCCACCTCATACTCATCCTCACCCACCTTCACACCACCTTCCCTACCCTTTTTCCACCTATTTTTGGCCTCGGATTACCCTTGTCTTGTTTCTTGTAGCAATCCAAGACTTGCATGTAGCACTATAGGAAACCTGTAGTAGCACTTGAAATAGCACCTATGCATCCCTCCTTAAGCCTAGAAACCAACATGTCCATTTTCTAAACATACAAAAACCACTCATACACCTCCAACCTTGCCCCCATGTGTTCAAGCCTTCCATCATCCACTATAGCACTTTCTTCTCCTAGCTACAAAAAAGCACATTTTCAGGCATAGTTAGGTCATGAATAGTTGCATGAATAAAATAATTATAGATAGATCGTAGGGTAAGTAGAGTGTTTTTAGCCATTTTTTCCTACCTAAGTGTGATTATATTAGTTTCCTTTATTCCATTTCAATTCATCAATTTACTTCATGCAAGGTACCTAGGTTTCTTTTACAATTCTTATCATAATCTAATAAGTAGATTTATTTCATTGCGGAAGAGTTAGACGTACTTGGTTACTATGGTATAATTATGTACTTACTAATAGTGCCCTGGATTTGAATTGTTTTTATCCCTAGGTTTAATTCTAGAAGTGTGACATACTTCACTTAGAAACCCTAGAAGTAGCACCCTTTCGTAGAGCTCAGAAGAGGATGACATGAGTAGAATGCATATGTTGTGTATATAGCAGTGTCACCTCAAATTTTGTACAAACCCTGGGTTGATAAAGTAAATTAGGGAAGCCTCTGGGAGTTGCAACATTCTTGGTGCAATTCTAGGGCTCACCAGGTGCTAAGACCACATAAAAAGTCAGTGGTTGGTTCTAGATGGATATACAAAGTGAAACATCCAATTGATGGGAGTATCAAGAAGTACAAGGCCAGATTTTTGGTAAAAGGCTTCTCACTGGTAGAGTGATTTTATTATGAGGAGAAATTTTACCCAGTGACAAGATACTTATCTATCAGAACCATTCTACCATTAGTTGGGCATTTGGGGTGTAAGATCCACCACATGGATGTGAATACTACCTTCCTCAATGGAGTGGTTTAGGAAGAGATTTACATAGTGAATCCTAAGGGGTTTGAGACATTTGACAGGGAGACACATGTGTGTAGACTCAAGAGAGCCCTTTATGGTCTCAATCAAGCACCCCATGCTTGGTACACTCTGATAGACGCATATCTCAGTGGATTTGGAATCACCAAGAGTGAATCAGATGCCAATATCTACTACATTTTGGTAGATGGAAAATTGCTCATTCTAGTCATGTATGTAGGTGACTTGATACTGACAGGGAATTAGAAGTTGATCCAATCTTTCAAGGAGGGCCTTGCAAGAGATTTCGAGATGAAGGACATGGGATTGATGCACTACTTCCTTGGTTTGGAGCTGTGGCAAGGAGATGGAGAGTTGTTTGTGGGTCCGGGGAAGTATACCTCTTAAATTATTTAGAGATTCCATATGTAGGATTGTAAGCATATGGACACTACTCTAGCTACCAATTGGAGGATGCTTCTATAGGAGAGGAAATACATTCTACCATATATAGATAGTTGGTGGGGTCCTTGATGCATTTGGTAAACACAAGGCCTGACATATGTTATGAATTTAATCAGTTGAGTCAATTTATGGTGAAGCTCACCAAGCTTCACTCGAAAGCATCAAAAACATTTCTTAGATACCTCATAGGCACAATAGATTTTGGGATCTGGTATAGGAGGACTGATGATGTGAAGCTCCAAGGCTTCACTAATGCAAATTGGGAAGGGAGTCCATTATATAAGAAGAGAACTTCGGGAGCTATCTTTAGTGTTGGGTTAGCATTTATTTCATGGTAAAGCAGGAAACAAATATCTGTAGTGTTATCACTCTAATAATTCCAAAAGTTATGAGATTTTGATATTATAGTTTTAAGAATATTAGAGGTAACCACAAACCTACTTTCAAGCTTTAGGACCTAGCCTTCCTAAGGCTCAGAGAGGGCTCTCTCTATATTTTAGGCTAGTTATATGGGACAATTTGGTTTTGATATTTGGTTTGGTTTGGTGGGAAAAATCACTTATTGAGATGGATAGTGATAGATCTATTTTTCCATTGGTAAAATGGAGTCAATATGTCAAGAAGACAGATCAGGATCAAGGTCTAAAGTCAAATATTTTCATGGCAAGATAGCAGAGTCACTCAAGATATTTGAGGCTCATTGGTGAAGTGGTTTAATCGAGATAAAGAGCAATCAAGGATTCTTTGATCCGGATAAGGAATGAAGAGGACAGAGGTCATACGAAAGAGGGATAAATTAAGGTTTCCCTACTCTGGAAATAAACAGAAAACATTAAAATGAAAACCAGTAAATAACATAGTGCTTTTATCAAATTCTGATATATCACTTCCTGATTTCACATTAAAATTTGGAACACATGTATGTATGAATGGAAAACATAAGAAGATTTAACAAATAACAGAAGAAAGTACTTCACTTAAGTGGCCCAACACATGAATCCTAAAATATGATGCTTTATTGATTTGATCTAGCCTGCTGACTTTAAACTTGGTACAAAAACCCTTCAGGCACAGAAAAATTGACTATAGAAATCTTCAGCAATTTATTCCACACTAATACTTAAAAGGATGAATTATTTATACTAAAAGTAACACAAAATATCCTAGAATACTCCTAGGAATGTTTTTTGGAAATAAAATATCTTATTACAAAAATATAGTGACAACTGCATAACAAACTTGCAAGTTGTCCTATTTATTAAATAAAATATCTTTCTTGTTGGACTTAGGCTGCAACTGGCTGTTTGAGGTGTCTTCAACACTGGCACTTGATCTTCAATTAGTTTTGAAAATTTATATTTTCATCTGATACTATTTAGCTGATACACTTTAATCATTGATACTCTTTAACTTTGTTGTTTTGACTGTTTCACAGTGTAAAAAAAAAATATGTTTTTAATGTGTAAAAACAGCACTCTGTTTTTTCATCCTTTTTCACTGTAAAATGTCTTTTTACAATAAATCTATGAGTTTTTTCCAAAACCCTTCATCTAGTAACTTGATCTTGATAATTTTTATGAAATTCTCATCAACCTCTGTGTATCTAACAAAGGTTGGCTTGACCACAAAGAGATGTTTTATTTCATGTTGTAAATAAAACAAATCTTCAACACTTTTGTGCAACACTTTGCCTGTAGGTACTCCTTTCCAATCTGCCTTGTTTACTTGTTATTTGGAAAAATCTCTGGTCTTCTTGTTATAATATTCTTGCTTCATTAGTTTATCATTGATGACAAGAATATTTGGCAAACCTTTTTGCCTCAATGTGTCAAACTTAACCATGAATCTAGCTATGGCTATGTCCATATTTTGACACTTTTCTTCTAGTTGCTTCATCAAGTTTTTCTTTGAAATGACTTTCCTTACCTCAAGAATTGTTTCAGTTCTATTAGTAATTCATATCTCATCTAATTCTTGTTTGTTTTTAGTGTTGAGAAACTTCATTATTTCTAGGGCTTCTTCAGGCTTAGCACCAAGCTCTTCCTTTGTCTTTAAAATTTCTTCTTTAGCTGCTTTGATTAAGTCCTTTTGTTCATAAATTACCTAAATAGAAGGCCAAGTATCATTGATTGACTCGATGATCTTGGACCATAGTTGGTTCTTTATGTAGGCCATTGGCTCTTTCAAGGTTATTCTGCTTCAACCTTATTTAACTATTCACCTAACCTTTTGGCCTTTTGCTCCACTATTTTAGCATTTATTTGTGCTAATTTTTTGGCATCTTCAAATTTCTTAATTTTTTCTTTTAGTCTATTGATTTCATTATTCTGTATATACATCTCTTCCATGGATTTAATGAGTTTGTTAGCCTCATATGTTTTTTGCACTGCTGAATTAGGTGATTTAGTAGCATAAGTAGTGGAAGAAGTAATTGGCACAGATGTGGCCAATGGGACTTTTGGTGCCAACTCCTTTGCTAAATTTGAGGGAACTACTGTTGTTACCATGGGAATGACTGTGGGAGGAACACTTTGAGTTTTTTCAACTTCTTTTTCTTGGACAAGCTTGTCCATTTCAATCTCCATTTCCTTCATTTGCGTTGTCATTTGTAGTATGAGACTCATCATCTCATATTTCTGATTTGCCTCTTGCACAATCTCTTTAGCCTGTGGATGTTCTACTGGAGGCAGTTTCAATTGCTTTCTAAGTGCTACAATGTTAGAATTTTTCTTTTTCATTAATTCCTCTGCATATTTTACATTTGAAGGGTCATGCCCTTCCTCAATCACCAGTTCTTCTAAAGACTTGATTCTAGTGTTTTTAGCATAGGAAGAAGATTTTTCAATCCTAATCGAATCTCTCAAATTTTTTATAGTATTTTGGAGTTTCTAGGCACTCATTTCCTTTGTGGTCATAGTATAATAAATCATTTCTGAGCTTTTCTTATGAATCTCAATCTGATCCAAGAGATGAATGCTTTCTACTGGTACTTCAAAGTCAACCTTCTTGTAATTTGATGTTGTTGTAGGTTTAGGCACTGTTGGTTGTATATGTTCCTTCTTCTCTGATTATTTTTGTGGTTCTGTCTTCCTGATTTACAGTCTTCAAAGTGTGATTAGTATTACCTTCTTTGACTATTTCTATTAATTTATTTTCCAGCCATTCAACTTGGTTGGAAAACTGCTCAATCTCAGGCTTCTTATCATGGATATAAGGGATTAATTTGCATTTTACCCTCATTTTACTGAGTATTCCATAAGGAAGTTCCACAAGAAACTTTCATCAAATTTATATTCCAGCAACTGTTTTGTTGCCTCTACACCTGCTTCCCTATGATTGCAAATGAAAGGACCCACATGGTTTTTCAACTTGAATTGAGTCTTCTTTTTAGTAGCCAAGAAGTTTATAGAGTCTGAGTTTAGAAATTGTCTTATACTCTAAGGCAAACACTCTCATTGGCAAGTATTTTGGAAATTTATAGGGCAAGAGGTTTGACCCGTAGACTCTAATCTCTGTGTGATTTTGGTAAAGGTACCAGTCACCAGTTCTGATTTTCTATGATAGCCGTAACATTTTCTTTATCTCATTACTTATCCTTGGTTGTACACTGTTTGTAAGCATATTTATCAATGGGTGAACAAAACAATCAATGAAATCTGCATAAGTGAAATTTTTTTATTCTTTTCTGATTAAAGAAGTCCAGAAAATGACTGACAGTGGATTGCCTTCTACATCCAATTTCTGAAGGGCTATTGGGAATTTATCTACTTGGAAGTAAAGGAACATATGAAAGAGGAAGGATGTATATTTGAAAACACCTTCAGTGGGAAGTTTTACACGCTGATCATGGATATTATCAGCTATATACTCAGAATAGTTATAAATGACAGAAGGAGGTTGACCAAGCAAAAAGTGGATAGAAAACCAAGTATAGACTCATCAATGTGTTCATCAATAAAATAACCAAGGACAAAGGATAACATTGAAATAATATGTCTTGATCCTTCAAGAAATTTGGAAGATGAATATGGAGGATTTATCTTTGGGATTTCAACATATGAAGGCATGAATGTTTGGAAGATCTAAAATCTTTTAGGAAATTCTAACTCAATATAAAGCTTTGTAAGAGCTTCTATGGATAATGAGACTGCATTAGGATCTGGTTTCAACTGAAGCATTAGGTTTTTAGATTCTGCAGTAACAGTGAATAATACTTCTTTATCAGCATTAACAATAACTCTTTGGTCAGTGGAATAGTGAGCTTGACACAATCTAATGACTTATGGACACTGATGGGCATGTGGAACTACATATTTGGGCAAATTGGACTCCCAAATTTGAATTTCATCTCCCTGATCCAAATATTTTTTTAGACTCCAGCAATGGAGATCAAAAAGATTGAATTCAATTATCGGATCACTTATCTTATAATCAACATCAGCTAAAGGTGTATGCTCAACATCTACAACAGGAGGTTTTAGTGGATTTATGACAATGGTGCTTTTAGAAGACATTACTGGATTTTTTTCTTGACAATTTTGACCTTTAGAAACCCTGTTTCTAGGTTGTTTATACTCTTCTATAAGCTTAGACTATTTACAGAAGGTAATTTTGGTTTGATAAAGGTATTTTTGAACAGAAATAGGTAAAATTAGGTTTTCTTCTGGTTCTAACTTTCATTTCTGCTCCAAAATCACTCTTTAGACTATTTTGACAAGGGTTTACTGCTCTTCTTTGGATAAAACAAACCTAAAGCCTTCTAATTTATGCACAAAAATGGGTTCTGAGCATTTATAAAATGGTTTGAATCATACAAATGGTTTTTACAGGTCTTCAAAAGGCTAAACTTTCTTCAATTTAATTAAAACAGGATATAGTCTTCAGAAAACTGTGAATTTATCAAGGTTTTTAAAGAAAATAGATTTTTTTAAGGAAAATAAAGATATTTCTGTAGGCAAAGAGGCTTCACGAGGCTCAAATTCACAAGTATAGCTTTTTTCACATGTGGGATGGGTATTTTCTTGAAAAATACCTATTATTGCAGGTATTTTGACTCGGATAAAGGATTTATGTGGCATCTGGGAGCTTTTTGAAGCTATTTGAAGTATTTTAAACACAATTTGGTAAGTCTGAACAGTTGCAGCAGCAAATTTCAGACGAATTTCTGGTATTTGGGCATTAACCAGGGGTAGTAGCATCTTTTCTTCAAGCAGAAAGTGTTAAACAAGCAAAAAAAGGTTTAAACATGAATATGCAATTTCTATAGAAAATTTGGTTTAAACTATATCTGCATCCAATGTGGGTTAAATCAAATGGGAGGTGGTTTGGCACTGGGGAATCGAATACTACCAGGCGTTTATCGCGACATGAGAAGGCGATAAATGGTTGTTCGCAAACAAATGAAATCTAATTGTTTAGTGTCGCGTGGAGGAGAGAGGGGAGGGAAATACCGCCCATATCACAAATCCAAAATGGATTAACGATCATGCTCTTTAATTTTCGATATGGGTTTTGGACTGTCGGATCTGGCAGAGGAGATGCGAACGGTTCTGATTTTTCGATGGAGTTGCTCAGCGGATAGGCATGGGCTAAGGACCTTTTTATGTGGAGGCATTAATATAATATGTTTAAACATAGTTTAAACATAAAATATAATGTATTAATGGGATAGGCGGATATGTAATTTACATGGAAAATAGGTGATACACGGGTGTATTACAACCTTTGGGCGGGGAATAATATATATAACATATATTTTTAAACTATGGGGGAGTGGTATATGTCACGTGGGGTTAAATAAAGCATAGTATAAACATTAAAATGTGGGTTTGGGGTATTTTAATAAATTAATTAATATAACTACAGGGTGGGGTATTTATAAGGAGTTAATAAGGAGTTAATACTAAATTAAGTTAAATTTAATATGAAAGTGAACATGAGCTGAAATACATATAAATGCACTAAGTAAAAGTGTGTTTTAAGTATTTTGGCATATTTTTCATAATGGTGGTGCCATACTTAAATTTTTACACTTAATACTTAGGATAATACATATTTTTGGATTTTTTGAATGTTTTTGTATGAAATGAAATTAGTTAAGTGGGGTTTTTACTTTCCCCAAGCAAAAAGGTGTTTTACATTAGGAAAATGGATTTATCTTAGGAAATGGGTGATAATGTTGAGGAACAGGGTTTTTATGAAGGGAATCCAATACTGAGTGTCAATCAGTCACTAAGCCTTGGGTCTGGTCCCAACAAAAGTCAGAGAAATGCTCTGAGCCTTTATAACTGAAGGTTTAGAATACTGGAATATTTTGAGGGGGGGGGAATTAGTAATTTTCCAGATGATGTTTTATTCATGCCTTGTGTAACTGCTTTCTACCTACCCATCATTTATTCTATTATTTTTTTCATTATTTGCATGGGTGCATTTGAGCTTGCAACCCTAAATCCATTTTTATTTTAAAGCATAAACTATCTAACTCTAACCTTATTTCATATGAGGGCTCAGATTAAACTGTTGAGCTCCTCATTTATTCTCTAACTATCTACTGATTTTTCAAGTTTAAATTGTTTGACAGATCTTTATTCTCTATCTATAAACACGAAATTCAAAGCATGAAAAAGTTAAGATTAAACTATTTAACTCATCATGGATTATGGCATTTTGAACAAGTTGCCCATAATCATTTATTTTTGCAATAAAAGTAAAAAGTAGTGGCATTTTGACTTGCAATTTCATGTCTTATTTTTATGTATTTTTTTGTGTTTGGGGTCCATTTTTCTATTATTTTTGATCTTTTTCTTTTCAAGACCTTTGATCTTTATTTTAGGACTTTTACCCTCTTTTCATTTTTTTATTATTTTCAAATATGGGAAAAAACTTGCAAAAAGCAAGGTATGTACATATTTACAAGATTAATCATAGTCAATTCAAAAATTATGAACCCTATTATTATAGGACCCTAACAGTGGCTCCATATGGGGATGGCATTTCCCAGTGAAATGTCAAGAACTCTAAGACTAGTAGCCTTTGAATTTTGACTGTGTTGACCTTGTAAAAGTTGTCTGAGCTCTACAATTATTCATACTTGTGATATTTTACCTTTTCAAAGCTTAGGGCCTTCTCTCCGGGCTTCAAATTTTTTAGGAAAACATCCAATCCAATCTAAAATATGCAATTTTGTGTACAATGGATAAAGTGAACAAAGTTAACTATTGGTTATTTATGAAGAGTAGTAATGCTTCAGCATTATACCATTGATAGGTCCACCTAGTAGATCTGATCCATCCATCTCTTTCAAAAAGAAAGCATTGTTACCTCTGTAACCATAAATAACATAAGGCCATTTCCATAGGAAATCAAATTTCCCATGTTTACCTTTCTCTTATTTCCTTGAATCCCATTTAATAACTTTATCACCAATGTAGAAATCGTCTTCTTTACTCTTTTTGTCAAAAAAATTCTCAATATTATCTTAAATAACTTGAGACTTAAGATAAACTTCTTCTCTTGTTTGCTGCAAGTGAATGGTTTGGTTAATCCTTCTTTGAATTTCATTTGTCTCAACCTGTAATTCTTGGATTATATTCATTACGAGTACTCCTAAGGAAGATGGAAAAACAACATTCATTCCATAAACAAGATGGTAAGGGGATGTACCAATAGATTTTTTGGTGGTAAGTCTATCTTCCCATAAGGCATTAACTAACCTCTTGTTCCAAGTTCTCTTGTTATCTTCTAGTAATTTCTTGATAATGTTCATAAGGCTTTTATTGGAAGAATCAGCAAGGCCATTACCTTAAGGGTAATATGCAGTAGAATGGCCAAGGATAATGTGATATTTATGGCACATATCAATCATCTTTTTGGATTTGAATGCAAATGTATTGTCAGTGATAATATTTTGGGGGCATCTAAATATTGAGAGTATGTTTTTTTCTAAAAAGGAGAATATGACAGTGTCAGTGGCTTGCCTGGAGGGTATGGCTTCTATCCACTTAGTAAAATAGTTAGTGGTTGTCAGAATCCACCTATGTTGAGCTGAGGATGGAGGGTGAATTTCACCAATGAAGTCAATACCCCATTGTTGAAAAGGCATTTTTGTTGAGATGGGTTTTAAAGGCAAGGATAACAGCTTTTCCTTTCCTTCAAATATTTTACACTTGTGACAGGAGGTCACATACTTTTTTACATCTGTAAACAAAGTAGGCCAGTAAAAACCAGCTCTTAGGGTTTTTTCTACAGTAGTCTTCTAGTAGAGATGTCCTCCACAGTCACCTACATGAAATTCTTCTCAAAATTTGTTATCTTCTTCTTTAAGAAAACAATTCAATAAAATTCCACCATGATCTTTCAAAAGAGTACATTGTCTATGATACAAAATCTTACTACCTTTAATTTTAAGAATCTAGCTTTTGTTCTTGATAATCTAGGATGAGCTTTTAAATTTAGTAATACAAATACAATATCTGCATACCATGGTGATTCTGAAAAGGTTTCACTGATCTCTGGAGTTGCCATCTCTTCATGATCATCTACTTGGGAAATAAAATTAATGTCTAAAGCATGAAAATTTGATTCATCCATGAGTTTGGCTAAACCTTGACCTTTTATGAGTTTAGTGGGTTTGATTTCTATGTCATATTCCAAAATTGTGGCAATCCACTTGCCTCTTTTACCATCAGTACCATTATGTGTTAGAATGTCTTTTACAACTGCATTTGGAACATGGGCAATGATGTGTGAATAAATAATGTACACTCTAAAGTATTTGATGGCCTTTACTAAAGCTAGGGCCTATTTCTCCATTATATTGTACTTTAAAGTGGCATCTATAAGTGATTTTCTAAAGAAAGCAATGGGCTGCTCATAGCCCTGGTCATTTTTCTGCAGCAAAACTGCAACAATAGTGTGTTCTGAAGCAAAGGAGAAAATGATGAAATCCTTTTTAAAGTCGGGACTTATAAGGACTGGTGTTTTGGTTAAAGTTTGTTTAATTGATTCAAAATATTTCTTGGCTTCAATATTCCATTTAAGTACCAAGTCTTTTTTAAGCATATTGTTAAGCTCTCTAATTATTTCAACTAGATTTGAGATGAATCTTTTAAGGAAGTTAATTTTACCTAGAAAAGCTTGTAATTCTTTAATGTTCCTAGGAGGAATAATGTTTAGAATTTCCGCTATTCTGGCTAGGTCTATTCTAATTCCCTCTTTATATATAATATGTCCTAGTAATTTACCTTCTTCAAATCCAAATAAATTTTTCTTAGGGTTTAGAGAGATGCTAAATTTCCTGCATTTAAGAAAGACTTGCCTGAGATGATCCAAATGTTCATAATCAGTCTTTGAAAATACAGTAATGTCATCTAAATAAATCACTAGGAATTCATGAATCTCTTTTGCAAAGGCTATATTCATAGCCCTTTGAAGAGTGGCTCCGGCATTCATTAACCCAAAAGGCATTTTTACATACATAAAAGTGCCCCATGGAGTAGTAAAAGCAGTTTTGGCTTGGTCTTCTAGTTGGACTGGAATCTGATTATATCCAGAGAATCCATCTAATAATGAAACTCTAGAAGAACCAAATAACCTTTGTAAAATGTGATCCATCGTTGGTAAAGGGTAATTATATTTTAAGGACACCTTATTTGAATTTCTGAAATCAACACATAATCTAATTTCTCCTGTCCTTTTCCTAGTGGGAACTAGATTAGAAACCCAATCAGAATATATGATTGGTGCAATTATTTGGGCATCATACATTCTTTTTACCTCTTTTTCGATTAAAGGCATCAAAACAGGATTTATCCTTATTAACTTTTTTTTAAGAGGTTTTTGGTCCTCTTTTACAGGTATTTTATGTTGTATTATGCTAGTGTCATAGGATTTTAAGTCCTCATAACTCCAAGCAAATACATCCTAAAATTCCTTAAAAATAGCTATGTATTTTTCTTTTTCTTCATGAGGTAAAGCTTTGCAAAGTTTAATCATCTTAGTCTTTAACTCTGTACCAATATTACATTCCTCAATATCAGATCTTAGTGGCTCCATTTTAGGTTTTCTTGCAACATCATTAGAGTCAAATAAATCTTATAAAGGAGTTAAGCCTTTTGGTAAAAAGCTATCTTTTAGGTTCAAAATATCAGATTCATCATCTCCTTACTCTTCAATCTCTACTTTTTCTAAATTATCTATGTCTAATTGACTAAATTTAGTAGGTAACTTAATTTATTTACATCTACATTATTTAAATCAACTTCACTATCTAAGTTCTGATCTACTGTACAGTCTATATCTATATTACAATTCTGAAATTCACCTTCTTTGTTCATAAATTGATAAATCTGTTCATCTTGTGAGAAAATTTCCCAATATTTAAGATTATCAGGAATTATAGGTCTGTGTTTTACTTTTGCAGTATATCTATAATTTGGTTGAAAGGGAAGATTACAGGTACTAGAAAAGGTTGCTAAGAAATGAGCTTGTATGTTTTGTTTTCTTGGTATTGCAGAAAAATCACATTCTAACAATTCTTTAATCAAATCTAAAATAGTTTCTCAATATCGGCATAATCTTGGATTATAAACAGAATATTCTCTAGTTATATGTTTCACAATTAACTCTGAGTCTCCCATAATTGATATTATTTTACCTCCTAAATTCCTAACAATCTGCAATCCTAAAATAAAAGCTTCATATTCAACCATGTTGTTGGTACATTTAAAATTTGGTCTGAAAGCATGGCCTTCTGCATGATTGTTTTCCATATTAGTTATCCAATTTCCTGCTCCTAGTCCTAATTTATTGACTGAACCATTAAAATATAAGTGCCATAATGATTCATGAAAGATTTTTTCACTGTCTGGTGTTTTATTTTTATCTTTTAGTTCAATTTTGACTTCAATATCAGTTTCAGAGTTGCATGAGATGAATGAATCCATGTCAGTAGGTGTAGTGCAAATTGGGTAATTTCTTAGTCTTTCTACACTACTCACCATGTATTTCATCAATGTTTCTCTATAAATTTCCTTTGGTTGGCCAAAAACTGATATTGTTGCATATTACATATCAAGTTGTAGAGATCCCTATAATTTAGCTCCCCATGAGCGAGATAAGAGAATTCCATACTTGGGAGGAATGTCAGCTACTTAAATTTCCATGAGTATGCTTTTATGAGGATATTGAACTAATGTGACACACAAATCTTTAATCAAACCTAAACATTTGACTTTGCTGGAATCAAATGAAAAGAGATCTTTGTAAGGCCTGATATCTAAATTCAGGGTTTCCATTATTTCTTTTGGCATTAAATTGTGTGAAGTTCCTGAATCTAGCATTGCCTTGTGTAATATTTGATCATGAATAGTTAAGCTAATGTAAATCGGTGGAACTACTCCTTCTTGGTTTTTTCCATTTGTTAGCCACCAATAAAATTTGTCATATCAAATGGTGGCTAAAACATTTTTGGAGCCTTCAAGGAACAAGTTTTATTGCAAAAAATGTTATCTCTTAAAGACTCATGAAGACAGCATGCCCCCTGTTCAAATCTTCACTGTTGTTTCCATTTCAACCTCAGAAATTCTGTTGATTCCATAGAGAAAAGACTGCTACAAAATCCATTTTGCCCCTCCCTCCACTTCAAAACTAACCTTTATTTTACCCCTTTGTTTCCTATTAAATTCCTCCATTTTACATTTTTCCCCATTCCCCCTTCATAAAATCCACTTTACAGAGTTTAAAACTCCTTTTTAAACTCTATCGAAACCCCCAAATCCATCAGAAAACTATAAAAAAAAATCATAAAAATACACTTTTTGTACTAAGGGTTTAAGCCCCTTTGGGCTAAATCCTAAACCACTTCCCACCATATGCCTTGGTGTTGGAACCAAGCGCTAAGCCTTTCGGTGCTTATCACATCGGAAAAAGCTGGGCACACAACTCTATTTATTGTGGTAGAGCCTTCGATGTGATTAGCCCCTCGTTTTATAACCCTCGATCTTATTATCGCCTCATATAACCCTTGTGCCCGCAATCGGGCACTAAAACATTGTATAACTCATCTCCAATGCATTATTTCCCTTTGTAAATTCATAAAACCCCTTTTTCCTAAGTTTGGTCTAAAAGCGCCCATGCAATGTTTTTAATATAAATGGGTAGATTGAAAAGCCCCGCATCAAAGTTCCGATGTGATTAAGCCCCATTTTTATAAACCCCTGCCCTCCGCTTTACTCCATATAACTTGCGCCTGGGACCAAGAGTTAAAAGTCCCCAAGCGCCAATCACATTGGAGAAATTTCGAATGGGTAGATTGAAAAGCCCAAGGGCCTGATCCCGATTGGCCCTTTCTATGTATAAGCCTCGGGCCTTTACTCTTCATACATCCAAAGGCCCCGCAGATGGGTGCCAGCCTCATATACATAACCTACCCGATAGCCAAAACCTTTGTATTTCATTAAAAGGGTTTCCGTCGGTTCATTATTTGAATAAATCTCGACCATTGATCTAAAGTTGATCAACAGGCAGCGCAAAATCGCATCAGCATTTTTTATCGGGCGTATTCTATTCTTCTCCCCGATTGGCATTCCTCGATGGATCTTCCACCATTGGATCTATCCGCCATATCCCGGATCCAGCAGCCCATATTTGCTCTGATCATACCTTTCCTCCACTTTTGAACCCCTCTGATTCACTCTCCACCATCGATCTGATGTGTAGATCAATGGCCAATGCTCAATCGCATCAGCGCCATACAATTTCTTCCCCCCACCGATTGCGTGCCTCTGATTGCATCTAGACCGTCCACATGTCCAGATCGAACGGTCCAGAATACGTCTCCTGACTTTAGTTAAATTCTATATACCCCACTTCATAATGTTTTTCGGCAAATCCCGACTGTTGATCTTTGCAGATCAACGGCCCTCATTAACCCTTCTTCGCCCTTGTATTATTTTTGTTCATTCCTCAGATGCAATCTCTGTCTTTGATATTTTCTATCCAATGGCTTATATTAACCTCACCGAGCCCGACCCCTGTGGGTCCTGCCTCCTCTCAGATTTGATCTCCGTCGTTGATATTTTGATCGGATGGTCCATATTAAAACCGCCCTTCCCACTTCTGCCCACACATCTTTCCAAATTCGCGCTCGTTCTCCACCGTCTGATCTGAGATCCCAGATCTAACGGCCCACATTCCATATCACGTAACTTTCAGCGCGAAGGTTAATTTCCCAAAGGTCGCGCGATATAAGTTATTTTTCGAGGCCACGTGTCGGGCGGGAATGCATATTGCGTTCAAAAAGGCAAAATCGCCTCCCCGCCTTTTCTCCGTGCGAAACCTGTGGTTTTCTCCACCAAACCACCTTCCCCCTTTTCTATTTTGATTCATCACGAGCGACTCCCACCGTTGATCTCTACAGATCAACGGCCCAGATTTAATTTGGCCTTACACTATCGCCCTCCACCTCTTCCAAAGGGTTTTTAACGCAGATCTCCACCATCCATCTCATGGGCCGATCTCATCCAACAGCCCACGATCATCCCGAAACCCCAATCCCATTTCCTTTGCAATTTCCTTCGCTAAAGGGTTCTCCTATTTTCATTTTTTTTTCTTCTGAATTTCAATAAAGTGACCCTCTCGCTTTATTTTCTCCCGACTTATTCTAACCGTCGATCTCTGCCAAATCAACGGCCCTAACTTAAAATTCTTCCACAATTTTCTCCCACTGCTCCCTTTAACCACTGCGCGCGGATCTTCACCATTGGATGCTTCCATCTAACGGCCACGCTCCTTCCCCACAACCTCTGAAGCAGTTAAACCTTAAAAATGCAGGATTTATTAATTTATATTGTTTTATGTGGGTTTTAATGGTTTTTCCATTATATTAAATAAAATCCAAAGGCCGGGAATGACGATTCCTGTGCCTTTGATTCATCAAAGAGAAGCCATTCTTAGGGTTCGAACTCACGTTTCATCGATGCTTCATGGGCATTGGTGCCATATGAGCCCTTTGCGAAACCTGCACATCAACAAGACACAGAGAATTAAATAAAACAAAAGAGTATCAGTGTTAAAGAAAAAAACGTATCAAAACTGAAGATTGAAGATGAATTCCATAGTTTGATGGATTACAGCTAAGATTGATTATCAAAAGCCTAATCCATTAAATTAAACACAATTAAAGGGAAATTAAAATATCATCAGACAGAAAGGGCCTCCACCGCCACAACAGAGGCCAATTGATTCCTCTTAGCTACCACAAAGCCACATGTAGCCTCGGAGCATTCAATAGAGGCCGAATTATGATTAGAAAATCAAATATTTGCCTCAACGCAGCCGAAGAATTAATTCTGCCAAAGGAACTTAGTGCAAAATATTAGCAGAGTTATTATATCATGAAACAGAGCCTTAAAGTCAACAAAAGCTCCCACTGAGCTTAAATCTTAAATGTAAAACATTAATATAGACAGAACATCTATAAACTTCTCCATCGAGCCCCTCAAAGGCCGAGAAGTCTTAAGTCTGTATTAATTGACCTAGGAGATCTTTTTTCCCCTCCCACCTCCTCATTTCTTCTATAAATACTTATGTAGGAGATGAGAAAATGTTGGTTGCAGAACTTTGAAATATACTCATGCTCGAAACTTCTGATTGTAAATAGTGTTCAAAGGCTCTTGAAGTTCTTCTTGTGATAGAATAGTTAGGCTGAGAAGTGAAGATGATTGTTGAACTGAAACACTGGACTTGAAGCTGTAACTGGTTTGAAGCATCAATACAAGCTGATTTATGGGATCCTGGTCTATGTCGACGGTGATGTTTTTCTTATTGTAGATCATTATTTTATTTTTGTTTTCACTTTGTCCATATTCTCTGATAAAGAACAGCAAGCATAGAGTTAGTATTTACTGTATACCAGTACCCTTCTCTGACTGATAAGCTTTATCTAAATTTTTTCTTCCAATTTGTGTTGTTTATGAATGATTTAATTCAGTTTGAGTAGTTAGGAATGCTTGCGTTCCCTCGTCCTACTGTCTTAGCTAAATATTGTTTTTGAATGTTATTTTCAGTTTATGTTAAGTAGAGATGAACTAAGAAATTTATGGTGAGCCATGTCCTGGTTTTATCCCAAAAGACTATCTGAAATTTTCCCTAAGAGTGTGTTGAAAGCTGGCTAGTTTCAAAGTACTTACCAGATCTTAGACCATTCTTTGTTATCATTTGTGTTTCCCTTGTGTTTTAAATGTTTTTCTATTGAAAGTGTATCAAAAGCTGGCTAGTTTCGAAGTACTTACCAGATCTTGGATTGCTTATATGTCTTTCTTAAGTGTATGTCAAAAGCTGGCTAGTTTCAAAGTACTTACCAGATCTTGGGCTGCTCTTCGTTCTTCATTTGTTTAATTCCCCTTCTTGTTGTATCATTTCATTCCATAAAATCAACTTTAAAGAGATCCTTAGACATAGATGACTTGCCCCATGGACCACTCTTGAACCTTATTGTTTCAATTAAACCCTATTATGAATCCATATCCCAATGGACTAAAACCAGCATTACATCCATCTTTTCAGCCAAAGCTTGTTCTATTTGCTTGTAACTTCACACCTTTGAAACTCTTTCCTTTTAGGACTTTCCACTCAAATAATAATCATGCTCAACCATCCAAAACAAACAAAAACCCTCAGACTTCATAACTAGCCTAATATCATACCCAAAACCTTAATGATAAATCCATCTTTGCACTTATTGGAAATATCCCTCTCCATATTCAGGAGAGCTAGATTCTAGAATCCCAAAGTGGTTGAAATGGTGTTCTCCTTGCAGTCGGACTTTTGCCAATCTTGTTGATTACAGGGAGCTAACACCATTAATATCAGGACCAAAAATTAGCTCTGGTTGATCATCACTTAGATTTACTGAATATTCTCCATCATTCATGTTTAAGATTTCAGTGATAGTTTTTTTGTACAAATCATGTTTTTACTAATTCTGTCAAAGGAATTGGTATTTTTAATTTTGCAATTTCAGCTTGAATATTAAATGGAGCTTGTGATTTACTTAGCTGAATTATTTCTTCTTTAGCAACTATAGTTTGAGTAGGTTTATCTTCTTTTCCTACAACTATTTTCTCATTTTAAGTTTTAGTTTGTACTATCTTAACATTTTTAGTTTTCTTTTTAGGAATAGTTTGAGAAGCAGTAGATGTTTTTTCATATTTTGTATTTTCAGAAGTTGTTTTAATAGTGGCAACGTTTGGATCAGCTGATTCTGGATCAGTAGTGGGTGTTTTAGAGTCTAAAATTGTTGTTTTAGCAGAATTAATTGTCTTTACAGCAGAAGATTTTTGTGAATCTGTTGATGTTTGGACAACCTCATCTGTTATGTCAACAATCTTGGGACTAGGTGAAATTTTAGGGCTCGAAACTGGGATGAATTAGAGTTTTTCTTGTTTTCCCTAGGGATAATTTGCAGAACTTTAGTCGTCGGAGCTCCTATTGTTTTATTAGTTTTTGTTTGTACAGATTTCTTAGTAGAAGGCTCTATGTTTTTCTTTCTCCTAAGGTTATATTGCTTATGTACTTCATTGACAGCAAAATCATAACCTTGTTTGTAATCAAATGATTCACCAGAATCTAATTGCATTTGTTGTAAATCATATAACTCTTGATCCTCTTGTGTAAGAAAGATAATGTTATCATCATTTATACCCATTAGATTTATGGTGTCTTCATCATCATCATTTTGATGAAAACTTTCAGCATAGTTCTCTTGGAAAGGTGGTCTTATTGTTTGATCAGGTGTTGATTCTCTAGATTTTCCTATATTAGTGTTTTTCCTGAAATTGGGATTTCTAATTTGATTTTGGTTATCCCATTGTGGCCTCCTTTTTATATTATCTAATCTATCCATTATTCTCTCTAAAATTTTGGCTAATTTATCTATTTTTAAATCTGAACTAGATGCCTCTTCTTTTATTGTTACTCTCCTCTCATTTCTTAATCTAGCTTTTCTAGCTAACAAATTTTCCTCTACACTAACATCATTTGTCTGCATTTGTTCTAAATTCTCTCGATTTATCTCTTTTAATTGATAAGATATGTCTGTGTCAAATCCATCAGGGAATTTGAGAAGGACAGAGTCTAGAGTGGGTTTTAGATTAATAGGGATTGAATTATAAATGTTGTTGTATCTAGTACAATAATCTTGGACTGTCTCATTGGGTGCTCTTTTTATACTTTTGAATTCAAACAAGATTTGAAGAGGATTTTTCTTTCTTTTCCATTTATTGATGAATAATCTATGAAACACTTTTAACTCAACAATACTACAAGGATTTAAACCTTTAAGCCATTTTTTCACTTCCCCAATTAATGTTTGAGCAAAAAGTCTCATTTGTACATCAGAATCATCTATTTCATGAAGCTCAAAATAATCTGCCATCTTATTAACATGTTGATGGGCAGTGTATTGAGTGGTTACATAAAATTGAGGTATTTTGTTTTGATAGTCCTGGGGCATGTCATGTTTTTGGGCTGGAAGAATCAATGGAGCATATCTAGCAGTCGTGGCTTGAATTCTAGCTTGGCTTGGGGGTAAATTGGAAGTACTTGGAGCAGAGCTAGAAGCACTTGATGATGTAGTTGCAGAACTTGCAGATGAGATGGGGATATAAGAAGAGGTACTAGCAAATGTGGTTGAGAAACCAAAATATGAAGTTGGGAAATATGAAGAGGTACTAGGAGATGAGAATTATGTATTGGAAAATGCAGAAGCAAAACTAATGATGGAGATGAGGTGGTGGAGTATGGGAATAATACTCTAGGTTGGAATGGTTGTTTAGGAATAAATGGATCTGTGGAATGAAGTGTGGTGGAGATAATGGATAATTTGGTATTAAATAGAGATGAACCTTGGGACTCTAAAAGGTTGATATCTAAATTAGTGGTAGAAGGCTTAGGGGTATACGCTGATATAGCAGCAAATTCAACTGAGTGTTGAAAAATAGCTTCATATATTTCCTTAAGTATAGTAGCATTTGTTTCATCAAGTTTATCATAAGCATCAAAGATCTTTGATTCATAATCTACTGAAACAGTTTCATGTTTAATTTCAAGAGATGAAATAAAATTAGGGTCTATAACAGTGCTATTTAAATCACTTTTTTATTGTTTCTGAATAAAAAATGTTCAAAATTTAAGTCAAAAGCAATGCCTTGTATATTTTCTAACTATTTTGGAAGGGAATTTGCTCTAACTAAGGAAACCTTATTACCTAAATCTCCTACTTTCTTATTCTTTTTTCCAATTCTGTCAGGATCATCTACTATTGCAGCAAGTTGTGGATCTGGATTTGACCTAGTATAGTAGACTCTTCTGGAAGCTAGAATTACAATTTTTAATGAAAATATACTCACAACTTATTAAAATAGCCTTAAGGTGAAAAGATAATAAAAATATTTCCTTTAAGACCTATTTAAAAACTGAGGATTGGTTAGTTCCCTAGTATGGTCGCCAATATGTTATCGTCTAATAATTCCCAAAGTTGTGAGATTTTGATTTTATAGTTTTAAGAATATTAGAGGTAACCACAGACCTACTTTCAAGCTTTAGGACCTACCCTTCCTAAGGCTCAGAGAGGGCTCTCTCTATAAGATTTAACTTGGTTTTTATGTTTTATTTTAGGCTACTTATATGGGACAATTTGGTTTTGATATTTGGTTTGGTTTGGTAGGAAAAATCACTTGTTGAGATGGAAAGTGGTAGATCTGTTTTTCCATTGGGAAAATGGAGTCACTGTATGTCAATTAGACAGATCAGGATCAAGGTCTAAAGTCAAATATATTCAGGGCAAGATAGCAGAGTCACTTAAGATATTTGAGGCTAATTGGTGAAGTGGTTTAATCAGGATAAAGAGAAATCAAGGATTCTTTGATCTAGATAAGGAATGAAGAGGACAAAGGTCATTCGAAAGAGGGAGAAAATTAAGGTTTCCCTACACTGGAAATCAGCAGAAAACATTGAAATGAAAACCAATAAATAACAGAGTGCTTTTAACAAATTATGATATATCGCTTCCTGATTCCACAATAAAATTTAGAACACATGTATGTATGAATGGAAAACATAATAAGATTTAACAAATAATAGAAGAAAGTACTTCACTTAAGTGTCCCAACACATGAATCCTGAAATATGATGCTTTATTGATTTGTTCCAGCCTACTGACTTGAAACTTGGTACAAAAACCCTTCAGGTACAGAAAAAATGATGATAGAAATCTTCAGCAATTTATTCCACACTAATACTTCAAAGGATGAAGTATTTATACTAAAAGTAATACAAAATATCCTAGAATACTCCTAGGAATGTTTTTTGGAAATAAAATATCTTATTACAAAAAGATAGTGACAACTGCATAACAAACTTGCAAGTTGTCCTATTTATTAAATAAAATATCTTTATTTTTGGACTTAGCCTGCAGTTGGCTGTTTGAGGTGTCTTCAATGCTGGCACTTGATCTTCAATCAGTTTTGAAACTTTATCTTCTCATCCTATAGTTTGAGGTATCTTCAACGTTGGCACTTGATCTTCAATCAGTTTTGAAACTTTATCTTCTCATCCGATACTCTTTATCTGATACACTTTAATCATTGATACTCTTTAACCTTGTTGTTTTGACTGTTTCACTATGTAAAAAAAATCTGTTTTTACTATGTAAAAACAACACTCTATTTTTTCATCCTTTTTCACTGTAAAATGTCTTTTTACAATAAATCAGTGAGTTTTTTTCCAAAACTCTTCATCTGGTAACTTGATCTTGATAAGTTTCTGAAATTCTCATCATCCTCTGTGTATCTAACAAAGGTTGGCTTGACCACAAAGAGATGTTTTATTTCATGATGTAAATAAAACAAATCTTCAACACTTTTGTGCAACACTTTTCTTGTAGGTACTCCTTGCCAATCTGCCTTGTTTACTTGTTATTTGGAAAAATCTCTGATATTCTTGCTTCATTAGTTTATCATTGATGACAAGAAAATTGGGCAAACCTTTTTGTTTCAATGTGTCAAACTTAACCATGAATCTAGCTATGGCTATGTCCATATTTTGACACTTTTCTTCTAGCTGATTCATCATGTTTTTCTTTGAAATTACTTTCCTTACCTCAAGAATTGTTTTAGTTCTATCAGTAATTCCTATCTCATCTAATTCTTGTTTGTTTTTAGCATTGAGAAACTTGATTATTTCTAGGGCTTCTTCAGGCTTAGCACCAAGCTCTTCCTTTGTCTTTAAAATTTCTTCTTTGGCTGCTTTGATTAAGTCTTGTGTTCATAAATTACCTGAATGGAATTCCAAGTATCATTGTTTGACTCAATGATCTTGGACCATAGCTGATTCTTTATGTAGGCCATTGGCTCTTTCAAGGTTAACTCTACTTCAACCTTCTTTAACTGTTCACCTAACCTTTTGGTCTTTTGCTCCTATGTTTTAGCATTTATTTGTGCTAATTTTTTGGCATCTTCCAATTTCTTAATTTGTTCTTTTAGTCTATTGATTTCATTATTATGTATAGACATCTCTTCCATGGATTTAATGAGTTTGTTGGCCTCATCTATTTTTTGCACTTCTGATTAGATGATTTGGTAGCAGAAGTAGTGGAAGAAGTAATTGGCATAGCTATGGCCAATGGGAATTTTGGTGCCAAATCCTCTGCTAAAGTTGAGGGAATTGTTGTTGTTGCCATGGGAATGACTGTGGGAGGAAAACTTTGAGTTTTCGCAACTTATTTTCTTGAACAAGTTTGTCCATTTCAATCTCCATTTCCTTAATCTGTGTTGTCATTTGTAGTATGAGACTCATCATCTCATCTTTCTAATTTTCATCTTGCACAATCTATTTAGCCTATGGATGTTCTATTGGAGGCAGTTTCAATTTCTTTCTAAGTGCTGCAACGTCAGCATTTTTATTTTTCTCCAATTCCTCTGAAACTTTTACATTTGAAGGGTCATACCCTACCTCAATCACCAGTTCTTCTAAAGACTTGTTTCTAGTGTCTTTAGCATAGGAAGAAGCTTTTTCAATCCTAATATGATCTCTCAAATTTGTTATAGTGTTCTGGATTTTCTGGGCACTCATTTCCTTTGTGGTCATAGTAGAATAAAGTGTTTCTAAGCTTTTCTTATGAAACTCAATCTGATCCAAGGGATGAATGTTTTCTATTGGTACTTCAAAGTCAACCTTCTTGTAATCTAATGTTGTTGTAGGTTTAGGAATTTTTGGTTGTATATGTGCCTTATTCTCTGATTCTTTTTTTGGTTTTGTCTTCCTGATTTATAGTCTTCAAAGTGTGACTAGTATCACCTTGTTTGACTATTTCTATTAATGTATTTTCCAGCCATTCAGCTTGGTTGGCAAACTGCTCAATCTCAGGCTTCTTATCATGGATATGAGGGGTTAATTTGCATTTTACCCTCATTTTACTGAGTATTCCATAAGGATCATAGATCCACAAGAAACTTTCATCAAATTTATATTCCAGAAACTATTTTTTTGCCCCTACACCTGCTTCCTTGTGATTTCAAATGAAAGGACCCACCTAGTTTTTCAATTTGAATTGAATCTTATTTTTAGCAGCCAAGAAGTTTATAGAGTCTGAGTTTATAATTTGTCTTATATACTCTAAGGAAAACACTCTCATTGGCAAGTATTTTGGCAATTTATAGGGCAAGAGGTTTGACCCATAGACTCTAATCTCTGTGTGATTTTGGTAAAGGTACCAGTCATTAGTTCTACTTTGCTCTGATAGTTGTAACACTTTATTTATCTCATTACTTATCCTTGGTTGTACAATGTTTGTAAGCATATTTATCAATGGGTGAACAGAACAATCTATGAAATCTGCATAAGTGAATTATGTTGATTCTTTTCTGATTAAAGAAGTCCAGAAAATGACTAATAGTGGATTACCTTCTACATCCAATTTCTGAAGGGTTATTGGGAATTTATTTGCTTGGAAGTAAAGGAACATATGAAAGAGGAAGGATGTATATCTGAAAACACCATCAGTGGGAAGTTTCACAAGCTGATCATGGATATTATTAGATATATACTCAACATAGTTATAAATTACAGAAGGAGGTTGACCAGGCACAAAATTGGATAGAAAACCAAGTATAGACTCATCAATGTGCTCATTAGTAAACTAACCAAGGATAAAGGATAACAATTAAATAACATGTCTTCATCCTTCGGGAAATTTGGAAGATGAATATGGAGGGTTTATCTTTGGGATTTCAACATATGAAGGCATGAATGTTTGGAAGATCTGAAATCGTTTAGGAAATTCTAACTCAATATAAAGATTTGTAAGAGCTTCTATGGATAATGGGACTACATTAGGATCTGGTTTCAAATGAAGCATTAGGTTTATAGATTCTACAGTAACAGTGAATAATACTTCTTTCTTATCATTAACAATATCTCTTTGGTCAGGGGAATAGTGAGCTTGACACAGTCTAATGACTTTTGGACACTGATGGGTATGTGGAACTGCATATTTGGGCAAATTGGACTCCCAAATTTGAACTTCATCTCCTTGATCCAAAGATTTTTCTAGACTCCAGCAGTGGAGATCAAGAAGATTGAATTCAATTACCAAATCAGTTATCTTATAATCAACATCAGCTAAAGGTGTATGCTTAACATCTACAACAGGAGGTTGTAGTGGATTTATGATAATGGTGCTTTTAGAAGCCATTACTGAATTTGTTCTTGACAATTTTGACCTCTGGAACTTAGAAACTCTATTTTTAGGTTTTTTGTACTCTTTTGTAATCTTAGACTATTTACATAAGGTATTTTTGGTTTGGCTGAGGTATTTTTTAACAGCAATAGGTAAAATTAGGTTTTCTTCTGGTTCTAAATTTCAATTGATCTGCTCCAAAATCACTCTTTAGACCTTTTTACAATCTCAGGAAAGTTTAACAAGGGTTTACTGCTCTTCTTTGGATAAAACAAACCTAAAGCCTTTTAATTTATGCATAAAAATGGGTTCTGAGCATTTATAAAATGGTTTGAATCATTCAAAGGATTTTTACAGGTCTGAAAAAGGCTAAACTTTCTTCAATTTTCTTAAAACAGGTTATAGTCTTTAGAAAACTGTGAATTTATCAGGGTTTTTAAAGAAAATAGAATTTTTTTAAGGAAAATAAATATATTTCTGTAGGAAAATAGGCTTCACGAGACTCAAATTCACAAGTATAGCTTTTTTCAGATGTGGGATAGGTATTTTCTTGAAAAATACCTATTATTGTAGGTATTTTGACTCGGAGAAAGGATTTATGTGACATCTGGGAGCTTTTTGAAGCTGTTTGAAGTCTTTTAAACACAATTTGGTAAGTCTGAATGGTTGCAGTAGAAAATTTGGGACGACTGTATTTGGGCATTAACTAGGGGCAGCAGCGTCTTTTCTTCAAGTAGAAAGGGTTAAACAAGCAGAAAAACGCAGAAAAAGGTTTAAACATGTGAATATGCAGTTTTTATAGGAAATTTGATTTAAACTGTATCTGCATTCAATGCGGGTTAAATCAAACGGGAGGTGGTTTGGTGTCGGGGAATTGAATACCGCCAGGTGGTTATCACAACATGAAAAGGCAGTAAATGGTTTTTCGCAAACAAATGAAATCCAATTTTTTTGTGCCACGTGGAGGAGAGAGGGGAGGGAAATTCTGCCCATATCGCAAATCCAAAATGGATCAATGATCGTGCTCTTTAATTTATGATATGGGTTTTGGACTATCGGATTTGGCAGAGGAGATGCGAATGGTTCTGATTTGTAGATGGAGTTTCTCGGCAGATGGGCATGGGGCCCGAGAGCTTTTTATGTGGCGGGTTTAATATAATACATTTAAACATAGTTTAAACATAAAATATAATGTATTAACGAGATAGGCGGATATGTAATTTACAGGGCAAATAGATGATACACAGGTGTATTACAACCTTTCGGCGGGGAATAATATATATATATGACATATATTTTTAAACTATGGGGGAGCGGTATATGTCACGTGGGGTTAAATAAAGCATAGTATAAACATTAAAATGTGGGTTTGGGGTATTTTAATAAATTAATTAATATAACTATAGGGCGGGGTATTTATAAGGAGTTAATAAATTAATTTAAAGTTAATATGAAAGTGAACATGAGTGAAAATACATATAAATACACCAAGTAAAAGTGTGTTTTAAGTATTTTGGCATATTTTTCATAATGGTGGTGCCACATTTAACTTTTTACACTTAATACTTAGGATAATACATATTTTTGGATTTTTTGAATGTTTTTGTATGAAATGAAATTAGTTAAGGGGGGTTTTTACTTTCCCTAAGCAAAAGGTGTTTTACATTAGGAAAAGGGATTTATAATAGGAAATGGGTGATAATGTTGAGGAACAGGGTTTTTATGAAGGAAATCCAATACTTAGTGTCATTCAATCATTAAGCCTTGGGTCTGGTCCCAACAAAAGTCAGAGTAATGTTCTGAGCATTTATAACTGAAGGTTTAGAATACTGGAATATTTTGATGGAGGGGAAATTAGTAATTTTCCAGATGATGTTTTATTCATGCCTTGTGTAACTGCTTTCTACCTACCCATCATTTATTCTATTATTTTTTTCATTATTTGCATGGGTGCATTTGAGCTTGCAACCCTAAATCCATTTTTCTTTTAAAGCATAAACTATCTAACTCTAACCTCATTTCATCCAAGGGCTCAGATTAAATTGTTGAGCTCCTCATTTATTCTCTAACTATCTACTGATTTGTCAAGTTTAAATTGTTTGACAGATCTTTATTCTCTCTCTATAAACATGAAATTCAAAGCATGAAAGAGTTAAGATTAAACTATTTAACTCATCATGGATTATGGCATTTGAACAAGCTGCACATAATCATTTCTTTTTGCAGTAAAAGTAAAAAGTCGTGGCATTTTGACTTGCATCACTTTCATGTCTTATTCTTATGTCTTTTTTGTGTTTGGGGTCCATTTTTCTATTCTTTTTTATCTTTTTATTTTCAAGTCCTTTGATCTTTCTTTTAGGACTTTTACCCTCTTTTCATTTTTTTATTATTTTCAAATATGGGAAAACAACTTGCAGAAAGCAAGGTATGTACATATTTACAAGACTAATCATAGTCAATTCAAAAATTATGAACCCTATTATTATAAGACCCTACCATGTAGCACTCAACTCAGCAGAGGCTAAGTATATGGCTACTAGTCAAGCAGCATGTGAGGCCATATGGATTAGGACAATTCTTGTTGGTATTTTCATTTAGGATATGGGTCCTACTTTGATTCACTGTGATAACCAGAGTTATATCAAACTCTCTGAAAATCTAGTATTTTAATGACAGGTCCAAGCACATTGATATCATATGCCAGCACTTGAGAGATTGTGTGCAGAGGAGAATCATGATATACATTCCCACAGAGGCGAAGGATGAAAATATTTTGACAAAGGCATTGTTAAGAGGAAAACTTGAGTTCCACAGGTGCAGGATAGGGGTGCTGCGGAATCCTTTTCTTGCTAAGAGGGAGTGTTAAAATGTAGCAAAAAAAGTATTCATTTGAATTGTGCCTTAGTTGAATGGAGAAATTCAATTTTCCACGTCAGAAATATGATTTGGATTGAAGTTAGCTAGAGTGACATGGTTTTGTCTCCTAGTTAAGTCAATAAATTCGAGATATAGGTTATACGTATATTTGTTAGCAATCTAGTGGAGTTATTGTTAGTTAAACTTAGTTAACTGAGCTCTAGTCTTTAGTGGATTCAATAGGAGTTTATTTGAGTTGTTATAACAGTTGTTAACTCATTGATATCTTATTTAATTGATCAATTTACTAAAAATATACCTAGTCATGCATGGAATTCAAATAGCCTAGTTGGAGTGGAGGAAAAGGAACGTTGTAATTATCCTACTTAAGTGTACAGGGTTTTTGCATTGAGCAGGTGGTCAATTCCTTTAGGATTTGCACAAGGAAATAGGGAATTCTCATATTTTTTAAGGGATAATTTACTCCAGGATTGGCAAGGAAATAGGAGGATAGTTGAGGCCTATTTTAGCTAAGTGATGGTCTGAGCAAGTTGGTGAGTAGGAGATCATAATTGCAGTGTATTGTGTGCTTCAAGATTGAAGCAAGACATTGTAGTGGAGGGGTTTTTCCCAGTTAGGTTCCCCTGTAAAATCATTTTGTTCCTTATGTTTTGACGGTTGCATTTTATTGCATGTGTTTCTATCGTGTTTTTTCCTTTCTGCATAATAGAAGAAGAATTTTTTGTCTCTTGATTTTAGTTCGATTTCATTAGTAGTAGAAAATTTCTTGAAATTTCTATAAAATTTCCCATAAGAGACCCAACCACCCCAAAATAATCCCATCTTATCCCAAAAGAAGGACTAAAATTGGACAACGAAAGATATTATTATTAGTGTGTTATTGACACTCCTCCTTGATGTGAAAAATTATCTTGGGAAAAAAATCATCAAGTCAATTTGGTAAATATATTTAAAATAGTTTGTATTCAATTGTAGAGGACCAATTGGTAAATAATTCAAGTCGGCCTCTCTAATTGGAGGGTCTCATTGACATTAAGACAACCCCTTGCTCTAATAAAAATTGAAGGCCTTGTGACTCATTTGAAACACATGAATAGAATCATCAATGGAATTACATCTTTGAGGTAGACGTAGTACCAAATAGACCTAGTTGAGTTGGAGAAAGAAGTATAGTCTTAGCCTTTTCTTATACTTTCGTTTGGAAGAATAAAGGATACTTCTAGAAAAAGTGTAGAGATTTTTTTGTGCATAAGTCTAATGGTACTTTATCTTAAGAACAAAGGCCAAAATTCTATGTGGAAGAAGGACGACTGAGACCCTTCAAAGTGACCTCAAAAACTTTTTGACAAAGTCAGAGTTTGAAGAATATTATTCGTTGATGTATAAAGGGAGTTTTGGGCATTGGTTCTTGGAATTATTTCTCTATGGAAAGACTGCATATAAGTATGTTCAGTATATAAGACCGAGTCTTTGTTTTGAAAGGGTTGTTATGTTATAAAATGTAACTAGGTTTGGTCTTCATAATGATATTTATACTTTTATCATTGTATATTTTATGTAAAAGAAAAAGAAGAAAAATATTTATTATTATTATTATTTTATTATTAGATAAGCATGTTATTCATGCTTCTAGGATTTTTTGAGTCAAAGATTCAAAGTCTTATTTGGACCTATTGTAAAGTAAAAGGAAAAAATATGTGTGTGTGTGTGTAATCTTGGTCAAAAATCCATTTAGATGCCAAGTCTGATTACCTGTTAAGTTGACCCTGCCCCAAAGGACATGTCTATTCACACCCCTTTGGACAATATAAATAGAGGATTATTTAAGCTCATTTAGACACGAAATTCACTTGATTGGTTCTGAAATTTTGCTGAATTATGGTTGAAGAGTTTCTCTTGAAATTTGGTTTGTGGAATTTTTGACCTAACACATATATGTTGAAGATTTTTTTTTGGTCTCTCGTTGATGGATTTATTGTGCAGAAAGAAGGGAGGTTTAACTTTGCATCTAGAAGTTGAATTTTTCCTGTGGTAATGTGTCTTGGACATCTCACTTTGATCTAAATCTATAAGAAGAGAATTTTTTTGAGTTTTCCCCTTTAAGCAGTTTTTCCCTGGCTTGGAACCTATATCTTGTGTCTCTGGTGTACTATGATCTTCATGTTTTTACATTTTATTATTTTTTGATGAAAAACAGCATAATTAAGGTAATAAGAAGCCAACAAATTTCACAAATAGTTATCAAATAAAGAGAAGTCTAATTTAATATGAAATCCTCTAGATTTCTCAACATGGTTTCAGGGCTAAGTTTTGAAGTAAGAGGGCCTTGAAGATCACTCTTTGTTGGCATACTTGAGAGAGACTTTGTGGAAACCCTAATCAAAAGATATGATCATGTGAAGTCTACACTAGTTTTGAATTGAATGGTTGTCTGGTTCGTATTATTCTCTTAATATCTCGTTATTGTGATTGCAAGGCTCACTCATATAACTTTGTAGCCCTCGCATTTATAATTTCAATGATTTACAATGGCATGAATATAGTTTTTATAGTTCATATGGAAAGTATATATCTATAGTCCTCCTTCATAAAACGTGATTCTTATATCCTGATACTCGCATTCCCTTATTTGGTTCACACTTCAATATGGTTTTGTGAAGTGACTAATATGGTTCAGTAGTGTGACTCGCGTTAACGTAACTAATATATGGTGACACGCATTTATGTGGAAATTTATTTGGTGAGGATCGCTTTACAATAGGTTTTATATATTTGTGGCTTAACATAGTTCAACATTACTTTATAGCTCACATGGCTTGTTCTAAACTAAGAATCACAATAAATTATGGCTCAATGACTTCAATTGTGACTCGTTCTTTCTGGTTCGCATTGTAATGACCATGACTCCTAAAGAAATCTTCATGAGAATAGGATATTTGATAGAGGCCTATATGACACCAAGAGAATAACAATGGGACTATGATAACAGTATAATGGATGGACTGTCACAACCAGATAAAAATACGTCCAAAGGTCTTGAATTATTTATAAGCTTTGTTTGATGGAAACATGTTATTTCATGACACAAATTTATATGCAGATATGAGGCCCATACTTTTATGTGAAGTGATGAGCACGATCCTTCTGATATTTAAAAGAAAAACAAATTTAGTGTATCCAACTTGAAATTTGAAAGAAGTAAGTGAAAGTGAAAAATGACAAGAACCTTACTCAGTAAACAAAATCTTAAGACATGTATAAATAAATTATATGGATCGTATATCTATAGAAACCTGAATACTTTATGATGAGATTAAGTCTTATATGACATTGATTTAAATTACAATAAGACAGGGACCAACCTTATAGTGGAACGATGACAATCACATATGCCAACAAGTGATAAGGTTGTGATAAGTCTCTATGTATAAACAACAGTATGACATAATATCCTCATACCAATAGCCATGAGACACCTTCTTTATTCATATAATAAGAGGAAATTCACCATAAATCCAACCTTAAAGGAATAATTTTTAGAATTATATCACAGCTACAATTGCAAAATTTGAAGTCTCTTTGTTTGAGGAAGGGGCCTAAACCATAAAAACTTAGATATTGGAAAATTGTGACAAAGGAATTTGCAAAATTATCTCTAGCTTAAAGGATGATGAATTAAGGCACCTCTATTGAAGATAAACATTTGTTGAAGAAGCATTGACATGTAAAGAAGGAACGAATCTTTGCAAAGAAGAAGGTATGGTAATATCGCAGAGGTATGTACATTTTTATGTGCATTTCATGTTATGTTTCAAAATTATGGTGATGATCATTCGAGAGGGTCTACATAGATATATTTATATGGGTTTCTAGGGTTTTTCAACTGATCCTTTGCATGTTTTTGAAGTTATTGAGGATCAAAATTAAGTTATAAAATCCTAACCCTAACCAATTGCTCCCTCTAAAAAATCCCTAGCTTTTGGGAAATGGTATATAGGGTTTGCATATTGAGTGTTCTTTGATATTAAAATATCTTGAAACCCTAGCATAAAATAATTTTGAGAGAAAGTATTAGGTTATGTATTAAACCCTAGAAAAAGGTTGATTAAGATAAAACCTAGGGCTTGAAGACAAAACCCTACAGCTAGATGTTTTCCACTAAAATAAAAGCCCTAATAAGGTTTAGATCAAGGAATGTATAGGGTTTAACTAGAATCCTAGAAGTGAAATTTTGATAAAATCATGGAAACCCTAGATTGACGGAATTGACATCATGCTCTTGTCTTTGTATATTTTTTTTTGGTTGTACTTATTGATAATTGCAGGCACATAATTAAGGTTGTAAAAGTTGTGGAAGCAAGATGAGAAGTATGGAAGAACAAATTAAAACAAGATTTGTACTTGATGATGACTTCTTGATAATGATGAGCATGATAAAACGAGGGAGATGAAGGAACCCTGGTGATATTGAAGCTTCCATTTTGTTAAAAAGTGTAACTAGGTCGGTCATCATATTTGACGTTGTAATTAGATTCATGTATATGAAGGGAATTTCCATCATTAATCGCTGGAAAATATATATGATAAATGTGGTGAATAATCAACAAGAAATAGGTTTTCATGTCGGCCTAAATATATGTTATGTGGTCGGCCTAAATGAAGAAATAGGTACCACTATATATAATTCCAGTTTACGGATCAGTTAGAGGAACAAGCTACATGGATAGCATACAATTGAATATGGATTTCAGATAAGTTCGAGATGTATATATATATATATATATATATATATATATATATATATATATATATATATATATATATATATATATATATATATATATATATATACCCAGACATCGTGGATACACAACTAGGTCTAAGTGGACTTGTCAACATGAGGAGACCAAGTTATGTAATTATGAACATCGAATAAGTGCGGATATTCCAAGGGAAATTGCGGATCCCTGAAGAGATAACAGTGTGGTCTATAGTGTGATCTAAAGACAGAATTATATGCAGATTTGTCTGAGGTTTCTCTAAGATGAAGTGCAGATCAAAAGGACAGGGTTTAGTGCGTATTGGGGACTACAGATTGCGGAATATGCTGAAGGGTATAAATTGCATAAAGGAACTGAATGTATAGACTGAAGATACAAACTGAAGTTGTAAGACTACGGAAGTAACTGAAGGCTAGTTTGAGAATATTATAGTGAGAATATGTACAAGGTTAAAGTACAGATATCACAAGGGTTGTGATGAACTCTGAGGTGTAATGAAAGGAAGGTAAATCTATGATTTACCTTCTTATAATAAAAGGTATTACTTCTACGTAAAACATTTGTGTCCTATACATTTTTTGTAATTGACTTGATGAAAGATTAATTAAGAAGAATACATAAGCAAACAAGCTCGCAAGTAATTATCAAGAGAATTTGAGTTAATTACTATCCCTACAAATTCTCAACATGGAATCAGAGCTAAGGTGACTATTAAGGAAGGACATCTAAGGGACACGCAAGGATAAGATTTCAAATCATATAAGCTAGTCAAAGTTCATCGCAGAAGGGATAATTTCATAGATATAATTCTCTGATATTTTGGGAGGCAATCAGAGTCCAAATATCACAGCCTACAATTTGGATCATCCTCGGGAAATTTCGGGCTAACTTCAGAGGTGTTTTTCGGTAACTTCAGATCAGTGGAATCACAGCAATTCTCTCGGCATACCCAGTGCAGATCGCAGTAAAAATACTAAACATAATTTCAGTGATATGTTACAGTTTGGGTCTGTGCTACTTCAAGTCTAGTATAAATCAATAGAAAAAGAATAACAATACTACCTGAGTAACACCTCATCTCAATCACAAGTTTTGATGCTATATGTTGGTGTTGTCACATATATTCCTCGGTACTATTAAGTGATGGAAATCTCAAAACTACTACCTTGGTGATCACAATGACGTTGGTGCAAGAAAGGAAAGATCTTGATGCTAGAAAGAAGTCTTATGTGACATGAGAACAAAAGTTTTGAATCCTCTAAAAGAGCTAGATCAAAGGGAACAATCTCCTTTACTGAAGAAAGGCTTTTTCATTTGGAAGAAGATCATCCAAAGAGAGAGCACTAATACATCTTTTCTCAACCACCATCAAGGCGACCAAGTTGAAGACTTTATCTTCACTTGTCAAGTAAGTATCTTTTATTCTATAATCAATTTGGTATAATGGCTTTGTTTTTGTATGGAAATCTGTAAGTTGGTTGGGTTACCAAGATTCCTTGCATGAGGAGGATAGTCACAGTCCTTGAAGAAAGTAAAGTCATGAAAAATCTCCAAATGTCAAAGATTCATCTAAATACATGGAAAATGATAGAAGGGCTCAATGGTTCTTTTGAAATCAGTAAAAGTCCTTAGATCCATATATAACAGGATTGGAGACATCAAGAGAGTATATGATAAGTTGAAATAACCATTCAATGCAATAAAGAAGGTCATGACACTTAGACCTTATTTATACAAAATTGAAGGTATCAAAGAATAAAGGGATATCTTCATAAGATCTCAACTATGAGATCTAGAAGAGATGATAAGATGGACAAGCAAGAAAAAGGAAAGTTTAGGAAAATTGGAAGACTTATGGACATTACAAGAAATTTGGTCTTAAAGGGACAATCTCAATAGGAAAAAGAAAAGAAGATTCAAGGAAAATCACACAAACTTATGAACAAGAAATTGACTTATGTTAGTTATGTGATAATGTAGCATCCTTATCTAAGCATGGCAGGAGCTCCCGGTGAATCAGCTCCGGGAAAACCTCTTTGACAAACATTACTAATGTAAAGCAGTCATCAAGAGCAAGGATCATCATGGAAACATATTTCTGGATGTGATGACATATTGATGAAGCAGGTCAAGGGAATGAAGCTCTTCATTCTTGAGAAATTGCTACAAGATGACTCAAGGGAAAAAGGTATGAGGTATGTATATATTTATATGTTGACATTAGATGTTTTGAAGTCATGTCATGTGGTTGCGGGTAATGGACTTTTGTACTTAGAAGTGATCTATGGAGGAGTATCTCTCAATGCACGGACAGATGAAATCAACATAATATGTCCTCATGGAATATGAGGTGGTTGTATATGAACAAGAAACTAGGAAATTTGTACGTTCCTGGGAATCAAGAATGTGCAGAGAGGAAGAGATGATGTAATTCAACCATGTCAAGAGGCAGTTATCATCCAGAGGCCAATAAGATGTGACTAGGAGATCTCCTGGAGAGATATGTAGACTCTGACGGAAGTCTGGTAAAGAAGAAGACCCTTGGAAAACGTATCATTAGGAGATGTGTCAATCTGTATGAAGGATTCTGATGCTTACAAGAAGATTTCATGGTGAAAGATCATCACTAAGGTAAGTTTTGTTTTAAAAGGTTCATATGTAAATGTCTATCTGGATGAATTTGTGCAGGGCTTCTAATCATGAGAAAGGATGTATGATCCTGGAAGATGATTCGAAGGAAAGCAGCATGGCACAATAGTGGACCAGATAAAGAATTGTGGTGAATCACTCTGATAGCTGACAAGACTCAGGATGAAAGTGATGAATGATATATGCCCTATGAAGCTAAAATATGGAGATTCCTTAATACCGAAATCCATAACATCGAGGACAGGACTTCTTCATGAGCAACTGGGTGTCTCACCATTGCTGCTGGAGGTCCCTGATTAAGAGGTAGCCTGATGGTAAGTTTCTTACTTGGAAGAAACTTGGTAATTCCTAAGGATGATCTTAGGTACATTCTTTTTATAAGAATGAGTACATTCCCATGTGGAATAGGTCCTCCCTGGGAGGGAGAGATAGACACATCATTCTGGTCTTGGGAAGATGGAATGGAGGATTGAGTAATCATATAGCATTCGATACTCTTTGAGAATAGGATCGAGCATTCAAGATAAGAGTATTCGGGAACCGATATTCTTTGAGGGCTAGCTACCCAAGAGAAGAATAGTCCATGAAGGTCATACTTTGGGAACACCTGGGTAGGGTATTTACCTTGGAGAGACAATGACGAAGGTGTTTATAAGTCATGTGTCTCGCCAGCATTGAATCCCATTGTCTCGTTAAAGAGACGGGGTTGTTAGTCAAGGTCTTGCACTAGTACAATGCTGGTTGAAATAATGTTATACATATGTGATTACCAATCCGATTTTTCTTATGAGATTATACAGTTTAAAAGTAACCATGTACATGTATGAAGACCTCCCTAGTTAACAGGGAGTGTTGAAAATTGTAACTAGGTTGGTCTTCATATTTGACGATGTAATTAAAGTCATGTATATGAAGGGAATTGCCATCATTAATCGCTGGAAAATATATATGATAAATGTGGTGAATAATCAACAAGAAGTCAGTTTTCATGTCGGCCTAAATATATGTTATGTTGTCGGCCTAAATGAAGAAATAGGTACCACTATATATAAGTCCAGTTTGTGGATCATTTGGAGGAACAAGCTACGTGGATAGCATACAATTGAATACGAATTCGGAATAAGTCTAAGACAGAGTATATATATATATAAATACATTGCAGATGCCACAGTCGACACTGTAAGTGAATTGCGAACAACATAATAGAGACCGAGTTATGTAATTATGAACACCTAATTAGTGTGGATATTCCAGGGACAATTGCGGATCCCTAAAGAGATAATAGTGTAGTCTATAGTGTGATCTAAAGACAGAATTATATGCAGACTTGTCTGAGTTTTCTCTGAGATGAAGTGTGGATCAAAAGGATAGGGTTTAGTGCATATTGGAGACTACAGATTGCGAAATATGTTGAAGGGTATAAATTGCATAAAGGAACTGAATGTATAGATTGAAGATATAAACATAATTTGTAAGACTACGGAAGTAACTGAAGGCTAGTTTGAGAAGATTACAGTGAGAATACGTACAAGGTTGAAGTACAAATATCGCAAGGGTTGTGATGAACTCTGAGGTGTAATGAAAGGAAGGTAAATCTATGATTTACCTTCTTATAATAAAAAGTATTACTTCTGCGTAAAACATTTGTGTCTTGTACATTTTTGGTAATTGACTTGATGAAATATTAATTAAGAAGAATACATAAGAAAACAAGCTCACAAGTAATTATAAAGAAGAGAATTTGAGTTAATTACTAGCCCTACAAATTCTCAACACAGTTGATGAGCATATTCCAGGAACACTTTGATAATTGAAAGATAAAGTAGAACCTTGTTGCAATATGAATATATAACATGCAAAATAATGATTGACTTCTAAGGGAGAAAGTAGCATAATTTGACACCTTGATTTAAGGCCATTATGATTTCGCAAGTTTAATATTGATGATTTGTTTGAGTAATGATTTGGCTCCCTAGAAAGACATATTGCAGAAATATATGAAAACGCTAGAAGGATAGTAGTTGACATATTTTGTTGGATGATATTGATGTACCTACAATTGCATGATTTGATCAGTAAACACATGGATTGTGTGAATAGAACTATTGATGGCTTGAATAAGCATAAGGGAATAATTGATATTGGAAAGCTGAGGCAGAACTATGTTATGAAGGAAGAAGACATGTGCCAGCAATTGTGAGGTAGCTCGACTCCCTATAGAAGGTAAATGAACCATTTGATGACTATGTTGTTTGATGATTGGAAAGATCCAAGAAGCTTGAAGTTTGATATGACATGATGTTGCTAGGAGCATATAAAACTTGTCCGTGAAGATGAAATGTGAAAGAAGTTTGAAGCTCATATATGATGTATTATGAGACATGAGTCTTTGCAGCTACCACTAATATCTCCATGGAAGAATAAGTATTTGATGCATTTATGAAGTATGAGACCATCTAAGGATTGTGATGATGTATCCCTGATTAAGAGGGAGTAAAAAATCTCCTCCATGTTTGAGTAAAATCCTCCTCCCTCGTTGAGAGGGAATTATGGTAGACACCACATTCTCCATATGTCTCATGCACTAGGCCAAGACTAATTGTCGTACGTCTAGTGTATCACACTCGGAGGGAGAATGGAGGATTGGAAAATCATATGGGATTGGTACTCCTTAAGGATTGAGAATCCAAGATAGGAAATAGTCTCATGGATCGACGCTCTTTGAGGATTGGATAGGGTATCCAAGACAAGAGTGCGAAAAGAGGACCAATATTTTTTGAGAAATGGGAATCCAAGATAAGAATAGTCCTAGAAGGAAATAAATTGTTTGATGAAGAAGAACATAATTAAAGTAATAATAAGCCAACAAACTTTACAAATTGTTATAAACGAAAGAGAAATCTAATTTAATATGAAACCCTCCTAATTTATCAACATGTTAGGCCTAATAAGAAGTTGGATTATGGCTGACACCTTCTCCAAGGAAAACACGGTGATTTGAGGGATATATAACCCTAATCTACGGCTGAAGTGGATGTCACAGTGAGCCTTAATCAGAAGGATTAGATCTCAATTTTTCAGAAGCACGGGAAGGGGTATAGGAAGACAAGAGAAGAGGTATGTATAATTGTTCTTACATGAAAATTTTGCTAAAGCATGTACAATTTTGGATGTTTTTTAGGGAAACCTAAGGATAGTGTTAGTGGTTAGTGTTATGAAAACAAATCCAAAAATAGAAGAAAAGAGAGATTAACATCTTAGAAATCAGCCACTTCAAGGGTGAAACCTCCTTTATATTAGATAAAAGAATAATTCTTGGATGATTCAAATGAAAAAACCTCCTTTCAATATATAGGAGTCCATGGGGTCACAATATAATCCTAGCTGACCTAAAAATAATAATGTAAGGGAACAAAGATAACAATAGTGGGGTTTTATGGGGCACAATAATAACAATATGGGGACTACAGAGGCACAACAATAACAATAAGGGGGCTGCACTAACAATAATAAGGGACTACACTAGTAATATAGGGACCTAACATGCCCCTCTCCTTCAAAAAAGTGGTGTCCTCAACACTTGAGTAGCTCTAGATGCTTTTGTGTAAAATTTTCATCCTCCGATGTGGAATCTTCAGTGGGTAAGTTCTTCCACTCGATGAGATACTCTGAATGATCGATTTCATCGTTGTCGGGTTCTTTTTTTCATGACTGCTTCATGTTCCAATAAGATATATCCTTCCTCATCAATTTTTGGCAATATTGTTTAAACTGGAAGTTTGTCACACCTATAACCTTCTTTAAGCCTGAAACATGGAAAACTGGGTGCACTCGAGAAGAAGCAGGAAGCTCCAATTTGTATGCCATAGTACCAATATTTTGCAACACCTTGTAAGGACCATATTACTTTGGTGCTAATTTATTATCCTTCTTAGCTTGCTTGAGGGACATTTGTTTGTATGGTTGTAGTCGTAAAAATACCCACTCTCCTACATCAAAACTTCTCTTGCTGCAATATTGATCTACTTGTTGTTTCATTCGATTTTGTGCCAAATTTAGGTTATCCTTTAAGAGTTAGAGAATTTTTTGTTGATGCTCGATGTGATCTTCCACTGCTTGAACCTTAGAATTTTCTCTTAAATATGATGTGATGGATGCTGGATGATATCCATAAAGTTGTTGGAAATACTGAGAAGGGGGGGGGGGGTGAATCAATATTCCTTTCAATTAGAGAATTAGTTAATCTTCAATTATTATCAGTGTTTGTACAATGATAGCAGCAAACAAGAGGAACACAAATGCACACATTTTTTAAGGTGGAAACCCACTCCGGGACAAAAACCACCTAATGCTTTTCTAATAAATCTTTAATATTCAACTCCAATTGAAAATAAAACTCTAACTTCCTATAATATAGAAAAGCATTCTTCTCCAGCTCCCACTAGATGGATGCTCTGACGCCCAAGATTCTTCATTATTCAACTAAATGGATGCCCCAACACCCAATGAGCTACAACCTAACCTAGCACCACCCTACCTCCCTATAGAATAATAAAAGAAGAATGGACTCTCGTACCAGGGAAAAATGTCCACTTTACAATGATATAGAATGATGTAGAAGAAGAAGATATACTAGACCATAACCCCAACTTTGACACATCCACCTAATGATGATCCTAGACCTCCCAATACTGCCTCTTCAACCCTTGGCAGATAGACACTAGTACAATTTGTACAATAATGTATTTATAATGACTAAGTACTATGATACCTTTACAATGATTATATGCAGTGCTACCCACTTGAAGACTTCATATGATGAACTTCTTGTTGTTGTTATGCACCTTGGTTTCTGCTCTTTTCATGCTACCCTCTGCTACACATTGCTTTTCTTTTCTGCCGTACAAATTCTAGTGCTTTGCAACCCTTGACAACACATGATCTAGTTTTTTCTTGCCTTCTAGGAGCTCGATATTGAATCTAGTGTATCTCTGTTATTTCAGATCCTCAATATTTGATTTTCGGTCCTACAGTAGTCCTCTAAGTTGTCTTTCCAATGTCATAGGTCTGACCCAATTTGGATTCTTCAAGAGATATTTATACCCAAACTCTCACAAAGCCCTAATTATGGACTGTTTCAATAGAGCGCACTTGAACGGCATGCCAAGTGTTACTTTATTCATTTGGCTCTAAAATTGATAGAGAGAAAACTATAGATTGTGCACTATCAATCACTTTTTATGGAATTCCAATCCGATGCTCATAGATATATTTATGATGATTTTACCAAGGTCACTTCTTTGAGATGAATTTCAGGAGCCTACAAAAACCTTGACTTCCACAGATCATATCTCCAAAAATATTGTACACCTTGATCTAAAATTTTTACAGCAGCTTCCTCAGGATTTTAGCTTCGCCTCACAAAAATTTCAGCTTCTAAACCTTCATAGAAAAAAATTTAGAGCAAAAATTCCACGATGACCTGTTTCAAATGGCGAAATCCCTTTCCTAAGGAGGAAATGAAGATCACAATTTATATAAATGCTTAGGTTGAGAGGGGATTCAACAAGTTAACTTGGGAGGGATTTTAGGAGCTTAAAAAATATTAATTATTAATTTTCAATGACCCGTGCCCCAACCCCATGGGGTTTTAGCCCACTAAATGGGGGTACAAACTTCAAACATGAATATCTCTCAAACCGTGAAGAATTACATGGTGTGCCATATATCAACGGAAACATATCCACAAGTAGAAACCATAAAAAGAATTATTGACCCGGAATATATTAATTTGGTAGGTCAAAATTCCCATGCAATATTGGGTTAGCCCCTAGTGCTTCTTGGGTTGACATCAATGACAACTGTTGATCAACAATCTCCCCCTTTGGCATTGATGGCAACACAAGTACTCCCCCTACGATCATGACACCTCTTCCTACAACATTCTCTCCCCCTTTGACATCAATGGAAAAGGGTAACTCCCCCTGAAACACAACCATCCTGCAGACCTATACACACTTCCACTCCCCCTGACACACAACCATCCTGTAGACCTGTAATCTACTTCCACTCCCCTTTTATATTCTGAAAAAGGAAAATATAATGAGAACTTGGGAGAATCCCAAGCTTCTAGCGAAGATATTCCAATGGTGGCGAATATTTAATATGTGATTCTTTTGGTGCTTCTTGGAATCTTGCTACTTGTCCAACTGATTGCATAACATCTGGTCTGGAGGTTGTTACATATAGAATACTACTAATCATAGATCTATACAACCTTTGATCCACATCCTTAGATGAGTCATCTATGCTCAATTTGCAACCTGTTACCATTGGAGTAAGGATGGGTTTGCAACCTTCCATTTTAAATTTCTTGAGCATTTCCTTGATGTACTTGGCTTGACATATAAATATTCCTTTCTCTTGCTAAGATATTTGAAGCCCTAAGAACTATGTCAACTCACCAAGTAAATACATCTTTAAATCACTTTTCACCTTTGTAGCAAACTTCTTACTTAGTCGATCATCATTGCTACCAATTATTGTATCATCCTCTTTAGCTATTAGACATGCTTTAGTTGCTTCATCCAGAACATATATGTCGTTTGGAGCTTGACTTGCTATAGCCACAATTTCACCATACACGCCTTTCCTGATTTCACATTTCGTGGAGTTGAATAGTATTGTGTGTCCTTGATCACACATTTGTCCAACACTGAGCAGATTGTGATTCATGTTTTCAACCAATAGAACATTCTTGGCTAGAGCATCTTTTCTTCCGAGAGTGACAGTACCTGATCCTATAACATTTGAAGATCCATCATTTCCAAAGGACACGGTTCCATCCTTCTTCTCTTTCAGAGATACAAATTTATTTCTATCTCCAGTCATATGCGTTAAGAAACTGCTATCAACATAGCACACATATTTGTTCTTTTGAGCCTTGAAAGTGAGAGCACAATTATCATTCTTCTTCTTCTTCCATGTTCGTTTGTTCTGTGGCTTCGAAGATTCTTCTGGAGGATTTTCAAGTCTGCAGTATTTGGCTATGTGTCCAAAGTTTCGACATTTGTAACATTCAATATTATTTTTTAAATGTTCAAATATATTGATGTTTCGCTGAGCCCTGGGAGGTTCATATTTGATAGATCTCCTGGAATTGTATTCATTCCTAGGGTATGTGTGACATTCTACAGCTTTATGACCAAATTTTCCACATGAATAACAGTAGCCATAAAAAATATGTTGGTACCTGGATGGAAATTTTCGTCGAGGAATTGTCTTCCAAGGTTGTTCTTGTGAATCTTGTCCAATGAATTCTACATGCATATCAGATCTCATAGGTTCATTGTATTTTGTTGTAGAAGGTCTTGATTCTTCTTCTTTGTAACCGATACCAGTTTTGTCATTGTAAGATCGTTGATTTTTGATGAGTTCTTCCAATGCCCTTGAGCTTTTGGCATAGTTTTGGATAGTTTTTCCTTTCTTCTCTTCCTCACACAGCGAGACTACTTCGACTTCTAATTCTTCCCTTTCTTGGTTGCTTTCTTCCAATTTCTTTTGAAGTGACTCTTCAATGCATTTGTGTTCTTCAACTTCAATTTTGAGACCTTGAACTTTTTCTTCAAGAGTATTGGAACGGATCTTCTCTACCTTGAGATCTTTTATAAGCTTGATTGCTTCCTCATAAAATTCTTCTATGGTCCATCCTTCTTCTTTGTTGTTTGATACCTCTTGTATATTGTGCTTGGGTTTATTGTGCTTGGCCATAAACAATACTCTCTCATTGGCTTCTTCTTCACTGTCATTGTCTTCATTGAATGATGAGCTATCTTCTTTAGAGAGAAAGTTCCTTTTAGATCCTTGCTTGTTGAATTTCTTAAAGCCTTTCTTTCCTTTTGAGTTGCCATTACTTTTGTTTGGACATTTTGCTGCAAAATTCCCAACCTCATTACAGCTGAAACATATCAATGGAAGTTTACCTTTGAATTGTCCCTTACCAATTTTTAGTTTTCTCGTGAAGTAAGCATATTCTTCATCTAAAAGACCTTCTTCATCATCTCCATTTTCTTCACACTTGCAGGTGCATGTATTTTCAATTGAAGGTTGTTTATCCTTATTGGTTTTCTTAGATGCAACGAACGCAGTTTCTAGATGCGAAGTACCTTCTTCTTCATCAAGTCTCATTTCATATGCTATGAGAACTCCATGTAATTCCTCTTTGCTAAGTTTGTCCAGATTTGCACTGTATTCTAAGACCGATACCTTTGGGTTGAATCTCCCTGGTAACGTTCTAAGAATCTTCCGTATAATAGTATTCTCATCAACTGGCTCTCCCAATCCTTCCAGAGTATTGGTTATTTCATCAACGTATTGAAAGTATGCAGCAATGTTGCAATCTTCTTTCATTCTGAGTTGCTCAAATTTTGCTCTATATATTTGAAGCTTTGCTTCTTTGACATTTGAGTCACCTGCATATATATTCTCAAGCTTTTCCCATACATTTTTGGCAGTTTTACAACCCAACACCTTATGATAAGTAGATTCAATAAGTCCACTGATAATAATATTCTTTGCTTTTGCATCATTTACCAAATTCTTCTTACCTTGTTCATCCGTAGTTGATGTAAATCCATTTTGAATAGTGTCCCATACTTTGTAACCTTGCGCCAAGAGATAGACCTCCATTCTTCCTTTCCAGAGTGCATAATTATTTTCATTGAATAGAGATACACCATTCTTGGTATGCTCCATGACCTCCTTCCAGCTGTTAAAATTCTATTGAAGGAACCAAGCTCTGACACCAATTGTTGGAAATACTGAGAGGGGGGGTGAATCAGTATTCCTTTCAATTAGAGCATTAGTTAATCTTCAATTATTATCAGTTTTTGTACAATGATAGCAGCAAACAAGAGGAACAAAAATGCACACAGTTTTTAAGGTGGAAACCCACTCTAGGACAAAAACCACCTAATGCTTTTCTAATAATTCTTTAATATTCAACTCCAATTGAAAATAAAGCTCCAACTTCCTAGAATCTATAAAAGCATTATTCTCCAGCTCCCACTGGATGGATGCTCCAACGCCCAAGATTCTTCAGTAGTCAACTAAACGGATGCCCCAACACCCAATGAGCTAAAACTCACCCTAGCACCACCCTAACACCCTATAGAAGAATAAAAGAAGAATGGACTCTCATACTAGGGAAAAAGGTCCACTTTACAATGATATAGAATGATGTAGAAGAAGAAGATATACTAAACCATAACCCCAAATTTGACACAACCACCTAATGATGATCCTAGACCTCCCAATACTGCCTCTTCAACCCTTGGCAGATAGACACTAGTACAATTTGTATAATAATGTATTTACAATGACTAAGTACAATGATACATTTACAATGATTGTATGTAGTGCTGCCCACTTAAAGACTTCATATGATGAAATTTTTACTGTTATTATGCACCTTAGTTGCTGCTCTTGTCATGCTATCCTCTGTTGCACCTTGCTTTGCTTTTCTGTCATAGAAATTCCGGTCCTTTGCAACCCTTGACAACACATGATCTAGCTTTTTCTTGCCTTCTAGGAGCTCGATATTGAATCTGGTGTATCTCTGTTATTTCAGATCCTCAATATCTGATTTTTGGTCCTGTATTAGTCCTCTGAGTATTATTTCCAATGCCACAGGTCTGACCCAATTTGGATTCTTCAAGATAGATTTATACCCAATCTCTCACAATGCCCTAATTATGGACTATTTCAGAAGAGCGCACTTGTACGGCATGCCACGTGTCACTGTTTCTTCATTTGGATCTAAACTTGATAGAGAGAAAACTACAGACTATGAACTATCTACCACTCTTTACATAATTCCAATCCAATACTCAGAGAGAGAGTTATGATTATTTTACCAAGGTCACTTCTTTGAGATGAATTTCAAGAGCCTGCAAAAACCCTTACTTCCATAGATCATATCTCCAAAAATATTGCACACCTTGATCTGAAATTTTTACAGCAGCTTCCTTAGGATTTTGGCTTCGGCTCATAAAAATTTCAGCTTCTTAAATTTCGTAGAAAAAAAGTTGGAGCGAAAATTCCATGATGTCTTGTTTGAGATGGCGAAATCCCTTGCCTAAGGAGGAAATGAAGATCACAATTTATATAAATGCTTAGGTTGAGAGGGGCTTCAACAAGTGAACGTGGGAGGGATTTTAGGAGCTTAAAAAATATTAATTATGACTTTTCAATGACCCATGCCCCAACCCCATGGAGTTTTATCCCACTAACTGGGGGTACAAACTTCAAACATGAATATCTCTCAAACCATGGAGAATTACATGACGTGCCATATATCAACGGAAACATCTTGACAAGTAGAAACCATAAAAATAATTATTGACCCAGAATATATTAATTTTTTAGGTCAAAATTCCCATGCAATATTGGGTTAGCCCCTGGTGCTGCTTGGGTTGACATCAATGACAACCGCTGATCAACAAAAGTGCGATAAATGGGGTCATTTTTGCTGCAGTATGGAAGGAAGTGTTATACCACCATTCAGCCAGAGGTAACCACTTGACCCATTGTTTTTTTTTATCAGATACAAAACAACGAAGATATCCTTCCGATCTAACAATGTACTAAAGCTAGATACTGAATCGCTTCTACAAATGAATTGCAGAAATTAAAACACAATTGCCAATCACATGAAGCAAAGAAAAATCAATAAAACCACAACACATATAATTTTCCGGGGAAAGCTTGTTGCTTAGAACCCCACTATATTCTATTGTATATTCAGCATGGATACATGAAACAATTACAATACAACTCTTCTCACAAGAGCCTCTTGTACTCAGCTAATTGTGTCACATTGTCCTAGACAAAACTGACCAACACTTAGCCAATTCTCGGCCTCTAAACAATCTGCCTTGCTTGCAAAATCCCTGATGAATGCAATCCCTATTCTTTAGGAATTTTGGCCTTCCTTGACTACACAAGGATCATGGGCAATCAAATGAGTGTTTGGTTTCTTGGGTGAAACCCAATAATCCTAGAACAAATAGTTAACGTCCCTTTCACCTAGATCTCAACTGGGTCTCCACTGGAACTGACATTCATGCAGCTAATAATAGTAAATCATCAGTTGCATGTTAGATCACTATTTCTGAATTAAATAATATTTAATTCACTTGATATCTCACTAGTGAAACAAATAGTTACAACTAGAAAAACTAACTTAACTGGTCTTAATTGATTACACGTGCATTAACTAATGCGCCAACTGCACTTCGAACTCTGTTACAACCAGAATTACTCTGCATGCCTCACCAACTACCCTCAACACGAAATTCATGAGCTAAGTGAGTTTATCACACTCATTTAACTATTACAAGTGATTATGAGATAAGATTACATTTTATTGGCTAAAATTCCCTACATGTGATTTTCACCAAAAAAAATTCTTACAAATTTTATGGATCACAGAAGAAAAATTCCTAATAAGGGAAAATTATTATAGACATTGCACTAAATTTAGCCCATACCAGTGTAGGTGCCGCTAAGACATGTTGGTCCCACACTAGTGTAGGTGTTGCTAGGACCTATTAGTCCCACACTAGTGTATGTGCTGTCATGTTGTTCCTTAATGCCAATTTCATTGTTTCTTGTTGCAAAATTCAACACTCCCTCTCAACAAGAAAGGAATGTCCTTGCATGCGACATGCACCTCTTGCATGCGACATGCAACCCTTGCAACAAGAAAGGAATTTCCTTGCATGTGACATACAACTCTTACATGCAACATTTCTCTAGTGTTTGTCGCACATGGAACTTTAGCATGCAACACTTCTAAAACTGAATAGCCTCCAAACAACTGAATCAGTATAATGCATCTATCATCAGAGTCTTCTGACTATAGGTACCTATTGCACCTATTTACTGGACTCTTTGTGTTGTTGACATCTGCATCCATGCACTTTGCATTGCTGCCAACTCTGATCTACGCTCCAGCATCCGACACTTGTCACTCTGATTTTTTTTCTCCTAACATCTGATTGCATCAATCTAACTGATCCTTCCTGCTACTGCTATACTATGGGCTCCTCATAGCCTAGTTCGATCCATGAGACGCACCATCTCTAGGACCATGCCCAAGTTTCTTCTTGGGATTAATCTTGCACATCGCCCCACCTCATACGTGGAGGTATAGCTACATGTACTCCCTCTTCCCATCTGGCTCAAAATTTCTCTGCTTGAGTGGTTTCTGCCACTCCATGATCCTTCACATGTGGCTGCTCCACATCTTGAGGCTCATTCTTTGGAACCAAGAGTTTTTCCTCTGCATGCAAATATAGCTCCCTCTCAAGGGACAATCGCATGCCTTTCTCCTCATCAAATTTTATATCCCGTCACACAAAAGTAATTTTGTTGTTTGTAAAATACACCTAATAGTTGAGGCGAGTTTCAGTGTACCCCACAAATATCCCAATCTTAGTTTTTGGTTCCATCTTATTCTTGGTGTCTTTGGTCACATGCACATAAACAGATGAGCCAAAAATCTTGTGAAATGTCAGGTTTCTTACCAGTAAAAGCCTCTTCTGGTGTACTCATGCCAAGTATCCTATGAGGACAACGATTATGCACGAATACCACTATGTTGCATTCCTCCACCCACAGATGCAACGGTAGGCCCTAATCATGCAACATCGCTCTTGTTGTGCCCACAATTGTTCTATTCTTTCTCTCAGCGACCCCATTCTGTTGTGGGTTATGAGGCGTTATTAGTTCTCTATGAATTCCTTCTTGTTGCATAAGTTCTTGAATTCATTGGAGATTTACTCACCACCATTGTCACTCCTAAGAGCATTCACTTACTTCCCTGCGTCTTTCTCCACCAGTGCTTTGAACTCAAGAAATTTTGAGAACATCTAATCTTTCTTCTGCATGAAGTAGATCTAGCACTTTTGAGAAAATTCATCAACAAATATCACATAGTACTTATGCTTTGTTTTTGAAGCAATAGATAATGGTCCACACACGTCTAAGTGAACTCTCTCAAGGATCCCTGAGGCTTGGTTTTCCTTCTCATGAAAGGTGACCTTTGCATGTTTTCCCATAGTACATCCCTTGCATGTGTTTGATTGCGCAAGTGTACCCTTGGGAAGACCCGTAAAAATATGTTGCATGACTTTTAAGGCTCCGTGGTGAAGATTTCTCAATCTCCTGTGCCATAACTCACCCTCATCCTGGCTCACCACTTTGTCCGCCTTACCCATCAATGTTGCACATCCATCTACATCAATTTTATAGACATTATTAACTTGAATCCCAATATTCTTGGCTCGTCCTATTTTTTTGTGTCGCAAGAAAGCTTTTCCTTCACTAAAAACAACATCATAGCCTCTATCCTCCAACATTTCAACTGAGACTAATTTTTTCTTCAAGCCTGGTACTTGCATTACATATTTTAATTGAAAGGGTTTACCTAACTGTCTCTGGAAGGTAATGGTACTAATCCTGGTAGCACAGTACCGCTTGTCATCACCCATTTCGATATGCATCTGGAGGTCCTTCTCCTCCAAGATATTGAAAAATTCTTTGTATCCTGTCATGTGAAAGGAAGCACCACTATCCAAATACCACACCAATCCCATTGCACTTGACACCATGCATGCAATGAGTGAGAATTCAAGCTCAAATTGTGAGGCAAAAGCCTCACCAGCTGTAGATCCTAACTCCTTCTTGTTCTTATTCTTTTGTGGATAGTTAGTGGCATAATTCCCATGCTCATGGAAGTGAAAACACTTCACTCTATACATGTCGCGATCCTTGCCATCTTTACCGAACTCAGATTTGGAATGGAATTTCTTTCCTTTCCCCTTCTTCGCCTTGGCAGCAAAATCACAATCTTCTTCATCTTCATTCTTGGATGAAGATCCATCTCTGGTATTCCATCTGAACTCCTTTTGCACCAAATCCGACCAAAGTCGTTTCCAATCTAGCAGCTTTTCCCTTCCATTGACAAAGTCCTGATAACTATGCCAACTCTTGGGAAGTCCTAGAAGAGCTAGGCTCACCAAATTGTCAACAGCGATAGTAATTCCAACGCTCCCCAGCTCATCCCGACATTGGAAAAACTTTGTTAAATATTTTAGCATGGAGTCGCCTTTCTCCATTTTGATCTTCCTGAGTTTATCTTTCAATGCCAATTTCCTATGATCATTGCTGCTCTGAAATAGATCTAACGAATATTTCCACATTTCATATGGTGTGGATTTTCCATGGATACTTGAGACAATGTGGTCTCGTACTCCCTCTAGCAAGATCCTCCTCGCCTTTGCCACTTTCTTTTTCCACGCATCAAGATTGCAGCATCTGTCACAATGGGTTTAGGAACATCATTTTCAATGAATTCCTTCAAGCTATTGTCTTTGATTATTGCCTCCATCCTCTCTTTCCAAGAAATATAGTTAAATTTTCCCTTGAGTGCATACTCCAATCTCAAGCTATTAAAATCCATTTCGATCCTGAATCACCTGTAGCACCAAGAAAGTATTCTGCAAATTCGAATTCTATTCAATCAAAAACTCGGCTTCTCCTCCACTATTGTGATTTCTTGTGCTCTGATACCATGTATAAATTATACAAGAAATATGTATACCATGGATTCAATCTGATCTAACAATGTACTAAAGCTAGATACTGAATTGCTTCTACAAATCAATTGTGGAAATTAAAACACAATCTCCAACCACATGAAGTAAAGAAGAATCAATCAAACCACAACACAAATCATTTCCCGGGGAAAGCTTGCTGCTCAAAACCCCACTATCTTTTATTGTATATTTAGCATGGATACATGAAACAATTACAATACAACTCTTCTCACAAGAGCCTCTTGTACTCAGCTAATTGTCTCACATTGTCCTGGACAGAATTGACCAACACTTAGAAATTTCTTAGCCTCTAAACAGCCTGCCTTGCTTACACAATACCTAATGAATGAAATCCCTATTCTTTATGATTTTTGGCCTTCCTTGACTGTGCAAGGATCATGGGAAATCCAATGAGTGTTTGGTTGCATGGGTGCAACCCAATAATCCTATAACTGATATTTAACATCCCTTTCACCTAGATCTCAACTGGGCCTCCACTGGAACTGACATGCATGCAGCTAATAATAGTAAATCATTAGTTGCATGTTAGATCACTGATTGTGAATTAAATAATATTTAATTCACTTGATCTCTCACTAGTGAAAAAAATGGTTACAACTAGCACAACTGACTTTAACTCACTTAAATAAGTTAAACTGATTACATATGCATTAACTAATGCACCAACTGCACTTCGAACTCTGTCACAACTAGAATTACTCTGCATGTCTGACCAATTACCCTCAACTCGAAATTCATGAGCTAATTGAGTTTATCACACTCGGTTAATTATTACAAGTGATTATGAGATAATATTACATTTTATTGTTCATTTTAATTAAGGTAAAATTAAAATAGACATTGCACCAAATTTATCCAACACTAGTAGGTGTTGCTAAGACCTATTGATCTCACACTAGTGTAGGTGCTGCTAGGACCTACTGGTCCCACACTAGTGTAGTTGTTGTCATGTTGTTCCTGCATGCCAATTTCACTATTTCTTGTTGCAAACTTCAACACGGATTGAGGATGATAAGATGAGATATGGTCAAGTTGAGTACCTAAACAAGAAAATAATTCCGTCCAAAAATTTTGAGTAAAAATGGGATCTATGTCGCTTACAATAATCTTTTGGTTTCCATGTAGCTTTTTAATTGTTTCCATAAATGCAGTAGTAACTGTACTTGCTTTAAATGGATGAGATAATGCACAAAAGTGTGCATACTTGGTAATTATATCAACTACCACCATGACGACACTCTTTCCTTCGGACTTAGGTAAACCCATGATAAAATCCATTGAAAACTCCTTCCAACATTGACTTGGAATGGGTAAAGGTTGTAGAAGACCCAGGGTCTTAATTGTCTCAACTTTATTTTGCTGCAAACCAAACATTCTGCCACAAAATTTTGAATATCAGATTTAAGGCCATCCCAAAAAAAATCTTTCTTCACCCTGTGGTAAGTTTTTAAAAATCCTGAGTGTCCTCCTATGGGAGAGGTGTGCAATTCCAAAAAAATATGTTTTTTTAGTTGATAATTCTTACAAAGATATAAGCGATATTTTTACCATAAGGAATCATTTTTCCAAATAAATGTATTAGATGTACTGGGATCTTGCTGCAACTTTTGAATGAGTTTCCACACTTCTTCATGACTCTTCCATTCCTCCCTTGCTTCGGTTATCCAATTTGGTTGGATAATAGAAATGACACAAAACAATGCTTCCACCTCCTCATACTTTCTTGAGAGTGCATATGCAACAACATTTACCTTCCCTTTTTTGTAGATGATTTCAAATTCATAACCCAACATCTTTGTCACCCATTTTTGTTGCTCTTCTGAAGATAGTATTTGTTCCCAAAAGCATTTAAGACTATCATGATCATTTTTTACCTTGAAGTGTCTTACCATTAGGTAAGGTCACCATTTGATTAGTGCATTTAGTATTGCCAACATTTCCTTCTCATAAATATCTTTCTGTAAATACTTTCCTTTGATTGGATGACTTTCAAAAGAAATGGGTCTTCCTTCTTGCATTAAAACAACACCAATTCCATTTCCTGAGGCATCACATTCCACAATAAAGGTTTTTGTGAATTCTAGCATAGCTAAGACCAGTGCTAGGCACATTGCCTCTTTAAGATGTTCAAAGGCCTTAGTTGCTTCGAGAGTCCATGAAAATGCATATTTATTCAATAATGTTGTTAGAGGTGCTGCTATTCTCCCATAATTCTTAACAAACTTGTGATAATACCTCATTAACCCGATAAATCCTCGCAACTTCTTTATGGTTGTGGGGACTTTCCATTCCTTAATGGATTTAATTTTGTTAGGGTATACCTTAACACCCTCCTGAGATACAATATAACCCATATATTCCATCTCTTGTACTCCAAAGAAAAATTTGGAGGTTTTTGCATATAATTGTTTCTCCTCTAATAGTTGAAAGTGCAAAAGTGTCCTCAGACACACAACTTTATTGATCAAGCAAAAAGATTACATAGCAAATTACAGGAGTTTACACACGTAAAATCACTCTCACGTTCTCTCATTACACATTACAATGAAAATAGGAAACTAACCTATTTATATGCTCTATGCTCTAACTTAATCTAGTTATGGATCACTTGGAAAATAAACCAGTGTCCATTTACAATAAATGAGATTCTAACCACTCTACTAACTTCACTCCTAACTTAGAGCCTAGGAAACGAATCTTTTCTAGAGTCCTAATTTTTAATAACAAATTTCTAATTCTAAATATCTCACAAATATATTAAATATTCTAGAATAATAATTATTAATTTAATATCTTAAATTAATAATTATTTTATTCAAATACTATAACCTATGATAAAAATTGTTTTTGGATCATCTAACATTCCCCCCTATGATCCAAAGATACATTGCAACAAATACCAAGTTCATCCCTGAACTTAGTAAAATTTATTCTACCAAGAGGTTTTGTGAAAATGTCGGAGGTCTGATCTTCTGAAGGGAAAAACACTGGCTTGATGATGTCCTTTGCAATGAGAGATTTGATATGATGATACTTGGTGTCCACATGCTTTGTCTTTGAATGGAAAACTGGATTCTTGGCAATATTTATTGATGATTGATTGTCGATGAATAATGAAGTAGCTTCTGTTGGAGGAATCCCCAAGTCCTGTAAAACTCGACGTAACCAAACAATCTCACATGCTTCTTCCCATGCTGAAATATACTCTGCTTCTGCTGAAGAAGTGGCCATTGTACTTTTCTTCTTGCAACTCCGGGAAACTGCAGCTGACCCCATGTTCATTAAGTAACCTGAGGTTGATGCCTTGTCATCAATACTGCCAGCAAAGTCGGCATCGGAAAATCCACCAAGTACAAAATTTTTAGTCTTTTTGTAAAGAAGACCAAAATATTTTGTTCCTTGGATGTATCGAAGAACTCTTTTGGCTGCATTCCAGTGGTTGTCTAATGGTTCCTACATAAAACGTGAAAAAATATTGACTGCATAAGATAGATCAGGATGAGTGGTTGTCAAATAAATCAAGCTGCCAATCAACTATCTGTAAGTCGTGTTGTCCACTCTTTCCCCCACTTCAAATTTTGAAAGTTTTAAGTTTTGTTCCATAGGGGTAAGGACAGGCTTACAATCCTGCATTCCAAATCGCTGAAGAATTTCGACTGCATATTTATTTTGGGAAATGAAGATCCGATGTGAACGTTGGATTACTTCAACTCCAAGATAGTAGTGAAGTAGTCCCAAATCTGTCATTTTAAAACCTGCATGCAACTCCTTTTTCACTTGTTCAATGTGATCATGATTGTTGCTTGTAATGATCAAATCATCAACATAAATAATGAAAATGACCAGATATTTTCCCTGTTGGCGCACATACAAAGTATCATCAGATTCACTACGATGAAAACCAACTTTGCGAAGGTATTCATCCATTTTAGCATACCAAGCGTGGGGAGCTTGTTTTAATCCATATAAAGCCTTGATTAATTTGCAGACTTTATGATTAATTTGCAGACTTTATGTTCTTGGCCTTTAACTTCAAACCCTGGTGGTTGTGTCATGTATACATCTTCCTATAAGTCCCCATTGAGAAAAGCGCTTTTAACATCCATTTGATGAACTTTCCACCCTTTCTGAGCTGCCAAGGAAAGTGTAAGGCGAATGGTGTTCCATTTGGTTGTGGGAGCAAAGGTCTCCTCATAATCGATCCCTTCCTGCTGTGCAAAACCTTTAGCAACAAGGCGTGCTTTATACTTGTCAATATCACCATTTTTCTTGTACTTAATTCGATAAACCTATTTGCATCCAATAGGTTTAACATGCTGAGGACAATCAACAAGTTGCCAAGTGTTGTTGTCTTGAACTGCCTGATATTCATCAACCATTGCTTGTTTCCATGCTTTATGTTTTACTTCCTCTTGAAAAGAATAAGGTTCAGTAAAATCATTTGCTATCAAAGCAAAATTGCCTTCATTTCATTTTGATGCCCTTGTTCCTGTTTTGTTTTTTCATTAGGCCTTACATCTTTCAAGAGTTGAAATGCCCATTTTGGAAGTTGTTGCTCACTTGTTTGAGGTTCTGAGAAGTCTCCATCATTGTAGAGGGGATTAATGTAAACTGATGTTCATCATTCAGGTGGTGAATCTAGAGAATCACTGTCAGAAGAACTGATGCTGGTTGGAGACACTGATGAATTGCTAAAAGACCCAGATGACTTTGTTGAAGTAGTTGGACTGGATGACTCATCTTCAGAGGAAGGAAGATCAAGTTCATACCAATTTGGTGAAGTTGGTTGATTTTGCATATTTCCTTTCCTTTTACAGCCTTTAGTTTCTAACTTGTGAAGAATACTTTCGATTTCTTCAGCACTCTTACTCTCTGTTTCATCAAAAATGACATCCCTGCTCACAATAAATTTTCCATTTGTCAAAAGACGATACCCTTTCTTTTCATCTGAATAGCCAATCATGGTGCACTTTAAACTTCTTCAATCAAGCTTAGTTCTCTTTTCTTTGGGAACTAAGGCATAACAGATGGATCCAAAAACTCGAAGATGTTTAACTTTAGGTTTGAAACCAAACCAAGCTTCATAAGGGGTGATTCCTTCTAACGAAGCAGTTGGAGATCTGTTTCTGAGATAGAAAGATGTATGGATTTCTTCTGCACAATATGTTGGAATTAACCCTTTGAAAGTTAACATGGATCTCGCCATGCCTAACAATGTGTGATTCATCCTTTCTACGACTCCATTTTGTTGTGGAGTGTAAACATTTGTAAGATGCCTTCTGATGCCATTTTCACTGCAATAAGTTTTGAATTCATTTGAGTTGAATTCTCCCCCATTATCAGTCCTGAGAGTACCTATCTTTTCTTTGACCTCATTTTCAACAAGTTGTCGAAAGATTTTAAATTTCTCAAATGCTTCTGACTTGTTTTTCAAAAAGTAAACCCAAGTCATTCTACTGAAATCATCAATAAATAGCAAGAAATATTTGCAACCACCTAATTAACTTTGTAGTGGACCACACACATCACTGTGAACTAGTTGCAGCAGCCTATTTGCGCGCCATGTACTTGTTGGAAAACTTTCTCGACTCTGTTTGCCATAAATGCAAGCTTCACATTTAACATTTTCTTTATTGAAAGTCAGAAGTCCTTTAACCATCCCTTGTTTCTGCAATTGAGAAAGACTGTCAAAATTCAAATTTCCATATCTTACATGCCATAATCTTATAGGTAAAATTCCTGTAGTAACTGCCCCTGCAAAATCAGAATGCCTTGGAATAATTGTCCCTTTCATCCTTAACAATTTTCCGTCTTCATATCTTGTCATCTCTGTTTGGAAGTTTTGTTTGACTGAATTAATCTTAACTAAGCCATCTTCCATAATTATTTGATGTCCAGCTTGTCGAATCATGACCAAAGACAACAAATTTTTCTTAAAGGTGGGAACATACCACACATTGGAAATCAATTTTTCTCCAATGTTAGGGAGAAAAAATTTGACTTCACCTTTTCCATAAGGCGTATGTTTTGTATCATCTGCTAGAAATATGGAGTTAAGATGGCACTCTTGAAAATTCCAAAAGAAATCCCGTCTACAGGTCATGTGCTGAGTTTCTCTTGAATCCAAAATCCAAGCATCTTCATAATCACTCTTAACATAAGAGGAAATTTGGATTGTTGGTGAAGAAGTGAAGACATATTCTGAGTCATTATCATCTTGATCTTGATCATTTGCAAACTGTGCTGAAGGCTATTGAAACTTAGAAATTTTATTGATAGATGTGCGACAATCTGAAGCATAGTGACCAACTCTGTTACATCATCTGCAAAAAAATTGACTCAAATCAGTGCCTCTTCCTTGATACTGTCCTCTGACTTGAGACTGTCCTCGACCTCTGCTTTTTCCTCTGTTTTGAGATTGTCCTCTTCCTGGATTCTGTCATGTGCCTTGCTGAGATCCTATGTTTTGACTGTTGCCTCTGCCTTGAGAATTGTTTCTGCCTGAATTTGAGCCTATGTTGGAGTTGTTTCCTCTGTGTTGACTGTGACCACGACCTTGCGCTGTTTGATTTTGATTAAAATTACCTTTGCCTTTTTTTTTTGGAATTTTCAGCTGGGGAGTTGCTAGTATTGGCTTCTGTAAGAAAAACATCTTCACCAACTTTTTCTTCCCAAAAGTTTTATCATGTTGAGTCAAAATTTCGCAGAGCTCATCAAAATTTAGCTTTTCTAACTTTCCAGTGAGCTGTAAAGTTTCTAAAAAATGTGTGTAGGAAGAAGGAAGCCCAGCAATTAAAATTGTGACCATAAAAATATCATCAACTATTTGAAAACCAGCAATAACAATTTCCTGCTTAATATTCTTAAGTCTGGAGATGTATTCAAGAATATCTCCTTCTTCAGTCAATTTTTGATGCAACAATTTTAATTGTAGATCAACTCTTTTTGATTGAGGCTGAGTATCAAACAACTCTTTAAAATTTCTCAAAGCAGACCATGCATCTTTAGCATTTTCGATATGGACATACATTTCATCATTGACAGAGGATTTAATGAGAGCTAATGCTTTGGCATTTTTAACTTCCCATTTTGCTAGTGCAGCTGCATCTATAGGTTTATTTGGCTTTATATCTCCATCACAAATATCATGCCATAGTTCATTATAAACAAGAGTGCTTTCGATGAGGCGTTGCCATGTTTTGTAAGATTTTGAGCCTTCAAGTTTGTCGGAATCAGAAAAGAAATTAATCAACTTAGACATTGTAGTGTTAAGACTTCACACCACGAATCAAGCTCCAAAAAATCAAGATGCGCAACACAAAAACAACACACGACGCAAAAAATGAACTATCGGGGCCTGGCCTTGACCCTCAAATAGTCATCGAAACAGGAGAAAATTGACTGAGCTTTGCACTTGGCTCTAGTCAAGTTCTCAAATGTTTACAAGGCAACTTTCAAAATTTGATTTTTACAATAGTGCTCCTGCACAAGCTGGTAAAAAGAAATTACCCCCCCTCAAAGTAAAATTACTTTGAGTCACACTATTACAAAGCACAAATCTCCTTATTACTCCAGAAAATTACAATACCCTTATTACTCCAAAAAAATACTATTACAATATTCTTCACAAAAATCTACTTATTCCTCCAAATACAAAGTTCCACCTTATTGCTCCAATTATGATTACAAATCACAATTAAAAAAAAACTCCAATTACAAAGTGAACAAATCACTTCAATGAAACATTGCAAAGACTAAATTCTCTTTAAAAAAAATATTGAATGTTTTTTTTATGCCACAAATGTAACGCTGGAATGAACGTGGAATGAATGCATCAACAAATGAACGCTGGAATGAACACATCAACACTAGAATGAACGCTTCAACAAATGTAATGAACATTGGAATGAACACGCTGGAATGAACGCTTCAACAAATGTAATGAACGTTGTTTTTATGCCAGTTCTATTCATAAAAAACGTTGTTTCAAAAAGTGCAGACAATGCCAATTAAAACGATGTTGATGCCAATTAAAACGTTGTTACAGAAGTTGATGCCAATTAAAACGTTGTTGATGCCAATTAAAACGTTGTTGCAGAAGTTGATGCCAATTAAACGCTGAATTACAAGCCAATTAAACGCTGGATTGAAAGTGCATTGTTTAGTGCCTCTTCAATTATGGTTAGCGTTTCAAACGTTGTTTCAACTATTTTAAAACTCTGTTTTCAAAAAACGCTGGTTCAAAGTGCAGCGAAAGTGTAGAACGTTGGTTCAAAGTCCAGTGAAAGTGCAGAACGTTGGCTCAATTTTAAAACGTTGCTTTATAATGCTGTTGGATCTATTCACAAAATTGATGTTTAATTCATCTGGGAAGAATTTAAAAAAGGCAGAACGTTGTTTCAAATGCTGGATTGATGCCAATTAAAACACAAAAGTCGATTTTTCAAATTGATGGTTCAAAGACAGCTTCAAAACGTTGGTTCAAAACACAGGTTCTGGTCCACTTGCAGACCAAAATCGATGCCAGAATGCATAATCCACTTCAGATATGCATCTGAGCACGCTGTCAATATTTTGAACATGATCCTTCGAAGACCTGTTGTAGATTAGTATATCATCAAAAAATACTAACACAATTTTCCTAAGGAAGGGTTTAAAAATGGAATTCATCAACCCTTGAAATGTGGAAGGTGCATTAGTAAGGCCAAAAGGCATTATCAAAAACTCATAATGACCCTCATGAGTTTGAAAAGTTGTTTTCAAAATATATCCAGTCTTCATTCTAATTTGATGATATCCTGAACGAAGATCCAACTTTGTAAAATAAATTGCTCCATGTAATTCATCCAATAATTCATCAATCACAGGAATTGGAAATTTATCTTTAATAGAGAACTTATTGAGCTCACCTATAATCCAGACGCGTGTGACATGATCCATCCTTTTTGTGCACCAATACTACTAGAGTAGAGAAATAAATTTGAATAGGTTGAATTATGCCAACCTCTAACATTTCTGCAATCATATGTTCAATTTCGCTCTTTTGGACATACAGATATATGTAAGGCCTAATGTTTGGAGGAACACCTCTTGGAATCAAATGAATAACATGATCATGATCACAAATAGGTGGGATTCCTTTGGGAATTTCAAACAACTTAGAATTATTGTCCAATAATTTTTGGAGATCTCGAGAAATAGATGATTTTGAGGTTGGAACTTCTAGTGAGCATAATTGTGCAATTATGCCTCTTTGTTATTTCTTCATAAGCTTTGTCATGACATTAGAGCTTATCATCTTTCCCGACTTCCCTGTGATACCCCATAATTTAAATTCCTTTCCTTCCGAAAAAAAAAATCAAGAAAGGTTCTTGAAAATTAAAAGCTACTGTCCCCAACGATTGTAACCATTGTACTCCTAGTACAACATCAGCACCTCCCATTGGAATGGAAAGCATTGGACTATTCAATACATATTTCCCCATGGTTAGATACATATTATGGCATTTTCCAGAGAAATTATAGTCCCTCCATTTGCAACCGTCACTTGACACTTTGGTGCTGGGTATAGGAAGAAATTCAATTCCTTGGCTACCTTACAATGAATAAAATTATGGGTACTACCTGAAACAATCAACACTATTACATTTTTCTTCTTTCTATGTCCTTCTATCTTGAGAGTTTGAGGAGTGGTAATTCCCGCCAATTCATTACATGATATGGTCAGACTCATTTCTTCTTTATCTAGGGTTGGTTCCTGGTGTATATCCTATTCTTTTGAAGTTTCTTGTTCATTTTCTTTCTCCTCTTCACAATCTATGTAAAATAATTTCTTCTCAGCACACTTATGACCTTTAGTGTATTTTCTATCACAATTGTAGCAAATCCCTTTTACTCTTTTTTCTTCCAATTTTTGTGGTGTCAACCTTGTAGATTGTGGAAGTCTAGGACTAGAAACACTTCAATATTTATAGATGTGAGTGGTAGGCTTCCTTGTTGCCATAATTTTACTTTCAATTTTTCTTGCCAACCTGAATGCCTTCTCCAATGAATCAGGTTCCCAAAGGAAAACCTCATGTTGGATGTTATCCTTTAAAGTCCCTATGAAGACATCAATCATGTGTTCCTCTATAATATCAGTTACCCTTATCTTCATTTTTTGGAAGTCCTCAATGTGCTCCACCACTGAACCCTTTTGTTTGAGATTTATCAATTGGCTAAAGAAGGTGTCGATATTTGTATCCTCATAATGTGTTATCATTTCCTCCATAAAAATTGACCAAGTGACAATTTTTTTACGAGAGAAAAGCCATCGATACCATACAAATGAATTTTGTTCTAAATGTAAAGTTGCAATGCGTACCTTTTGTGTGTTTTACACATTATGGAGATCAAAATATTGCTCCATCTGTAGTATCCATGTCACGAGATCCTTGCCATAAAATTTCCTCATATCGATATTTGGAATTGTTGAGATTCAACAAGATGATGAGCTTAGTGAAAAGAATCGCCTTCACTAAGTGGGCCCGCAGGCTATTTTTGGCGCAAGTCTATTTTTAGACTATGTCTATTTTTAGACATGGTGATCATATTTCAGAAGTTGCAAGATGCTATTTTTGGATGGTTGATCAAGTTGGAGAAATAGATGAAATTATATTTTTAGAATATTGGGCGAAGTATATTTATATATCGTCGATGTAAAAATAGAATTTTCGATTATTATTAGCTCTTAATAATAATCTGACAATAAACAGCAACTTATTCTCCTTGAGCACTTAATTTCAGTGCACAGATTTGGAAAATCAATGGGATGAAGGAATTATGTAATTCCTAGGGTTTATTGGTGGTTCATGCATGAAGGACTTAGTTAGAACTGAAGTTTCAAAGTTATGACAGAGTTGGAAGAGTAGTTCATGGAGTTGTTATTCAAGTTAACTCAGTTAATGGAGTTAAACTCAGTTGAGCTAGTTGTATCTAGTCTAACTGAATGATACACTAGTGAGAGTGGAGTGAATTAATTAGTTAATTAATTCACAAATAACAACTCATTAATCAACTAAAAAAATATAGCAGTTACCTATAGTGCATGTCAGTTCCAGTGGAGACCCAGTGGAGAGATAGGTAAAAGGGTGAGATAGACTATCTGTTGTGACTATAGTGATGCATTGATTGCACCACACACACATTGGAGTTTCCAATGAGGATTGTGCAGTCAAGGCAAGGGTAATTCGAATTCATTCAGACCAATTCTTCAGTAGGGATTGCGCAGTGGAGGTAGGCTAGCAGGTGGCAAAAAACCAGTGCATGGATTTGAAAATTTCTTATGATTAGTGTGTGACGATTGATTGTACTAAGAGATTGATGTACTAAGCTTTGTATGATATTGTTATATGATCTCCATGATATATAATATATGATAGTTTGGGTTTTTAGCTTCAGGCTTTCCTGTTAAACAATTGTGTTATGTGCAATTGTTTTTATTACTTCATGTGTTTGCAATTGAATGTTTAATTTCCGTAAAATATAAACAGTGGAAGGATTCTCTATTTAGCAAGAAGATAAATATTGTTAGATCAAGATAATATGGATATATGCATACATCTTGTATATAATTTCTACATGGTTTCGGAGCAGTGTTAATTCTTGAAGATTTCAATTGTGAAGAATTGTTGAGTTTGCGCTGGTGGACAATTCGAATTTGCTGCAGAAAATTATTGGTGCAACAGTTGAGTATACATTGAAATGTCTTTCAATGGGTTGCGATTGGAGTATGCCCTTGATGTGAGCTCGAATTACATAGCCTGGAAGGATAGGATGGAGGAGGTGCTAGAGGATAATGGACTGAAGGAGTTCATCGATAGCGATGTTCTTAATCCGGGATCTAGCGATGCTGCATTACTTGACGCATGGAAAAAGAAGGTGGAAAAGACAAGAATAATTATGTTGGAAGGTGTGAAGGACCATATTGTGTCCAGCCTTCATGGTAAATCCACTCCATTCTTAATGTGGAAGGCTTTGACAGATTTGTTCCAAAGAATCAGCGACCAGAGGAAGTTGGCACTGAAAGATAAGCTTAGAAAAATAAAAATGGAGAAGGGCGACAGTATTCCAAAATATCTCACGAAGTTTTTCCACTGTAGTGATGAACTGGGAAGTGTGGGGATTATTATTGATGATGAATACTTGGTGAGCTTGGCTCTCCTTGGGCTTCCAAAGAGTTGGAATAGCTACGAAGACTCTGTCAATGGACGGGAGAAACTGTCGGGATGGGAGCGACTTTTGCCGGATCTTGTGCAAGAGGATATAAGGCGAGGTACCAGGGATGGCTCTTCATCAAAGAATGAAGATGAAGAAAATTGTGCTTTGGCTGACAAAGTAAGGAAAGGGAAGGGGAAGAAATTTCCTTCAAAATCCAAAGCTAAAGGCAAGAAGCAGGATTTGTCCAAGGTGAAGTGTTTTCACTGTCACGAACATGGGAATTTCACTACTGACAGCCCACAGAAGAAGAAGAAAAAGAAGGTTGTTGGAGCTGCAGCTGGAAAGGCCTTAGCCTCACAATTTGAACTTGATTTCTCTTTTTTTTCATGCTTGGTTTCAAGCTATATGGGATTGGTGTGGTATATTGTTAGTGGTGTGTCTTTCCATATGACGGGAGACAAGGAGTTGTTTAGTGACTTGGAGGAGAAGGACCTCCAGATGCATATAGAGATGGGTGATGATGGTCGATACAGTGCGACTGGAATTGGGACCATTACCTTTGAGAGGGAGTCTAGTAATCCACTCTTGTTGAAGGATGTTATGCATGTTTCAAGTCTGAACAAGAACCTGGTATTGGTCGCAATGTTGGAAGACAAAGGTTATGATGTTGTTTTCAGTGAGGGAAAATCCTTCCTTCGACATAGAACAATGGTTCAACCAAGAGGATAGGGATTCGAGTTAATAATATCTACAAGCTGGAGGTAGATGGTTGTGCTGCAATAGTGGGAAAAGCAGAAGAAGTGGTGAGCCGGGATGAGGGCGAATTATGGCACAGGAGATTGGGCCATCTTCACCATGGCGCTTTGAAGATTTTGCAGCAGATTTCTACTGTACTTACCAAGGGTACTCTTGCACAATCAGATCAGTGCAAGGGATGTACTATGGATAAGTTTGTGAAGACCACTTTTCATGAGAAGGAGAACCGTGCTTTGGTGATCCTAGAGAGAATTCACACAGATGTGTGTGGACCTTTCTCGGTTGCTTCAAAAAAAAAACACAGGTATTATGTTATATTTGTTGATGACTATTCTCGTAGATGCTGGATCTTATTCATGCAGAAGAAGAGTGAAACATTCTCAAAGTTCTGTGAGTTTAAAGCATTGGTGGAGAAGGATTCGGGGAAGCAAGTGAAAGCTCTACAGAGCGATAATGGTGGTGAATACATCTCGAGAAAATTCAAATACTTTTGTAGAAAAGAAGGAATTAGAAGAGAACTCATAGTGCCTCATAACCCAGAGTAGAATGGGGTCACTGAGAGGAAGAACAGAATGATTATGGGTGTTGCATGAGCGATGCTACATGACCAAGGCCTACCGATGCACTTGTGGGTAAAAGCATGCAACACTCTGGTTTATGTGCAAAATTGTTGTCCTCATAGAGTACTTGGCATGAGTACACTTGAAGAAGCTTTTACTGGTAAGAAGCCACATATTTCTCATTTGAAGATTTTTGGCTCATATGTTTACATTCATGTGACAAAGGATGCCAAAAAGAAGCTGGAGTCGACTGCAGAAGTTGGGATATTTGTGGGGTACATAGAAACACCCCATAGTTATCATGTGTATTTGCCAGACATTCGGATGATTGTGGTGTGATGGGATATAAAATTCAATGAGGTGAAAGCCATAAATTTGTCGCCTGGGAGGGAGCTACACTTGCATGCAGAGGAGGAACTTCTTGTTCCCAAAGATGAGCCTCTAGATGTGGATCAGCCACAAGAGGAGATTCATGAAGTGGAGGAGTCCACTCATGCAGAACCAAACATCAGACAAGGCAGAAAGTGTACCACAGAAGCTGAGAGACAGAAGCTTGATGCGGCATAGAATTTAGGAGTCCCTACATCACAGCACAAATAGAGATAGTCACCTGACCAATTTACTAGATACATGGATCTTATGAGCAAGTGTGTCGTGACAGAGCCATATTCTTTTGAAGAAGCAGTGTAGGAGACCACAAGGGTAGATGCCATGGTGGAGGAGTATGACTCCATTGTCAGAAAAAATGCTTCGGAGATTATTCCAAGGCCGGTGGGAAAATCAGTTGTAGGATCAAGATGGATCTACAAGGTAAAGCAAGCTGCTGATGGGAGCGTCAAGAAGTATAAGGCAAGATTTGTTGCCCGGGGCTTCTCAGAGATCGAGGGGATTGATTATGAAGAAATCTTTTCACCTGTCGCACGGTATTCTTCCATAAGGACCATCCTTGCTCCCTCAGTGCAGATGAGTTGGCACATTCATCAAATGGATGTGAAGACTACGTTACTTAATGGGATCATTGAGGAAGAGGTGTACATTTAGAAGCCTAAAGGATTTGAGATCTTCAGCAACGAGTCACATTTTTGCAAGCTCAAAAGAGCGTTGTATGGGCTGAAGCAAGCACCTCTTGCTTGGTACACTCGGATCGACAGCTATTTCACTAGACTTGGCTTCACCAAGAGTGAGGCGGATGAAAACCTATACCAAATTGTGGTGGAGGGAAAGCTTTCAATCATTGTTCTTTATTTTGATGATTTAATACTAATGGGTGATGAGCAGTTGATACACTCATGGAAGGCATATCTTGCAAAGGAGTTTTAGGAAGGATTTGGGCCTCCTTCATTATTTCCTTGGATTGGAAATATGGCAGCGGGAAGGTGAACTGTTTGTGTCTCAAGGAAAGTATGCTCAGGAGATACTTGAGAATTTTCACATGCAAGGCTGCAATCCTATCGACACTCCTCCTCCAGGAAATTGGAGGAAAGAGGATGCTACATCGGCAGAGGTAGTGGATGCCACTGTTTATCGAAAGTTGGTGGGGTCACTCATGTATTTAGTTAATACAATACTAGACATACGTTATGCGGTGAACCAGCTTTCACAAGCGATGGTTAAGCCTACCAAGCTCTTTTGGAAGGTAGGCAAGCATGTTATGAGATATCTCAAGGGCACATCTGAGTATGGTTTATGGTATAGATAGACGGATGAGGTGAAGTTGCATGGCTTCACGAATGCATATTGGGCAGGTAGCCCAACAGACAAAAAGAGCACATCAGGAGGGATTTTCAGTATCGGATCTACAGCAGTTTCTTGGTACATCAGGAAAAAAATATATGTGGCACTTATTTCAACGGAAGAAGAATACATGGCAGCAAGTCAAGCTGCAAGTGAGGCTATGTGGATGAGGAATATCCTGGTTGGTTTGTTTGGTTCACATTTAGATCCTACAGTGATACATTGTGATAATCAGAGTTTCATTAAACTCTCGATTAATCCTATGTTTCATGATATATCTAAACATATTGATATCCGGTATCATCATATCATATATTGTGTGCAGCGGAAGATCATGTTGCTTCAGTATATTCCTACGGAAGATCAGGATGCAGATATTCTGACGAAGGTGCTCACCAGGAGCAATTCGAACACCATAGAGGCAAGATCGGGGTGAAGGATAATCCATATCTTGTTGAGAGGGAGTGTTGAGATTCAACAAGATGATGAGCTTAGTGAAAAGAGTCACCTTCACTAAGTGGGCCCGCAGGCTATTTTTGGCGCAAGTCTATTTTTAGACATGGTGATCATATTTTAGAAGTTGCAGAATGCTATTTTTGGATGGTTGATCAAGTTGGAAAAATAGATGAAATTCTAATTTTAGAATATTGGGCGAATTCTATTTATAGTTCGTCGATCTAAAAATAGAAGTGTCAATTATTATTAGCTCTTAATAATAATCTGACAATAAACAGCAACTTATTCTCTTAGAGCACTTAATTTCAGTGCACAGATTTGCAAAATCAGTGGGCTGAATGAATTATGAAATTCTTAGGGTTTACTAGTGGTTCATGCATGGAGGACTTATTCAGAACTGAAGTGGCAAAGTTATGACAAAGTTGGAAGAGTAGTTCATGGAGTTTTTATTCAGTTTAACTCAGTTAATGGAGTTAAACTTAGTTGAGCTAGTTGTATCTAGTCTAACTGAATGATACACTACTGAGAGTGGAGTGAATAAATTAGTTAATTCATTCACAAATAATAACTCATTAATCAATTGAACAAATACAGCAGTTAACTACAGCGCATGTTAGTTCCAGTGGAGACCCAGTGGAGAGATAGGTGAAAGGGTGAGATAGAATATCTGTTGTGACTATAGTGATGCATTGATTGCACCACACACATATTGGAGTTTCCAATGAGGATTCACAGTCAAGGCAAGGGTAATTCGAATTCATTCAGAGCTATTCTTCAGCAGGGATTGCGCAGTGGAGGCAAGCTAGCAGGTGGCAAGAAATCGATGCATGGATTTTCAGATTTCTTCTGATTAGTGTGTGACGATTGATTGTACTAAGAGCTTGATGTACTAAGATTTGTATGAGATTGTTACATGATCTCCATGATACATAATATATGATAGTTGGGGTTTTCAGCTTCAGGCTTTCCTATTAAAAAACTGTGTTATGTGCGATTGTTTTTATTGCTTCATGTGTTTTCAATTGAATGATTAATTTCCGCAAAATATTAACAGTGGAAGGATTATGTATTTATCAAGAAGATAAATATTGTTAGATCATGATAGTCTGGATATATGCATGCATCTTGTATATAATTTCTACAGGAATATGGTGGGTCTTCAATTCAACATTAGAGTTTATGAAATCATGATTAACATTTATTTTGTTCTCATCATGAGTTTCCTGTACTACCTCTTCTCCATTAGGAATCATTTCTTGTATCAACTTTTTCAAACCTTCCATCAAACCTCCCATGTCTTATTTTAGATCATTCTTCGTGTATTCCATGTTGTCTTTCATTTTTTCATCTATCTTAGCTTCCATGTCATCCATCTTAGCTTCCATGCCATCCATCTTAGCTTCCATGCCATTCCTCAAGCCATCCACGTATTTCTTCAAACCAACCATCTTAGCTTCCATGCCTTTCTTCAAAACTTCCATTTCATTTTTTGTTGCTCTTTGTGAGAGCGAAATTTGGTGCACTTGGTCTTGTAATTTTGATATATCAGGTTGCACTTCTTCCTCTTCATGATTCATAGTAGAGCCTTCTGAGGGCTTAATGGGTGTTGAACTATTTTTAGGGGCCATTTTAGAACCCAATATTGATATCTATGCTTCAATATTCCGTTGGAATCACTTCAAACTGATTTTTCAAACAAGACTTACGCAATTTGAAAACAAAATACACACTTTTTTCTTGATTTTGAGGAGCTCGATATTGAAACTGATGTATCTCTGGAATTTTCGATCCTTGAGATTTTATCATCAGTCATTTAGTAGCCCTCTAAATATTCTTTCCAATGCCACAAGTGTGACCTGATTTGGATTCTTCAAGGACAAGTTATGCCTAATCTACTGCAATGACCAAATTATGGACTGGTTCAGTAGAGAAAACTTGTGCGTCATTCCACGTGTCCCCCTTTTTCTCTAAAATCGTTACATAGTAAATTACAATCTGTGTACGTTCAACCACTTTTTACAGAATTCCAATTTGGTGCCCAGAGAGAAAGTTATGACGATTTTCCCAAGGTCACCTCTTTGAGATGAAATTCAGGAGCCTGCAAAAACCCTAACTTCCATAGATCATATCTTCAAAAATATTGCGAACCAAGATCTGAAATTTGTACACAACGTTCATCAGGATGTCTTCGCAAATGGGTCTTTTTTTAGCTTCTGAACCTTCGTAGAACAAAATTCATTGTGAAAATTCCTTGATGACCTGCTTGAATCAGCGAAACCCTGGAATCCAAAGCTCTTATACCAAATGTTATGAAACCAGCTCCAAAAATAGAAGAAAAGAGAGATCAACGCCTTAGAAATCAGCGACTTTGAGGGGGGAACCTCCTTTACATTACATAAATGAACAATTCTTGGATGATTCAAATGACAAATCTCCTTTCTATATATAGGAGTCCATGGGGTCACAATATAATCCTAGCCAACCTAACAATAATAATGCAAGGGCACAACAATAACAATTGTGGGGTTTTATGGGGAAAAATAATAACAATATGGGGACTACACGGGTACAAAAATAACAATAAGGGGGCTACACTAACAACAATAAGGGACTACACTAGTAATATATGGACCTAACCATTGGCTAAATGAGCCCTAGAAAAATGACATATGGCAACAAGCATGTGGTATCTTCAATGACATATGGAAAAGTATATATAAACTTAATGCAGGGTATCTTCAGTGACATATGGCAGATTCTATATGAACTTTATGTATGGTATCTTCAATGACATATGGAAAAATATATACGGCCATGATGTTTGATATCTTCAGTCTTGTATGGGAGTATGATAATGATGAGTATAATAGTGATGTGTATGATGATATTGTATTGATGAATGGTAGCATTCTAATGTCAATGATATGACAGTGTATGGTAATGATACTTTTCAAGATGTATGGCAGTGTATGGCTATGATACTTGTCCTTGTTTATGGTTGTGATGTGACAGTTGTGATAGTGCCTCTATGACATATGTGGCATTTTATATGAAAGTGATTTGATGCCTAAGACCATGATGCATATGACAGTGATGCTTTACAAAGTTAGGAGGGCTTGTGATACCTCCTTAAGAGGGATGTATGTTGTTATCTTATGAGGATCTAGTATGATATAGGATTTTCCCTTGGTGGCCTAGTGTGATGGATGATGAAATACTTATGTATAATGATATTTTTACATTGTATCTCGATTAAAAAATAAATTAATATCTAAGAAGAAGAATTTGGTTGGGGTTTCCCCCTTGTTCGGTTTTTGTAATGTTCCAAAATTTTAGCCTCTCAACTAAATGGAACATTAGAGTTAGCAACAGCTCTAACCAGTAAATAAATGGGTAGGAAAGCCCATAAGTCTCCTAAGGAGGAATTAAAACACTCCAATTATGAAAGGGGACACTTTTCTAGCATAATAAAACACCTCCATGTGTGAATAGGGATAAAATCAAGCTGCTTTGACTAAGTCAACAACGCAGTTTTAGAGGAGGAGGGATCCAATGAGGAATAACGTAGTTTTGGAGGGAGATGTATCTTTGGATAGAGATGACCTAATTGAGTGGGGCCAAGGGCAAGAAAACTCATGTTTTATATAAGGAAGAGGATGGCAGCATTATTCTTCATGTTATAGCTTATTATTCTTGTCTGCCAAGACTTGTTGTTGCTTTGCTGCTTAGCAGAGTTGAAGTGTTGTTCAACACTGGGTGTTCCCGAGCGGGAATCCCACCTCTTTCCTTTGAGGACCCTCATTGGGAGATTTTTCATTCATCATTCCACATCATGTTTTCAAGCCAAGATTCATCCATCTTCATCAGCGCTATTTTTCCAGAGATTGTGCAGTGTTGCTGGGTGCAGCAGTGGAAGGGATTGGAATCCCTATTTCTGAGCTAGTTTATCATTGGAGGAAGGTTTCCTTCACTTGAGGAATCTATTTGGAGAGCTCTTGAGCTTATTTCATATCTATGGTATCATACCACACATGTCCCATACATTCCCAGTGTTGTTCCAGCCAGGGAATGCATTATTCTAGAGGCAGCATTCAACAGATGGTTTGGTGGCTCTGTTGCAGTGTTTCCTTGTGATTGGGAGGTTCAACCTTTCATGGAAGGAAGCCCTTGAGGGTTATAAATCAGATCAGATATCTTTCCAGCCATGTACACTCTTATGCTTCAGTGTTGCGGTGGTGATTCAGTAAATTACTGAATATCACATTTTGTATGCAGAGTGTTTGACAAGAAACCCTTACCGAGTTATCTTGTGTTTTGTATAAGGAGACTAGATCTCAGTTTATGAGCATGATTGTCTGATATATGAGTAGATATATTTGTCTTATTATTTTCTGAGTTAACACCCTCATAAGACTGCGTAGTCACTTTATGCAGCAACTCTGGTAAAATGCAGTTTTGGGGTTTTTAGTCATTTTCAGCTACACTAGTGTGAGAAGTTTGTTTAACCCACCTAGTTTCATTTCTTTCTGATATCCTCTTGTATTTAGATGCTAGATGGATGTATCGATGGTATCCAAGTGATCGTTTTACTATTTTATTGCATATGTTGCTGGAAGTGCATTTTTAATGCATGATTCATGAGTTGTCCCGATTGTGGAATATTACAATGGTATAAGAGCATGATCTCTAGCTCAGGCTGTGAGATCCAGCTATCAGAGGAAGGAGAGATTGACAGAAGCCAGAAAGCTTCAGCGTGTGAAGGAAGAAATGAAGACAAGCTCACAAAGCTTCTTCCAAAATCTATGCAGAGCTTTCAAGGAGAGCTGAATAAATGAGATTGGAGATGGGATCTCCAAAGGAGGTTGAATCTAGAGCTGAATCTAGATTTTCACAAGGTGAGTGTGAGCATGCAGCTGCACTCCATGATGCACAACATAGTCAAGTGCCCAGATCTATCTTCAGATGGATGGGAGGAGGAAAAATGCCTAAGAGGAAAACTCTTAGTGATTTTTTGCATGAGTATGAATCTCAAACTGAGAGGTTTAAAGATCATACTTATTTCCAGGAGTTTTGAAATATCTAGATGGATAAGAGCAAGCAGCAGGATGCAGATAGATTTCTTCTATATACTTTTTCCAGATCACCTACATGTTCAGTTGGAGCTTGGGTGAAGGATCTAGACTCCTATTTGCAGTTGCACCACATTTCCAAAGATGAAGCCATCAGAGTTGTAGTGCTGCATTTCAGAGGTAAGGCTCATGCATGGTGGATTTTTGAATCTTATTCCTTAAATAATGCCAACACTTTCTCTTATGCAAGATTCATAAAAACATTCATGGAGAGGTTTGGTGAAAAACTTCCTAAGACACATGAGCAAGGAAAACTTGAGAAAAAAAAACCTTTGCATATGATGGAGGAAACTCCATTTCAGAAAACCATGAGAGGAGATGATGTCTTGCATTACACATTTCTAGAAACAAAACCGCCAATTCATATTCTTGAACAAGAGGTCATGGGGATCACTTTTTCACAGATGGATCCAATTGTTGAAAGGTTGCCTACACTCATTGATGAAGAAGAGGGCAACAGCGCTGTCACATCTAGAGCACATCCAGTGCCTCATGCAGAGGAGGGAGGAGGACATGCTCCAATAGGAGGGATTCTTGTGCCTTTGCAAGAAATTCCCCAGGATCTTATACATGGAGGTCCAAGCACAGTCATTGAGCAGCATGATTATGCAGCATTGTAGTTGGAAGGAAGAGGAAGGCAGGAAGAGCAGCATCATTTGATGAGAGGTACACACCCTTCTCTATTTCAAAGAGCCAGTGCAAGAAAGAGGTAGAATGATTTTCAATGTAAGGGCAGGGGCAAGGTTTCCCAACCATATGAGCAGTCTACTCTTGGAATTGATGTCTCACTATATGGAGGCATTCCACCGGGGAGGCCACCTGATCTGGAGCTGATGGAAGACATCTTGTCTTTAGATTCACCACTCTTAGATTTTGGAGAGGTGAATATTCTGGAGGAATAATTTGGCATGGGGGATGTCAAAGCATCAGGCAGCAGCATGAGGAGAGCTTCACATGCCAAATCACCGGCGTTGTCTCTTAGGAGGATTGATCCTTATTGGAGATCTCAGATTTTGGTAGAGTACTCCAATGATCTTGGTGCATTCATGATTCTTGATGACCCGGATGGAGATGATAGATACATGGTGGATGATGTGGTAATCTATTCCTATGGCAGGATCTTCTTGACTGGATCTTCTAGTCTTAGGGAGAAGCTGCTACATGCAGCACATGAGGACTTCTCTTCTATGCACTTTGATGCATATTTCCAATTGATGAAGGAGTTCACTTGGGAGGGCATTCATCATGACACATTTCAGCATATGGAGAGATGCATAGCCCAGATGGTGATAGAGAGGATGTCACAGCCACCTTCCTACTCATTGAGAGTGAGGGAGAATTTCTAGTTGAGCCATTTCAGCTCAAGACATCAAGTACATGATGGAGGAGGTATAATTTCACATTTTGTATTGTACTTCTTTTTCTTATTTGAGTAGCATGATGTAACAAGAAGAATCATCTCTTCTTGCATATTGTATGATGACGTACTTGCAGCTACTTGTAGCATTGATTATGGCTATCTTTTTGATGGTTTGTGGGGGAAGCCACATGATTATTGGTGTGCACCATTGACACCATATTGTAACTCCATGTTCTCATCCTATGAGATGACTGTGGTAGCAAACAAGTGGCTGGAAAAGCACTTGTTATTCATTATTTTAATGCAGGCCAAGGATGCACTGCGCTGGTTCCATGAGAGGGACCATGATTCACTCTCTGGTTTCCATTTGGAAACTTTTTTTTATTGTGTCGTGCTTCCATGTATTGCTGATATGTTTTTTCTCAAGGGAAGATTTGTATGGAGAGAGAAACCAATTGGATGGCATGGCACCCATATGATAGAGCAGCAGAAGACTTGTTTATATGGGGCATCATACAAGTTGACTATCATGATCTTACTTCATGGCTTGTATGAGAGAGAGATTAGGAAGCAACAAAAGTTGTTGTTGCTATGGTTACACTTGGGAGAGTGTGGGAAAAATTCTTTCCATACTTTTCATGATATTTCAGGAGAGAAGGAAGGCACATTCATGGTGCAAGGAGGCTACCCTTCAGCATTGGACGATCATGAGAGACTTCCATGTAGGAAGAAGATCTTCTCACATAGTAGCATGATGGTGGACAACCTTGGCATATGGGATGCCAAAGAAATAAGTCATGGAGCCTTATCACAAAGGCCTACAGCACTGTCACATAGAAGTATGTTCTTATGGATGGAATATTCCGAGGAGAAGATGTATTCTTTCTTCTTGCAGATTTCTATGAGGAGATTCTCATGGGAGGACTTATTAAGGGACCTCACTTTCATCCAAATCACTATGTATGGTAGGGAATGCATTTATGTACTTTTTTTATTACGCCATTGAGTATTTGTACTTTCTCACCATGTTTGAACAGTGCATTGCTCCTCAAAAGAGTAAGAGTATTTTTGGGTTTCATGGTCACTTTATTACCAATGTTTATGATGATAGTAGCCCATATATACATGAATTTGGGAAATTTTATTGTTATTTTATCCATGTACAGCTGATAGACATTGATTCTTACTTCCCCATGTTGGGAGAACAAACATATACAGCTTGTAACTTATTGCAGAACCACTTGCCACTTGATGCTTTGAACCAGCAGTTGAAAGGACTGCGCTGCATCCACCAGAGATACCATATGTATCATCCAAAATTACACATAACCTTCAGCCATTTTCTGATTTGGATGCCATGTGGTGATGATGTGCCATTCATGTTGTATGGGATGGTTTGGGTTGACATGACTCATGAATTTGGAGGAAGGGTCTTTGGAGACTCAATTTTCTTCTTTCCATTGGAGGGTAATCATGTTGTAGCCCAAGGTCAGCATGCCCTCTAAAATTATCATAAGTGGAGAGGAGGATAGTGTGGGATAGGCCCTCTTTCCTATCATGTTCACTTATTCATCCCACCTACATTTCCGGAGCACAAGGTGGAGGAGATTTTTCATGAGTTACCATGTTGGAGGGTGATTCACTTCATTTGGATGATAGCATGGGTGAGGGAAGCACTCATTCACCATGATTATCATCATCCCTAATTTTTTGAGGCCATGAGACAACAAGCAAGCTTCCATTCACACTTTCCACCTTTGATGGATGTAGACCATTTGGTTTTGCACACTGGGGAGGAAACATTGGATGATAGTTTTATTGCAGATTATCTTGATGCAGTGATGGAGGCTATTGATGGGAGGCCACATGAGGAAGAGGGGATAAATTTTTCTCTCTATATGCATTTTCTTGAGGACAAGAAAATATTTTGGAGGGGAGGACTGTAATGTTCCAAAATTTTAGCCTCTCAGCTAAATGGAACATTAGAGTTAGCAACAGTTCTAACCAGTAAATAAATGGGTAGGAAAGCCCATAAGTCTCCTAAGGAGGAATGAAAACACTCCAAGTATGAAAGGGGAAAATTTTATAGCATAATAAAACACCTCCATGTGTGAAAAGGGATAAAATCAAGCTGCTTTGACTAATTCAACAACGCAGTTTTAGAGGAGGAGGAATCCAATGAGGAATAACGTAGTTTTGGAGGGAGATGTATATTTGGATAGAGATGGCATAATTGAATGGGGACAATGGCAAGAAAACTCATGTTTTATATAAGGAAGAGGATGGCAGCATTATTCTTCATGTTCTAACTTATTATTCTTGTCTGCCAAGACTTTTTGCTGCTTTACTACTTAGCAGAGTTGCAGTGTTGTTCAGCACTGGGTGTTCTCGAGCGGGAATCCCACATCTTTCCTTCAAGGAGCCTCATTGGGAGAGTTTGAATTCATCATTCCACATCAGTTTTTCAAGCCAAGCTTCAGCCATCTTCATCAGTGCAGTTTTTCCAGATATTGTGTAGTGTTGCTGGGTGCAGCAGTGGAAGGGATTGGAATCCCGATTTTTGAGCTAGTTTCTCATTGAAGGAAGGTTTCCTTCACTTGAGGAATCTATTTGGAGATCTCATAAGATTATTTCAGATCTATGGTATCATACCACACATGTCCCATACATTCCCAGCGTTGTTCCAGCTATGGAATGCATTATTCTAGAGGCAGCATTTAGCAGATGGTTTGGTGGCTTCATTGCAGTGTTTCCTTGTGATTGGGAGGTTCAACCATTCATGAGAGGAAGCCCTTGAGGGTTATACATCAGATAATATATATTTCCAGCCATGTACACTCTTATTCTTAATTGTTGCAGTGGTGATTCAGTAAATTATTGAACATCACATTTTGTATGCAAAGTGTTTGACAAGAAACACTTGTCAGGTTATCTTGTGTTTTTTATAAGGAGACTATATCTCAGTTTATGAGCATGATTTTCTAATATATGAGTATATATATTTGTCTAATTATTTTCTGATTTAATACCCTCATAATACTATGCAGTCAGTTTATGCAGCAACTCCGATAAAATGAAGTTTTGGGGTTTTTAGTCATTTTCAGCTACACTAGTATGGGAGGTCTGCTTAACCCACCTAGTTTCATTTATTTATGATATCCTCTTGTATTTAGATGATATATGGATTTATCTATGGTATCCAAGTGATAATTTTACTGTTTTATTGCATATGTTGCTGGAAGTACGTTTTTAATGCATGATTCATGAGCTGTCCCGATTGTGGAATATTACAGTGGTATCAGAGCATGATCTCTAGCTCAGCCTATGAGATCCAGCTATCAGAGGAATGAGAGATGGACAAAAGCCAGAAAGCTTCAGTGTGTGAATGAATAAAGGAATAAAAGCTCACAAAGCTTCTTCCAAAATCTATGTAGAGCTTTCAAGGAGAGTTGAAGAAAATGAGATTGGAGATGGAATCTCCAAAGGAGGTTGAATCTAGAGCTGGATCTAGATTTCCACAGGTTGAGTGTGAGCATGCAGCTACACTCCATGATGCACAGCTCAGTCAAGTTCCCAGAGCTATTTTGAGATGGACGGGAGAAGGAAAAATTCCTAAGAGGAGAACTCTTAATGATTTGTTGCATGAGTATGAATCTCAAACTGAGAAGTTTAGAGATCATACTGATTTCCAGGAGTTTTGAAAGATCGAGATGGAGAAGAGCAAGCAGCAAGATGCAGTATATTTCTTCTATATACTTTTTCCGGATCACCTACATGTTTAGTTGGAGCTTGGGTGAAGGAGCTAGACTCCTATTTGTAGCTGCACCACATTTCTGAAGATGAAGCCATCAGAGTTTCAGTGCTGCATTTCAGAGGTAAGGCTCATGCATGGTGGATTTTTGAATCTTATTCCTTAAAGAATGCCAACACTTTCTCTTATGCAAGATTCATAAGAACATTGATGGAGAGGTTTGGTGAAAAAATTCCTAAGACACATGAGCAAGGAAAACTTGAGAAAACAAAACCCTTGCATGTGATGGAGGAAACTCCATTTCAGAAAACCATGAGAGGAGCTGATTTCTTTCATTACACATTGCTGGAAACAAAACCGCCAGTTCATATTCTTGAGCAAGTGGGCATGGGGATCACTTTTTCAAAGATGGATCCAATTGTTGAAAGGTTGCCTACACACATTGATGAAGAAGAGGGCAACAGTGTTGTCACATCTAGAGCACATCCAGTGCCTCATATAGAGGAGGGAGGAGCACATGCTCCAACATGATGGATTATTGTGCCTTTGCAATAAATTCCCCAGGATCTTATACATGGAGGTCCAAGCACAGTCAGTGAGAAACATGATTGTGCAGCATTGTAGATGGAAGGAAGAGGAAGGGAGGAAGAGCAGCATCATTTGATGAGAGGTAGACACCCTTCTCTATTTCAAAGAGCCAGTGCAAGAAAGAGGTAGACTGATTTTCACTGTAAGGGCAGGGGAAAGGTTTCCCAACCATATGAGCAGTCTACTCTTGACATTTATGTCTCACTATATGGAGGCATTCCACCTGGGAGGCCACCTGATCTGGAGCTGATGGAAGACATCTTGTCTTTGGATTCAACACTCTTAGAGTTTGGAGAGGTGAAGAGTCTGGAGGAAGACTATGGCATGGGGGATTACAAAGTAGTAGGCAGCAGCATGAGGAGAGCTTCACATGCCAGATCATCGGTGTTATCTCTTATGAGGATTGATCCTTATTGGAGATCTTAGCATTTGGTAGAGTACTCCAAGGATCTTGGTGCATGCATGATTCTTAATGACCCAGATGGAGATGACAGATACATGGTGGATGATGTGGTCATCTATTCCTATGACAGGATCTTCTTGATTAGATCTTCTAGTCTCGGGGAGAAGCTGCCACATGCAGCACATGAGGACTTCTCTTCTATTCACTTTGATGCATATTTCCAGTTGATGGAGGAGTTCACTTGGGAGGGCATTCATCATGACACATTTCAGCATATGAAGAGATGCATAGCCTGGATGGTGATAGAGAGGATGTCGCAGCCACCTTCCTACTCATTGAGAGTGAGGTAGAATTTCCAGCTGAGCCATTTCAGCTCAAGACCTCAAATACATGATGGAGGAGGTATAATTTCACATTTTGTATTGTAATTATTTTCATTATTTGAGCAGCATGATGTAACAAGAAGAATCATCTCTTCTTTCATATTGTATGATGATGTACTTGCAGCTACTTGTAGCATTGATTCTGGCTATATTTTTGATGGTTTGTGGGGGAAGCCACATGATTCTTGGTGTGCACCATTGACACCATATTGTAACTCCATGTTCTCATCCTATGAGATGACTGTGGCAGCAAACAAGTGGCTAGAAAATCACTTGTTATTCATTATTTTGATGCAGGCCAAGGATGCACTACGCTGGTTCCATGAGAGGGACCATGATTCACTCTCTGGTTGCCATTTGACAACTTGTTTTTATTGTGCCTTGCTTCCATGTATTGCTGATATGTTTTTTCTCAAGGGAAGATTTGAATGGAGAGAGAAACCAATTGGATGGCATGGAACCCATATGATAGAGCAGTAGAAGACTTGTTTGTATGGGGCATCATACAAGTTGACTATTAGGATCTTACTTCATGGCTTGTATGAGGGAGAGATGAGGTAGCAACAAAAGTTGTTGTTGCTATGGTTACACTTGGGAGAGTATGGGCAAAATTCTTCCCATACTTTTCATGATATTTCCGGAGAGAAGGAAGGCACATTCATGGTGCAAGGAGGCTACCCTTCAGCATTGGAGGATCATGAGAGAATTCCATGTAGGAATAAGATCTTGTCACATAGCAGCATGATGGTGGATGCCCTTGGCATATGGGATGCCAAAGAAATAAGTCATGGAACCTTATCACAAAGGCCTACAGCACTGTCACATAGGAGTATGATCTTATGGATGGAATATTCCGAGGAGAAGATGTATTCTTTCTTCTTGCAGATTTCTATGAGGAGATTCTCATGGGAGGACTTATTAAGGGACCTCACTTTCATCCAACTCACTATGTATGGTAGGGAATTAATTTTTGTACTTGCTTATTACTCCATTGAGTATTTGTACTTTCTCACCATGTTTGAACAATGCATTGCTCCTCAAAAGAGCAAGAGTATTTTTGGGTTTCATGGTCACTTTAGGACCAATGTTTATGATGATAGTAACCCATATATGCATGACTTTGGGCAAGTGTATTGTTATTTTATCCATGTACAGATGATATACATTGATGCTTACTTCCCCATGTTGGGAGAACAAAGATATACAGCTTGTAACTTGTTGTAGAACCACTTGCCACTTGATGCTTTGAACCAACAATTGAAAGGACTACGCTGCATCCACCAGAGAGACCATATGTATCATCCAAACTTGCACATAACCTTCAGCCATTTTCTGATTTGGATTCCATGTGGTGATGATGTTCCATTCATCTTGTATGGGATGGTTTGGGTTGACATGACTCATGACTTTGGAGGAAGGGTCTTTGGAGACTCAATATTCTTCTTGCCATTGGAGGGAACTCTTGTTGCAGCCCAAAGTCAGCATGCCCTCTACAGTTATCATAAGTGGAGAGGAGGACAGCATGGTATAGGCCCTCTTTCCTATCATGTTCACTTATTCAGCCCACCTACATTTCTGTAGCACAAGGTGGAGGAGACTTTTCATGAGTTACCATGTTGGAGAGTGACTCGCTTCATTTGGATGATAGCATGGGTGAGGGAAGCACTCATTCACCATGATGATCATCATCCATACTTTTTGGAGGCCATGAGACAACAAGCAAGCTTACATTCACACTTTCCACCTTTGATGGATGTAGACCATTTGGTTTTTCACACTAGGGAGGAAACATTGGATGACAGTTTTATTGCAGATTATCTTGATGCAGTGATGGAGGCTATTGACAGGAGGCCACATGAGGAAGAGGGGAGAAATTTTTCTCTCTCTATGCATTTTCTTGAGGAAAAGCAAAGATTTTGGAGGGGAGGACTGTAATGTTCCAAAATTTTAGCCTCTCAACTAAATGGAACATTAGAGTTAGCAGCAGCTCTAACCGGTAAATAAATGGGTAGGAAAGCCCATAAGTCTCCTAAGGAGGAATGAAAACACTCCAAGTATGAAAGGGGACACTTTTATAGCATAATAAAACACCTCCATGTGTGAACATGGATAAAATCAAGATGCTTTGATTAAGTCAACAATGCAGTTTTAGAGGAGGAGGAATCCAATGAGAAATAACGCAGTTTTGGAGGGAGATGTATCTTTGGATAGAGATGACCTAATTGAGTGGGGCCAGGGGCAAGAAAACTTATTTTTTATATAAGGAAGAGGATGGCAGCATTATTCTTCATGTTCTAGCTTATTATTCTTGTCTTCCAAGACTTGTTGTTGCTTTGTTGCTTAGCAAATTTGCAGTGTTGTTCAGCACTGGGTGTTCCCAAGCGGGAATCCCACCTATTTCCTTTGAGGAGCCTCATTTGGAGAGTTTTAATTCATCATTCCACATCAGGTTTTCAGGCCAAGCTTCAGCCATCTTCATCAGCGCAATTTTTCCAGAGATTGTGCAGTGTTGCTGGGTGCAGCAGTGGAAGGGATTGGAATCCCGGTTTCTGAGCTAGTTTCTCATTGGAGGAAGGTTTCCTTCACTTGAGGAATCTCTTTGGAGATTTCATAAGCTTATTTCAGTTCTGTGGTATCATACCACACATGTCCCATACATTCCCAGCGTTGTTCCAGCCATGGAATGCATTATTCTAGAGGCAGCATTCAGCAGATGATTTGGTGGCTCTGTTGCAGTGTTTCCTTGTGATTGGGAGGTTCAACCATTCATGGGAGGAATCCCTTGAGGGTTATACATAAGATCAGATATCTTTCCAGCCATGTACACTCTTATGCTTAATTGTTGCAGTGGTGATTCAGTAAATTATTGAACATCACATTTTGTATACAGAGTGTTTGACAAGAAACCCTTGTCGGGTTATCTTGTGTTTTTTATAAGGAGACTAGATCTCAATTTATGAGCAGGATTGGCTAATATATAAGTAGATATATTTGTCTTCTTATTTTTTGAGTTAATACCCTCATAATACTGTGCAGTCACTTTATGCAGCAACTCCGGTAAAATGCAGTTTTGGGATTTTTAGTCATTTTCAGCTACACTAGTGTGGGAGGTCTGTTTAACCCTCCTAGTTTCATTTCTTTCTAATCTCCTCTTGTATTTAAATGATATATGGATGTATATATGGGATCCAAGTGATAATTTTAATTTTTTATTTCATATGTTGCTGGAAGTGCATTTTTAATGCATGATTCATGAGATGTCCCGATTGTGGAATATTACAGTTTTTCCTTAGTCTTTGACCTAAATCATGGTGCCTCTATTGTGTATGTTTTCTTTCTATTTTTCCTTACTGTTTCATTGCATTATTGATGTTATTTTTCTCTCTACATAATTTTTAACAATGATATGATGTCATGGGGTGAAAGTAATATGAAAATGTTAAAAATTTTAAAATTACAATTATATACAACAGAGAAAAATATAGCCCTAAAAATTAACAAAGAGTGCCTTTATTGGATTCTCTTTTTCTTAATGATTCCAAAATTATGTGGCATGTCATGAGAGCTATCACGCTTTAATATATATGCTTGTTCAAAGTTTAAGCCCCCATCTTGAAGGTTAAAACCCCCTAGTTAAGGTGACATGGAAAATTATTATTGGTTTATGGGCTTAGAAGACTTTTATTAAATTAATGTTGAGATTTGAATTTTGAATTCCATGAAATACCACCTAAGGTTAGCAAGGGTTTTTGGATTCAAAATAGCCCTCCAATTCAAGTCGACCTAAAATCAAATTCAAATATTTTCCCTCCTTTTTGGATTTCAGCCAGCCCTCCGAGACATTTCTCAAGCACTATAAAAGAAGGCCTTCGCGCTCCTCAAAGGCATGAACTTATATGCAAATATTGTGAAATAAATATTTGTAATAACCTTACGAATTGTTATTGCATAAACTGGTAGGCCTTATAAAGATGCAAGAAGCTAGAGGGAATAACAACACCTGTGACAGAGGGCCATTGTCACCATAGCCTAGGTCCCCTATTCTTCTTGGATTTTCAGCGATGGGAGGAGTCCCAGTATTACTCACTTATGATAGATATCTCTTAATGATAGGTTTTAATTGAGGTAAGTTAGCTCATTCAATGGAAAGGTTCAATAAAACTGGAAGCTTTGGGAGAAGTTATTAATACTTTCCACGAAAAATCCCTTGGCGAAGAAACTACACAAGACCTAGGGTTGAAATTTGACATGATATATATGTGCATCCAAGGTCAAGGTAAGAGAGAGAAAATTTAATGAATAATTTATTTCACCAAGTACTAAATTGATAGCCTTCAAAGAATCCCTAAGTTGAAGTATTAGCTTCTAGGGTTCCCTCTTGATGTGACAACTAGGGAATCAATATTTATGGAAAATCCACCATTGGAATTCCACCGAAACTTGTTCACCTTTATAGGAGACAAAAATGAATATTTATATCCAAGCCAAACTCAAATTTCCTCTTCTAGTGGAATTCGCACCAAGCCCTAGGGAGCATCCTTATCCTTAAAGGGACAAAGAAAAGAAAGATAATTTGTTGGCAAAATTCAAGAGTGACCACCAAGGGACAAGACTAGTGCCTAGACCATTAGGAGGTTAGAGTCATGGGAACTTCCATTTGGTCAAACCATCCTTCAAGGAGGCCTAAATTGGAAGCCTTACTACCCCTCCAAGCATTTACCCTCTTCAATTCAAGCTAATGAGATTTCATTGATTAAACACAATTAATATCCACTAGGAACATTCTTTTCACATTATCAATAAATAACACATGCAAAAATTCTCTATATTACAATTCTAAAACAATATTCAATAATTAGGACACAAATTTCATCAAGAGACAATATTCCATGCATTATACATTAACAAAATCAGAAATACGTCATTAAAGAGCACTTACAAGACAATGTGAAGTATATCCATCCATCAACAAAACATTAGAGGATCCAATAGAGATAGTGAAAATGATCCAAATATCAAAATTCATCCATAACATCCAAACCCATCCACAAATTACAGGTCAGAACTCTCTAAAGAGGTGTGCGAAAATTACAAATGTGATAATTGAGATCAGACTAGGTCTCATCTATTTATACAAAAGTTATGAGTTCAAGTTTTAAAATACAAAACCCATATATATGCCTAATGAGCTAAGTAACGCACCCATGATTACAATACAACCATGATAAATTATATATATATATATATATATATATATATATATATATATATGTATATGTATATTATCTTCCTCCAAATCCCACGCTAGGTTGACGTCATGCATGCGTGGAGGCCTAGAGGGGCATTGTTTGAGGCCTCTTGTGATAAAAAAGTGGGAGAGGGCCTCAAAAATTATGATGAAGAGTATGATACCCTTTTTATGTTGCAAAGCATCTATGGGACCCTTGTTTTGGGTTTGGGGCTCCAAAATGGGTCTCATGGATCTCCAAGTGGCACAATATCAAGTCGGTGCTCCATCAATGAGGGCTAGGAGATTACACATTTCCTCCCATGTGTACCTAGGAAAGACAACCTCCTCTAGGTATTGGATTAGCTTCTAAGATTCGGGTGCAATGTGTAGCTGGTTTGGGAAATATGGTCCAAGTGCATCATCATTTTGAATAACTGGGAAATGAATACGCAAATGGTAGTGTTGAAGAAGCATAATGCTCTGGTGAATAGAGGCCCATGGCTCTCAATTCTCACCCTAAAATTTCCATTATAGTCCTTTGGAGGGCTTGGATCTCGTATAGGGAAGACACGTCCAATATGAAAACCCGCCTATAATCAGGTATAACATCCAATGTGTCTTCTCACCTTCAATTACAATGATTCATTAGTGAAATTGAGTGAATAATCTCACTAATCAAGGGAATAAATGAACACTTCATGGTGGGTTTTCCTTCCAAATTTGGGGCTTTGAACATATACTAGTGTTACCTTCCTAGGTAGGAGTGGTTAATGAAGGACCCTATTAGGTGGTTTCAACCTTTAAGGGAATGACGAGTCCAAGGTACATCCTTAAAATAGCAGGTGTCATGTGAAATAATGATGGAACGGAGTGGGGACAAAGGGAAGGCTTCATGACACATGATATGGCACAGGGCAGTTATGATGACGAAATCCCACACCTTGGGTATATGAATGTAGGAAAGAGCAATCGTGGCACATGAGTTACCCCAGTATTTTTTTTCCACCGTTCTTAATTTTCCTTTTGCCTTTTTATTTATTTTTTTTACTATTCAGGACTCAAGGGGATGAGAGCATGATGTCTAAGATACAGTAGTGATTACCCCCTTAAGGTAGGGAATTTCAATGCCCACCAGATTTTGGGACATTCATGGGTTCCTTAATGATGCAACGGGCGCTCATAGGGGCCCTAGTAACCAGGGTGATGGCCATAATGATAGGTGGTAGAGCTCATGTTTGGATTTTTCCCACGTGCTAAATTTTATTGTCTTGTCAATATTTTGAAATTTGTGGTACATTTCCTATTGTATGTGGCTGTATTATGCTCTTATATTTTTTTCTAGCTTAATCATCCTCTGGGACATCGTTCTAGGCCCAACCTAAGGTGTGGACAAGGGGAAGGGGATGCTAAAACCTTGTGGACTTAATGGAAAAATCTGGACCCAATAGGAAAAAGTGAAAAGGGCTTGTAATGAGTGGATGGGAGTGAGATATTTGGTATCAGGAAGTGGGACCGCAAAACCAAAATCAAGGTTTCCCATGTAGTGTCTTTTCTAACACTGGTAGTCAATAAAGGAGATCCCTCAAGACTAGGATTTAGGATTAACCCCCAGTTAAGGTAAGGGAACAAGAGTACAATAAAAACTCTTCCTTCTTCCAAGTCTCCCAGTAATCCATGCCCAAATTTTCCCAAGAATAACAAGTATCAACACTCAATTACACAATGAAAATTCGTACCTTTGGGATTGGATGGCCCACCTTCAAACATATGATCATGACAAATGAACGAGGGTACAAAATGGTTGGCTCAGGTGGCAAAGAAAAGTATCACATCAAAGCCATCAGGAGGTTGCAAGGGGTTGTTGGATGTCGACTAAAGAAAAATCTAGGAGAAACTTTCTCATATGGGATCACCCACTGGTGGTGGGTAATATTTGGTTCCCACTGGGGCATGAGCTCTTAGTAGAGTGCACGAACCATGTACTCAAATGGGGAGGTCATGAGAACACCCACAATCCTCTAGGACCGCAGACTTGTTATCCTACACATCACAAACATGGGAACCATTTGTCCTAGGTGTAATTTGATTCCCCGTGTTTTCATTAAATAATAAAACCATACATGAAATCAAATTTATTCTAAAATGAAATTATAATCTAAATGCATCTAATCTAGAATGAAAACATGATATGGTGATGTTAGCTATGCAAAAATCAATATGACATGCATCCTACCCTAACATGCATGGCTACACTATGCAAAATCTAAGTGTAATCATATAGCCTGGGTAACCAACATATCAATAGATCAATATAAAAACATGTGCACCTATGATTACTTATGCGATAAACCCAGGAGAAATAATAGGAACAATCATATGCAGGTTCGTAAGGGCAGTAGGTGGAAAAATAAGAGGGCCACAGTTTATAGAAATAATTTACAGACGAGGGGAAAGTAGCCAATCTTCATAATCAAATAATTTCCTACAAATAGAGAATGGAGGATTGAACAACTAAACTCAAGAACTCCCTATCAAGATCATTCTTAATAATGTCATGCTTCATGGCTACCTCAAGGTTGTGATTGGAAGAAATATTAGAGGAATTTGGGGTCTAAATTTGTCCTCCTAAGGAAATTATAAAATAATAGTGGAAACAATAAAATAATATTACATTGCATCATCAAATTTTAGAAGGAAAAAAAGAAAAAACTATTTTTTCAACTCGTATTAACTTATCTCCCAATAGGTTTACTCAAATTTCGATCGGGAACACTCGTTGGATGTAGAATTTTATTCCTCATACAAGGATTACCTATGTTGCATACTTTTGATGGACCCTTCTACACAAAAAATGAGAAATACATGAAAAATGTTATTGCAATCATGTTTTTTCTTGTATTACTCATTTTTCGTGTAGCATGGTCCATCGAAAGTATTTAACATGGGTACACCTTAGATGAGGAATAAAATTTTGCATCCGAGTAATCCCTCTCGAAATTTGAGTAAAAACTTACGGAGATAAATTGAAAATACGAGTTGAAAATTTAGTTTTATTATTTTATTATTTTTCAATATTTTTAATTTTTTACTCCAAAAATGGTGAATCATCCCCCATGGTTGACATCATCATATTTAATCCTATTGGTTCTTATAAAGTTTATTTCGGTTGTATATTTTTTTTAGGAGGCCCATTTAGACCTCAAAATTACTCTAATGAAGGGGATGGGTGGCAGGAACTATTACATTTAATGAGTTTTTTTTCCTCAAGATCATATTCAGGAGGGGGGGTGTTAGTAACTTATAAATATAGGATTCATAATTTTGACTTGACTAATGATAGTCTTGTAAATATGTACAAACTTTGCTTTCTGCAAGTTGTTTTCCCATATTTTGTAAAAATATCAAAAAATCAAAAAGAGGGTAAAAAGTCCTAAAAGAAATATCAAAGGACTTAGAAATAATAATATACCCCAAAAGAAAAAATATGAATAAAACATGAAAGTGTGCAAGTCCAAATGCCACTTCCTTTACTTTTTGCAGCTGATTATGGCAGAGTGTCAATAAATGCCATAATCCATGATGAGTTGAAATGTTTAATCTTGACTTGTCATGTTTCAATTTACTTGTTTTAGATAGAGAATAAGGAATTGTCATACAGTTTAATCATGACAATTCAGTAGTTAGGTAGAGAATAAAAAGAATCCAACAATTTAATCTAGATTCTTGGAGGAAATAAGTTTAGAATTAGATAGTTTTACTGCTTTCAAAAGAATAAAATGTTGTAAGGTTGCTAGCTCAAATGCACCTGATCAAAATAGAAGAAAAAATGTTAGAAGTTATGATTGGGTAGGTAGAAGAAGGTGGGAAATCCATTGTAAATATCTTTTCACCAGGCTACAATAACTAATTTCCCCTCCCCATAACTATTTAACATTCCAGACTATTAGTCAAAGAGGCTCAGAGCATTTCTCTGACTTCTGCTGGGACCGGACCCAAGGCTTAATGACTGGCTAGTTGAAAGTGTTAAGTTTCTATATTAATCCCAAAAATTACATCATTTTCCATTCATACATTCATTACCATAAAAAATCATAAGTAAAGACCCCATTTTTACTTAATGATGCTCTAACCCTCATTTGATTAACTTCCTACATCTCATGAAGCATAAAACCCTCAAAATGGCATTTTACCCTAAGTTAAAGTGATAAAATTATTACAATGAAAGCTTGGCTTTAATCTTCACTTTTCTTGGTTATAATTGTATGTTATGAGTATTCACTTTCCCTTTCATATTAACATTTAACTTATTTTATTAACTCCCTATAGAAAATCCTAGTCCTATTAATATAACTCATTTTTATTTAATTATCCCAAAAAACCCCTTATTATATGCTTTTATATCAAAGATATTACTCACATGTTGAAATTACATCCCGAAATTATCCCTTTGATATAAAACTACCCATAATAAAATATCCCCGCTCCCCTACAGTTTTATAACTTTAAATAAATCTAAAACTATATAATAAAGTTAAGAACAATTGCAAAATACATATTTTATTTACATACTGTGTATATAAAACATGCGTGCAAAAAAGAGTTTATTGGCCCATTAATCTCATTCCCGCACAAGATTTACCCACAGTTACAGTTTTAACCTTACCCCTTTTTTCCTGTTACATATCCCTTTACCAAAATATAAACCCTAGTTTAAAAAACCTTTATTAACCCGCCCATTCTATGTATAAACTCCTTTTATACATTAACTTCATCAAATAAACCAGTGCCCTCGCGCTCATGCTCAACTCACCGATCATATTTTTAATCATAATCCAACGGTTCGCATTGAACGCGATGGACTTGCTTCATCCCCTATCGTTCCTCGTCGCGTTAAGCCATAACCATCTGATCCTCAAAATTCTTTTTAATCTGACGGTTCGCATTGAGCAAGATCACCTAGTCTCATACCCCACCATTCTCATTGCGCCGAGCCATGACCGTTGATCTTTGCTATCAAATCAACGGCTAATATTAAACCTGGGTCCCACCTTACCTTTCCCCCGCAGCTTCCCGAGAGATCCTGACCCTTCGCTTCATCCATCCAGATCCAACGGTGCAGATCTCATATCGCGCACCAAAAGTAAACGGGCATAGTTTGCAAAAATTTACGCGATAAAAGTTGTTTCACTATATCGCCATCTGCTACATGTCCAATTTTAATTGGATCGCATTACAAAACTGAAAAACAACTTACCACCTAAGAGTAGCACAATAACCACTGATGTTTTTTTACATTCAAAGCAAAACTGCCTCCCTCCATTCACTATGACCTACAATAAATGATACGTATTACGACAAATATCTAAGGTTTTACCTTAATTCCTCATCGTTTTATGTATTTTTTACCCCCTCGCCTGTTATGAAAAATGCGCCCAGACCCTTCGAATGAAATTTGAACCTTTGATAGTCGATTTTTCTCCTTGAAGCTAAGTTTTACCACTCTAACTTCCTTTAAAAGACTTTGAAGTTTTCCACTCGGTCACAGCATCTAGTTTGAAGACTGATACCACCTGCAAACCCTTCTCGACCACCACAATACCTGCAAGAGGTATTTCTCAATATTCCAAACCTGCAAATTCAAAATCAAATTAAAATCAATTGAGTTGTAGAAATAGAAAGTATACAAATCTGAGAATACCCAAACCTTGATTAAACAGGGTGAACCCTGGCAAATTTTTCTCAGAGTTTTCCATTTCCTTCAAACTCTGTTTTAAAGTGTTTCCGGCCATCTGAAGGCAATTTCCTCGGTTCAATTTTATTTAAATTACACTAAGAGCCATTGATTCCCTTTTTCAGCCCTCTAAACCTTGAAAAACTGTCTTTTCATCCCAAAGCCCTTGCCCAGATTCCCAAAGTTCTCCCAGATCCGCTCAATTGGCCCCTGTTTTCAAAATTAACTAAGAAAAAAGTCTAATCTTGCTTATTTTTCTCCAAAATGACTAGAAAATAGTTCACCCCTAAGACTGGATGTCCTAAAGCCCAAAAATCTTCCGCAAGCAAGCTTTCACTACCTAAATCTGCTAAGATAAATAAGCCTACCCCAGCCCTGACAACAGATTCTACTGAAGTGGTCAGACCTTTGCAACCACCTGTTACTTCTGAAGACAGCAGTGCCTTAATTGATTTAGACTACAGAATTATTGATGCTACATTAAAGTTCAATATGCTGGAAGTCCATAATTGGTGTTGTGAGAAATTTGTGAAGAAAATTGAAAATGACATACCTATATGGGAATCAAATTTTCCTAAGTATGTGGTCCCAATCACTCATCGACCTGATTAGACTATGCCAATTACACTATGTCCCTGACCAGAGATGTATTGTAAACAAAGAAAGAGAGGTCTTGTTTTCTATAACTGCAAAATCCATTAATCATATGCTCCAGCTAAACCATGATCCAAGAGTAGTCTCATTATCCATTGAAGATTTGACTCAGATGTACCTAGACTTAGATTTCCCTAGGAAGTTTATGATTCTACAAAACTTCATGCCTACCCATGTTTATTTTCCAAAAGTGAATCCACCCTATTCCACCTCTGATTTTCCAGAATCTTCCAGACAAATCATCTCTATGATTTCCTTCATTCTAGGTTACTCCAATGATGAGTTCACTAATGCATCAATTATAGGTTTCCTTTCTACTTTATCCCCAGAGAAACCTCCTGCAATGATATTTAACTTTGCTAGATTCATTGCTGACAACATGCACTATCAGCTACTCAATTTTCCTGAAGAAGGAGTGTTTAGATATTCATCATATCTATTTCACCTCTTTTTATTTTTCCAAGCAAAAAAGCTTCCAATGGCCACACATAAAATGGATGTTGAAGGCAATCCTCTCTCAGTATTTCTTTGGACTTCATTGCTCAGAAGAGATGGAAATGAATTCAGCTATAAGGACTTCACAGATTTGTTTATCGGACCAGCCTTGAGTTTATTGAACAAGACAGAACAGCCAAGAATCAGTGAGTAAATCAAAATAATTCTACAGTTATCTGAACATTGTAAAGTAGGTGACTATTACCTTTATGAAAATTATACAGAACTGAGGATATTTGGAGCAAACCTGGCCCCTTATAAATTGCCCAAATTTCTAACTATCAAGGTTTTTGCTTTGGAGTATTTGAGACAAATTCAGAATTAAGATGTAGTGAATTTTATGGCTTCCAAAAAGAAGACACAATTTAAGCTCAAAAATCAAATAGGTACCTTCATAGTAAATAACAGAGATGCTTTGAAAGAAATAGTCAGCAAATTGTCAGAATTCAAGTTCCAAGAAAGCTTCTATTGGAACTATGATCCTCAAAGCATTTTGAGTAACATAAGGGTCAAATGTAAATTAACACCATTCTTTCATGAGTCAAGACCGGAAATTGAAAAATATGCAAATCAAATGGAATGGGAAGAAAATACATTGATTGATCCTACTGATAAAACTGAGAAGGAGAGATAGACAGATAATTCACAGGCAATAACAATCACCCAGCAGATAGAAACTTCAAACAAAAGGACCATAAATGAAGAAGGCTATACAGCAGAGACCATTGCAAAAAATAACTGCAAGATTATTTACAAGAAGAAGGAAAAAATGACTGTAGCTAAGAAAGAAAAGATAATAGAAATATATGGCACTGATGATCAAGAAATCAATAATGATCAAAAGACTGATGATGAAGCCACTATAATTGTGAATGAGACTCTAGAAGAAATTCAGAAATAGTAGGTGTTAACATAGGAACAGGATAGAGAAATAGTGGAAATGCAGATAAATTCATAAGATCCCTCCTCTTCCAAAGCAGTAGAAGAAACAGATTCTGACATTCAAAAGAAATACAAACAAATCAGAGAAAGAAATGAGGAGATTAAAAATGAATTTTATTCTCAGTTCCTCAAAGAAAAACCAAGGAACAAAGACAGGTTGCTGACTGCTTTTGATTACTCCACCAATAAGATGATCATGTCATTTCTCAAACCCACAATTACAGATCCAAAATCAATTACAGATTATACTAAAACAGATGTGGAGGTGGACACTAATACAATACATGAATTAGATCATATAGAATTTCACAGAAGTACCACTGAAATGATTTATTCAAAGGTGGTTAACAAAACTATGAGTGCTACTATGCTACAAAAAATTGTGTCTAATTTACAGAAGCAGATGAAATTATACAAATCATCATTACATGCTAAGGATTTAAGGATCAAGTCCTTAGAATATTTTGTTATAGAAACTGAAGTGGATCCTTCCAATATTGAAGTTGCTAAAGCACTCATAAAGAAAAAGAATGAAGATATTGTGGCCTTAAGAAAACAACTAAAACTTCCACAGAGTGAGCATCCACAAGAAAAAGAGATTCTTCAACAGACAACAGAAATGGATGAACTAATGCAGTTAGTACTAAAGATGACTTCTCAAATCAAAGAAATGGAAAATCAGACAGAGAATCTGATGAAAGAAAATGAAATATTAAAAAAGGAAAATGAGGTCTCCATTCCTACAGTCATCCCAATGGCAACTACTATTGTTCCTTCTACACTGGTAGAGAATTTGGAACCAAAAGGAGTATTAACAACTGAAGTGTCAATAACATCTAAATATAACTCTGCCACTGGATCATCTTCATCACAGGTACAGCAAGCAACAGGTACAGCAAACATAGTCAAATCTATGGAAGAAATGTCCCTTAAGAACACTGAGATCAATAATTTAAAGAAAGAAAATAAAGATCTTGAATCCTCATACAAGAATGCTTTAATCACATCCAAGGGACATGAACAGAGAACAAAGGCCTTAAAAGAACAAGTGAAGAGCTTACAGAAAGAAGTAAACTTCAGTGAACAGGTAAAATATATCAAAAACTATCTCTGGAATAACATAATTCAAGGCATACATCTACAGTGGCCTTCCATTCAGATCATTTATGAACAGAGAGATCTACTCAAAGCAGAACAAGTAGAAATGCAGCAAACAAAAGAAGAGCTTGCCAATAAGCCATCTCAAGCTGTAAGTCTTATTACATTTCTAAACAGTAAAAATAGACAAGAGCTTGAAGAACTGAAAATTCAGGATAGGACTCAAACCATACTACAAATCAAAAAGGTCCTAAGTAAAAAAAATATAATGAACAGTTTGGAGGAAATATGTAAAGACATGAACTTGTCAATAACAAAATTCTTTGCCAAATACACTATATTAACACAAGTAGGCCTTCCAGACATCCATGGCTTTAATGAAAAATTAATGGTTCAGATAAATTATGATAAGAAAATCATAGCATATGCCAAAGAACAGGTAAACAAGCCTCTGCCACAAGGCTCCCCAACTGGAAAAGTTATCTTAGAGTACTTTGAGAACTTATTCTTTCTACAAAATGAAATTAAGCACATCTTCATTGTCAAGCCAAACTTTGCAAAGTACACTAAGGCTGATGAAAGCTACAGAAAATTGAAAAGCCTGAAGATACCAAGTGATCAGCAATGGCAAGAATTCACTGATTTGATATAACAGCATGCAAACATAGCAGAACAAGTACAATCAAGTTTTTCATCTTTACAGTTATCACAGGGTAAAATTTGCAATGAAAGTGTATCAGGTGAAAAATCAGAGTCAAAGAGTATCCGGGAGTAAAATAGTCAACTAAATTTATATTGTTTTAATTCCATGTTTTACAGCAGTAGAGTAATAAATGGACAACGTGAAGAGTATCAAAGGTGAAGCACAGGTTGAAGAGCTTGTATTCCAAGCTATATTCTAAAAAATATATTTTTTCAAGTGCCAGCAAGCATCTACAACAATGCAACAATCAGTTTTGATTAAGATAGATTAGTTCTATTTTTTCTTAATAAGAGGATAGCTTGCCAGTTTGTTTTGCAGTTGTCCCTCTTTTTTATGTAATAATCTTTATTTTCTCCTAGAGATATTCCTATGTGTCTCTCAGATATTTTGTAATAATTTTGTATAAATACTTCACTCTTCGAAGTATTTAGTGTGGAATAAAATTTTCCAAGACTACTATAGACATTTTTTCTGAATACATTGGAGTTTGTGTGAGTCGATTTGTGAAGCGGCAGACTAGAACTAAGTCAAACAGATATCATAACTTAGGATTATTGTGCTGATCGGATAAGTCAAGTATTTTCATGTTTTCACTGTTTATCTTTCTAAATTTCCATACATACATTTACATGTTTTTTGTCTTAAATGATTGACTAGGAAGGTTTAGACAGGATTAGTGTCAAAAGCTCCCTATTTTTTACTAGTTATTCATTGATATGTTTTCTATTGATATTCGGACTTAAGAATCCTTAACTGTTCTTAGTCCCTTTTGATCCCGTTATTTCATCTTCTTTTCTGTAACTTAAGGATCCTTCATTGCCCTTTTGTTCAGATCTTACCATTTCATCAAAAAAGCCTATTCCAAACCCTTTGAAGGTCATCTACCCTTCCCTTAGTACATTTTCTCTTTTGACCTTATTTCCTAGATCTGCTTGCCAAGAAGTTGACTCCATATCCCAATGGTCTAGTAGATCCCTCTGTGGTTTACCTTGAAATACCTTTTATTAAAAAGCTTTACAGATTATCCACATTGCTAGAGAACGAGTGTCGACGTTTCAAATCCCAACAGGGATCCATCATCAGGACTTTCTTGAATGAAGAAAATGAGAGAAAGGACTAAGACCATAAATAGAGGTAGAAGTAGATTTTCAAGAAAATAGCCGACCAAAGTCTATAATATTATATTATATAAAAAAAATTACTTTCTTAATATTTTAAAAATTATATTCCTAATTCAAAAAAAAAAATTTATTTTATTTAAGGTTAAAAATCCATGATATTAAGGTATAAATAATTACTGGTCTAACATTCTAAATAAAATATTTCTAAGCTCTAAATTTAATTTAAAAGACTAGAAAAACTATATTATGGTAAAAGTTCAATTAATTAAGGACATAATAAAATATAAATATATAATTGAGATAAAAGGATATATTTAGTTAATTTTAATATATCATTTTAATAAATTATATATCCAATTTTATTTTATATATCCTGGATAGAGATGGTAAAACTATATTATGGTAAAAGTTCAATTAATTAAGGACATAATAAAATATAAATATATAATTGAGATAAAGGATATATTTAGTTAATTTAAATATATCATTTTAATAAATTATATATCCAATTTTGTTATATATTTTAAAAAACATTATATTAAAAGCCACTATATATATAAACCAAACATTAAAATCAAAACAATTGTCCAATAATACCTAGCCTTGAAATACCTTTTCTTCCCACCAAACATTAAAATCAAAACAATTGTCCAATAATACCTAGCCTAAAATCTTATAATAAAATCAAGCTAAATCTTGAGGAGAGATCCCTCTCCGAAATTTAGGAAGGCTAGATCCTGAATTTCAAAAGAGGTTCTTGGTTACCCCTAGTTTTTTTCAACTATAAATCCTCATCCCACAACCTGAGAATTACTAGGGTGATAACATACTGGTGACCATACTAGGGACTTAACCACTCTCCAGTTTTAAATTTAATCTTGAAGGAAGATTTTTAAATCTATCTTTTCTAATTTAAGATTAACTTTAAAAGGTTGTGGGTATTTCATAGTTAGACGGTCTGGCTTCTAGGAAAACCTACTATACTAAGTCCAACCCAGATCCTAAACCTGTTGTAATAGTAGACAACCCAGAACAGATTGGTAAAAAGAAAAAGAAAAAACAAAGTGACAGTATAGAAGCTAAAGTGCCTTTAAGAAGAACTAATTCCTTACCAAAAGAATTAATAAGTTTAACTGATATTGACTTCGATTTCAAATTCGAAAATTCATTATTTAGAAACAAATCTGAAACTGATTTGAAGGAAACTATTATAGATCTTGTTTTTACTTCTTTTGTGAATGAGAAACAGAAAATTATTTCAGCACCATTAAAGTCAGACAAAACTGAAATTCAAAGTCCAGTAGAAAGGGTTAATGTTACACGAATTAAAGACATTGATGAAGCTATTAAATTAGCCAAATTTTTGTCTCAATTTAAACCTCCAGTTTCTCAATTATACACCATTGTTTTTCCAGTAGAAGATTCAACTCTGTATGCTACCACTTCATTTATAGACTCCACTGTCAGTTCGCCTACAGAACTTGTTAGTCTTGAGTTGCCTTTGCAGCCTAGGATCATATATTCATCATACCCTCAATCCACTGCTAGTTCATCCACAAAACCATTCATTCTTGAGTTTCCTTTGCAGCCTAGGATAGTTTTTCCATCATTCACTCAGCCATTTCATCCACCAATTTTTTGAGCACTACATTTTTTCCATCTAGTTCCATTCATATATCAAAATATTTTCCAAGCTCTTCAAATCCAGCTTTCAGTACATCAGCTATCATAACCAGCACTGCTCCTATAATCACTGTTATACCTCCCAGTACAGGAAAACTTCAAATCATGGCTGTGAGATATGCTCCTCTAGTTTTACCCCAAAACCTCCATGACATGCCCCAAAATTACCAAAAGGATATCCCATTATTTGATAATTTTTCACAAATAACTGCACAACAACATATTACCAGAATGAATGATTTCTTTGAAATTAATGAGATAGATGAATCTGATGTCCAAATGAGATTGTTTGCACAAACCCAGCTGGAGAAGTAAAAACATGGTTTAGAAATTTAGGTGCTGGTAGTATAGCAGATTTAGCTACATTTCATAGAGCACTCATTAATAAATGGGAAAAGAAAAAGAATCCCCTGCAAATTTTATCTGAATTTGATTCCTTAAAAAGAGCTCCTAATGATTATGTCCAGGATTATTGCACCAGATATAACAGTGTCTATAATTCCATCCCTGTTGATCTTAAACCTACCCCCTATTCAGTACTTCTAAAATTTCCTGATGGATTTGATCCAGACATGGCATATCAATTAAGAGAAAGAAATGATGAAACTTTAGAACAGATGCAACTAGATGTTGTTGGTGTATAAATCAATATCGTAGCCAAAAAATCCAGACTTAGAAATGAAAGGAGGGTCACCATCAAAGAAGAGAATTCAATTTTAGATGGTAAATTTGATCTTATTACTAAAACTTTAGAAAAATTAGTTAAGAGATTAGACCACATTGAGAAAAAACTGCAATGGGATAACCAATCCCAAATCAAGAATCCCAACTACAAAAAAAACAACAATCCTGGGAAAGGTAAAGAACCTTCCCCAGATCAAAACATTAGGCCCCCATTTCAAGAGAACTTTGCTGAAATTTCTCAAAACAATGTTGAGGATGAGGAATACATCAATATAGTTATGGGCATAGATGAAGAAAATACAATTTTTCTCACACAAGAGGATCAAGAACTCTTTGAGCTTCAACAGTTCAAAGTAGAATTTGGTGAATCCTTTGAATATAAGCAAGGTTATGACTTCGCAATCAATGAAATTCACAGCCAGTATAACCTTAGGATCAAAAAAAAAAATGAGCCTTCTACTAAAAACAATGCTCCAAATCAACAAAATCAAAACAGAAAGAATGTAGAGACTCCCAAAACAAAAATTCTGCAAATTCTTCCAAGAGAGAACAAGAAAAATTCAAACCCACCCAGTCCTAAAAAGAAGCCTAGTGCAAAGATTGTAGATATCACTGATGAGGTGGCTCAATCCTCCAAAGATGCCCAAAAGGCTAATACTTCAAAGGCCACTAATTCAGAAAAAACAATAGTTACTGATCCCAAAAAGAATCCAGCTGACTCAAAATCATCAAATCCTAAATCTTCTACTGAAAATTCTAGATCTGGCAAAGCATCTGCTGCCACTCAAACTATTCCTGAAAAAATAATCAAAGACAGTAGAAATCAGGAAACTCAAACAGAAGATAAAAGGAAATCTCAAGCTAAAGGTAAAACTGTTGAAACTTAAGAAAAATCATCCCAAATAATAGCTCCAAAAGATGAATTAATTCAAGGTATCAAATCTCAGTCAACATTTAATTTTCAATCAGAAATATCTAAGTTGAAGATAGCTATTCCTTTAACTGAATTGGCTAAAAATGACTTGTATAGATCTATTATTACTGAAACATTGAATGTAAATGAAAATGAGGATACAATTAATATGAGTGATGATAGACCTAAATTAATATTTGGTCCAAATGTAGATGGTAAGCATTCAGATGGATCCGTACCTCCATTTTACTTAAGTCTTACTATCCATGATCAGATCTTACATAATGCAATGCTAGATACTGGAGCTTCCCATAATCTAATGCCCAAAGCAATAATGGAAACTTTGAATCTAGACATAACCCGGCCATATAAACATTTATTCTCTTTTGATTCACGTAAAGTCCAATGCATAGGATTGATTAAGGATTTATGTGTGAATTTGGTCCAATATCCTGGTAAAAGCATGATCATGGATGTTGTGGTAGATGATATCCCGCCAAAGTATGGCATGCTTCTTTCTCGCTCATGGGGAGAAAAGTTTCAGGGATCTCTACAACTTGACATGAGTTATGCCACTATCTCAGTATTTGGACAGCCCAAAAAGCTTTACAGAGAAACCTTAATGAAGTTTATGATCAGCAGTGCTGAAAGACCTATCAATTACCCAAGCTATTCAGCTCCCATTGATCTTGATTCCTTTATTCTTTGTAACTCTAACCATAATAATATCCAAATTGAACTCACTGATATAAAGCCTAAAATAATGGAGGATTACATTGGTCATGAAGCTTTATGGCATTTAGATTTTTATGGTTCAGTAAATAAATCAGGAGTTGGAGCTGGTGTGTGGATCACCAACATTGAAACTAGCCATTCCCAAGGGCATGCCTTTAGATTGAATTTCAAATGCATCAGTAACATGGCTGAATATGAGGCTTTAATCTTAGGTCTAAAAATCATTATAAAATTGGGAGGTAAAAGAATATTGATAATGGGAGATTCTGAGTTAGTTATCAAGCAAATCAATGCAGAATTCTCTGTCCACAATCCCAGATTAGCCAGATACAGCAACACAGCAACAGATTTGGTTGAAGATTTGTTAGAAAGCAAGTTTGCCATTATTCCTAGAAAACAGAGTTTACAAGCTCATTGTTTAGCAGCCTTTTCCAGCACTTGTAATCTACCATTTTCACCAATACAAAAATACACTGCTGAAATCAAACACAGACCTATTGTCCCATATAATGTAAAATATTGGCAAATTTTCTCGGAAGATGAACAGATCTATCACTTTTTGAACAACGAAGGAGAGTTTCAGAATTGCCAAATTGATAATGATTGTAATAGAGATTCATTTTTTTGTCAAATAGATGATTTAGATGTACATACTTTTGATAGACCCACTATATTTACTCAGAGTGACATAGATGACTTAGAAAAAGTAGATATAGAGGAAATGATTGAATATGAACCAGATTTGATAGATTTAAAACATAATATTTTACCCAAAGGTTTGACTCCCTTAGAAAACCTATTTGATTCCAATGATGTGCCCAAAAGGCCAAAAATGGAACCAGTCAGGTCTGATATTGAAGAGCATAACATAGGAACAAACGAAAAACCAAAAATGATCAAAATGTCAAAATCCTTAACATCAGAAGAAAAGGTTAAATATATAAAAATTTTGAAAGAATATCAAGATATCTTTGCATGGTGTTACGAAGATCTAAAAAATTATAACAAAGACATAATTCAGCATAAGATTCCTTTGAAATAAAATCAAAAACCTTTTCAACAAAAATTAAGAAGGATTAATCCAATTTTGTTACCTTTAATTGAAAAGGAGGTTAAAAGAATGTTTGATGCAGAAATAATTACACCAGTCAGGTATTCTGATTGGGTTTCTAACTTAGTGCCCACCAGAAAGAAAACAGGAGAAATTCGACTATGTTTAGACTTTAGAAATCTCAATAAAGTTTGTTTGAAAGACAATTACCCCTTGCCTAAAATGGACCATATTTTACAGAGGGTGGAAAGTTCTTCAAGAATTTATTTACTAGATGGTTTCTCTGGTTATAATCAAATTCTAGTTCATAAAGATGATCAAACTAAAACTACATTTACCACTCCATGGGGCACTTTCATGTATGTGAAAATGCCTTTTGGATTGAAAAATGCAGGAGCTACATTTCAGAGGGCCATGGATATTGCCTTTACTAAGGAAATCCATGAATTTTTAGTTATCTATCTTGATGATATTATTGTATTTTCAAAAACAAATGATGAATACTTAGATCACCTGAGACAAGTCTTTATCAAGTGTAGAAAATATGGTATATCCTTAAATCCCAAAAAAACTCTTTTCGAACTAGAAGAAGGAAAATTGTTAAGACACATAATCTCCAAGGAAGGCATTAGAATAGACCCTGCAAGAATCGAAGCTATTTTTAACATTCAACCACCAAGGAACATGAAAGAACTTCAAGCATTCTTGGGTAAAATCAATTTTTTGAGAAGATTTATCTCTAACCTGGCGGAAATCATAAAAGAACTCAACAATATGCTTAAAAAGGACTATGCAATAAAATGGAATATTAAAGCCAAACAATCTTTTGAATCCATTAAACAGGCCTTGACAAAAGCACCGGTCTTAATCAGCCCAGATTATACAAAGGATTTCATAATCTTTTCATTTTCCTTAGAACATACCATAGCTGCAGTTCTACTACAGAAAAACAATCAAGGTTTTGAATAGCCAATAGCATTTTTTAGTAAATCCCTTAGAGATGCACCTCTGAAATACAATATAATGAAAAAACAAACTTTAGCCTTGGTTAAAGCTATAAAAGATTTTAGAGTTTACATACTTCATTCCCACACCATTGCATATGTCCCCAATGCAGTAGTCAAAGATATTCTTACACAAGATGGACCTGATGGTAGGAGAGGAAAGTGGATTGCCACTATCCTTGAATATGATCTGGAAAGCAAACCACCAAAGCTCATTAAAGGATAGGGTTTAGCCAGATTGATGGCTGAATCTAATTGTAATGCTTTAGATATAAATTTCATTGCACAGATAGATAACCAGGAGGAGATGGCGACTCCATTGATCAGTGAATCTTATCTAGACTCACCAAGGTACTCTGATATTATCTTTGTACTCACACATTTACAAGCTCCCCTTGGGTTAACTAAAACCAAAGCCAAATTCATCAAACAAAAAGCAATGAGGTTTTGTATATTCAATAATGCACTTTATTGCAAAGAAAGTAGTGGGATTTTACTAAATTGTTTATTAAAATCAGAGGCTGACAAAATTCACGAGGAATTTCATGCAGGTGACTGTGGAGGCCACTTATACTGGAAGATTACAGCAGACAAAATACTGAGAGCTGGTTTCTACTGGCCAAATTTATTTTCTGATGTCAAAAAATTTGTTACCTCCTGTCACAAATGCCAGATTTTTGAAGGGAAAAGGAAACTATTGCCCTTACCTCTTAAGCCTATTTCTACTGAAAATCCATTTCAACAATGGGGGTTAGACTTCATTGGTGAAATCCACCCCCCATATTCAAGCCAACATAAATGGATTTTAACTGCTACAGATTATTTTACTAGGTGGATAGAAGTTGTTCCCACTAGGCAAGTCACTGATTCAGTTATAATCTCATTTATAGAAAGTAATATTTTATCAAGATTTGGATGCCCACATAATATTATTACTGACAATGCAGTTGCATTAAAATCCAAGAAAATGATTTCTTTCTGTCATAAATACCATATTACCTTAGGACATTCCACTGCTTATTATCCCCAGGGTAATGGTTTAGCCGAGTCATCAAACAAAAGCTTAATCAATATCATTAAAAAATTACTTCAAGATAACAAAAAGAACTGGAACATAAAGCTAGTTTATTCCTTATGGGTTGATAGACTTACCACAAAGAAGTCTATTGGAACTTCACCTTATCAGATTGTCTATGGAATGGATGCAGTTTTCCCCTCTTCCTTGGGTGTACCAGTCATGAAGATCATTCAGGAATCACAAGTGGAAACAAATGATATTCAACGAAGAATTAATGAAACCATACATCTCCAGCAAACAAGGGAGGAACTTTATGAAAGATAAAACAGGATTAAAGAAGATGATTTTTTCATTGGAGATCAAGTTTTGAGATGGGATTCAAGAAGAGAGGACAAAGGTAAACATGGAAAGTTTGACTTTCTATGGCAAGGACCTTATGTGATATATGGTTACAAAGGAAACAATTCTTTTTTCATCAAGAATTTAGATGGAACTGAACTTCAAGAAGGACCAGTGAATGGTAGGATGTTAAAACATTACTATTCTTTTGAGTCAATCACCAGTTAGATTTGTTCGATTTTATCATTGTAAATATTCATTGCAAGTGTGTAGATTGGATTGGAGATTTTATCTACAAATTTGAAGCCCGAAGAGAAGGCCCTAAGCTTTGCAGTATAAAATATCATAAGTATAAATTGTTGTAGAAATCAGAGGATAATTACAAGATCATCAAGGTTAAAATTGAAGGCTATTGATCTCAGAGTTCTTGAAATTCCACCAGGAAATGCCATCCCCAAGTGAAGCCGATGTTAGTAACCTATAAATATAGGATTCATAATTTTGACTTGACTGATGATAGTCTTTTAAATATGTACAAAAATTTCTTTCTGCAAGTTATTTTCCCATATTTTGTAAAAAAAAAATTAAAAATCAAAAAATCAAAAAGAGGGTAAAAATTCCTAAAAGAAAGATCAAAGGACTTAGAAATAATAATATACCCCAAAAGAAAAAATATGAATAAAACATGAAAGTGTGCAAGTCCAAATGCCATTTCCTTTACTTTTTGCAGTTGATTATGGCAGAGTGTCAATAAATGCCATAATCCATGATGAGTTGAAATGTTTAATCTTGACTTGTCATGTTTCAATTTACTTGTTTTAGATAGAGAATAAGGAATTGTCATACAGTTTAATCATGACAATTATGTGGTTAGGTAGAGAATAAAAAGAATCCAACAGTTTAATCTGGATTCTTGGAGGAAATAAGTTTAGAATTAGATAGTTTTACTGCTTTCAAAAGAATAAAATGTTGTAAGGTTGCTAGCTCAAATGCACCTAATCAAAATAGAAGAAAAAATGTTAGGAGATATGATCGGGTAGGTAGAAGAAGGCGGGAAATACATTGTAAATATTTTTCGCCAGGCTAAAAATAACTAATTCCCCTTCCCCATAGCTATTTAACACTCTAGACTATCAGTGAGAGAGGCTCAGGGCATTTCCCTGACTTCTGTTGGGACCGGACCCAAGGCTCAATGAATGATTAGTTGAAAGTATTAAGTTTCTATATTAATCCCAAAAATCACATCATTTTCCATTCATGCATTCATTACCATGAAAAATCATAAGTAAAGACCTCAGTTTTACTTAATGATGTTTTAAACCATCATTTTATTAACTTCCTACACCTCATGAAGCATTAAACCCTCAAAATGTCATTTAATCTTAAGTTAAAGTGATGAAATTATTACAATGAAAGCTTGGCTTTAATCTTCACTTTTCTTGGTTATAATTCTATGTTTTGAGTATTCACTTTCTCTTTCATACTAACACTTAACTTATTTTATTAACTCCCTATAGAAAATCCTATTCCTATTAATATAACTCCTTTTTATTTAATTATCCCAAAAAACCCCTTATTATATGCTTTTTATATCAAAGATATTACTCACATGTTGAAATTAGATCCCGAAATTATCCCTTTGATATAAAACTACCCATAATAAAATATCCCCACTCCTCTATAGTTTTAGAACTTTAAATAAATCTAAAACTATAATAAAGTTAAGAATAATTGCAAAATACGCATTTTATTTACATACTGTGTATATAAAACATGCGTGAAAAAAATATTTTATTGGCCCATTAGTCTCGTTCCTGCACAAGCTTTACCCGCGGTTACAGTTTTAACTTTACCCCTTTTTTCCTGTTACATATCCCTTTACCAAAGTCTAAACCCTGGTTTAAAAAACCTTTATTAACCCGCCCATTCTATGTATAAACTCCTTTTATACATTAACTTCATTAAATAAACCAGTGCCCTTGCGCTCATCCTCAACCCTTCGATCATCTTTTCAATCATAATCCAACGGTTCACATTGAACGCGATGGACTTACTTCATCCCCCATCCTTCCCCGTCGCGTTAAGCCATAATCGTCCGATCCTCAAAATTCTCTTTAATCCAACGGTTCGCACTGAGTGCGATCACCTGGTCTCATACCCCACCATTCTCATCGCGTTGAGCCATGACCGTTGAACTTTGCTATCAAATCAACAGTTGATATTGAACCTGGGTCCCACCTTACCTTTCCCCCACAGCTTCTCGAGAGATCCTGACCCTTCGCTTCATCCATCCAGATCCAACGATGCAGATCTCATATCGCGCGCCAAAAGTAAACGGGCATAGTTTGCAAAAATTTACGTGATAAAAGTTGTTTCACTATACCGCCATCTACTATGTGTCCAATTTTAATTGGATCGCGTTACAAAAGTGGAAAACATCTTACCACCTAAGAGTAGCATGATAACCACTGATGATTTTTGAATTCAAAGAAAAACCGCCTCTCGCCATTGACTGTGACCTGCAATAAATGATACATATTACGACAAATATCTAAGGTTTTACCTTAATTCCTCATCGTTTTATGTATTTTTTAACCCCTCGCCTGTTATGAAAAATGTGCTTAGACCCTGTGAATGAAAGTTGAACCTTTGATAGTCGATTTTTTTCCTCGAAGCTAATTTTTACCACTGTAAATGCCTTTAAAAGACTTTGAAGTTTTCCACTCAGTCACAGCATCCAGTTTGAAGACTAATACCACTCGCAAACCCTTCTCGACCGCCACAATACCTGCAAGAGGTATTTCTCAATATTCCCAACCTGCAAATTCAAAATCAAATTAAAATCAATTGAGCTGTAGAAACAGAAAGTATACAAATCTGAGAATACCCAAACCTTGATTAAACAGGGCGAACCCTAGAAAATTTTTCTCAAAGTTTTCCATTTCCTTCAAACATTGTTTTAAAGTTTTTTCGGCCATCTGAAGGCAATTTCCTCGGTTCAATTTGATTTAAATTACACTAAGATCCATCGAGTCCCTTTTTCAGTCCTCTTAACCTTGAAAAATTGTCTTTTCATCCCAAAGCCCTTGCCAAGATTCCCAAAGTTCTCCCAGATCCGCTCAATTGGCCCCTGTTTTCAAAATTAACTAAGAAAACAGTCTAATATTGCTTATTTTTCCCCAAAATGACCAGAAAATAGGTCACCCCTAAGACTGGAGGTCCTAAAGCCCAAAAATCTTCCTCAAGCAAGCTTTCACTACCTAAATTTGCTAAGATAAATAATCCTACCCCAGCCTTGTCAGTGAATTCTACTGAAGTGGTCAGACCTTTGCAACCACCTGTTACTTCTGAAGAAAGCAGTGCCTTAATTGATTTAGACTACAGAATTATTGATGCTACATTAGAGTTCAATATGCTAGAAGTCCATAATTGGTGTTGTGAGAAATTTGTGAAGAAAATTGAAAATGACATACCTATATGGGAGTCAAATTTGCCTAAGTATGTGGTCCCAATCACTCGTCCAGCTCAAGACCTGATTAGACTATGCCAATTACACTATGTCCCTGACCAGAGATGTATTGTAAATAAAGAAAGAGAGGTTTTGTTTTCTATAACTGCAGAATCCATTAATCAGATGCTCTAGCTGAACCATGATCCAAGAGTAGTCTCGTTATCCATTGAAGATTTGACTCAGATGTACCTAGACTTAGATTTCCCTAGGAATTTTATGATTCTACAAAACTTCATGCCTACCCATGTTGATTTTCCAAAAGTGAATCCACCCTATTCCACCTCTAATTTTCCAGAATATTCCAAACAAATCATCTCTATGCTTTCCTTCATTCTAGGTTACTCCAATGATGAGTTCACTGATGCATCAATTCTAGGTTTCCTTTCTACTTTATCCCCAGAGCAACCTCCTACAATGATATTTAACTTTGCTAGATTCATTGTTGACAACATGCACTATCAGCTAATCAATTTTCCTGAAGAAGGAGTGTTTAGATATTCATCATATCTATTTCACCTCTTTTTATTTTTCCAAGCAGAAAAGTTTCCAATGGCCTTACAGAAAATGGATGTTGAAGGAAATCCTCTCTCAGTAGTTCTTTGGACTTCATTTCTCAGAAGAGATGGAAATGAATTCAGCTATAAGGACTTCATAGATTTGTTTATCAGACCAGCCATGAGTTTATTGAACAAGACAGAACAGCCAAGAATCAGTGAGGAAATAAAAAAAAATTCTACAGTTATATGAACACTGTAAAGTAGGTGACTTGTACCTTTATGAAAATTATATAGAACTGAGGATATTTGGAGCAAACCTGGCCCCTTATAAATTGCCCAAATTTCTAATTATCAGGTTTTTTGCTTTGGAGTACTTGAGACAAATTATGAATGCAGATGCAGTGAATTTTATGGCTTCCAAAAAGAAGACACAGTTTAAGCTCAAAAATAAAATAGGTCCCTTCATAGTAAATAACAGAGATGCTTTGAAAGAAATAGTTAGCAAATTGTCAGAATTCAAGTTCTAAGAAAGCTTCTTTTGGAACTATGATCCTCAAAGCATTTTGAGTAACATAAGGGTCAAATGTAAATTAACACCATTCTTTCATGAGTCAAGACCGGAAATTGAAAAATATGCAAATCAAATGGAATGGGAAGAAAATACATTGATTGATCCTACTGATAAAACTGAGAATGAGAGACAGACAGATAATTCACAGGAAATAATAGTCACCCAGTATACAAAAACTTCAAAAAAAATGACCAGAAGTGAAGAAGGCTATACAGCAAAGACCATTGCAAAAAATAAATTCAATATTATTTACAACAAGAAGGAAAAAATGACTGTAGCCGAGAAAGAAAAGATAATAGAAATAATGGCACTGATTATCAAGAAATAAATAATGATCAACAAACTAATGATGAATCCACTATAATTGTGAATCAGACTCTTGCAGAAATTCATAAAGAGCAGGTGTTAACACAGGAACAAGATAGAGAAATAGTGGAAATGCAGATAAATTCATAAGCTCCCTCCTCTTCCAAAGCAGCGGAAGAAACAGATTCTAACATTCAAAATAAATACAAAAAAATCAGAGAAAGAAATTAGGAGATTAAAAATGAAGTTTATTCTCACTTCCTCAAAGAAAAACCAGGGAAAAAAGACAGGTTGCTGACTGCTTTTGATTACTCCACCAATAAGATGATCATGTCATTTCTCAAACCCACAATTACAGATCCAAAATCAATTTCAGATTATATTAAAACAGATGTGGAGGTGGACACTGATACAATACATGAATTAGATCAGATAGAATTTCACAGAAGTACCACTGAAATGCTTTATTCAAAGGTGGTTAACAAAACTATGAGTGCTAATATGCTACAAAAAACTGTGTCTAATTTACAGAAGCAGATGAAATTAGACAAAGCATCATTACATGCTAAGGATTTAAGGATCAAGTCCTTAGAAGATTTGGTTATAGAAACTGGAGTGGATCCTTCCAATATTGAAGTTTCTAAAGCACTCATAAAGCAAAAGAATGAAGATATTGCGGCCTTAAGAAAACAACTAAAACTTCCACAGAGTGAGCATCCACAAGCAAAAAATATTCTTCAACAGATAATAAAAAAGGATGGACTAATGCATTTAATACTAAAGATGACTTCTCAAATCAAAGAAATGAAGAATCGAACAGAGACTCTGATGAAATAAAATGAAACATTAAAAAAGGCAAATGAGGTCTCCATTCCTAGAGTCATCCCAATGGCAACTACTGATTTTCCTTCTACACTGGAAGATAATTTGGCACCAAAAGGAGTATTGACAACTGCAGTGTCAATAACATCTAAATATACCTCTGCCACTGGATCATCTTCATCACAGGTACAGCAAGAAATAGGTACAGCAGACATAGTCAAATATATGGAAGAAATGTCCCTTAAGAACACTGAGGTCAATAATTTAAAGAAAGCAAATAAAGATCTCGAATCCTCATACAAGAATGCTTTAATCGCATCCAAGGGACATGAACAGAGAACAAAGGCCTTATAAGAACAAGTGAAGAGCTTACAGAAAGAAGTAAACTTCAGTGAACAGGTAAAGAATATCAAAAAATATCTCTAGAATAACATAATTCAAGGCATACATCTACAGTGGCCTTCCATTCAGATCATTTATGAACAGAGAGATTTACTCAAAGCAGCAAAAGTAGAAATTCAGTAAACAAAAGAAGAGCTTGCCAATAAACCATCTCAAGCTGTAAGGCTTATTACATTTCTAAACAGTAAAAAAAGAGAAGAGCTTGAAGAATTGAAAATTCAGGATAGGACTGAAACCATACTACAAATCAAAAAGGTCCTAAGTAAAAAGAATATAATGAACAGTTTGGAGGAAAGATGTAAAGACATGAACTTGTAAATAACAAAGTTCTTGGCCAAATACACTATATTAACACAAGCAGGCCTTCCAAACATCCACGGCTTTAATGAAAAATTAATGGTTCAGACAGATTATGATAATAATATCAGAGAATATGCCAAAGAACGGGTAAACAAGCCTCTGCCACAAGGCTCCCCAACTGGAAAATTTATCTTAGAGTACTTTGAGAACTTGTTCTTTCTACAAAATGAAATTAAGCACATCTTCATTGTCAAGCCAAACTTTTCAAAGTACACTGAGGCTAATGAAAGCTACAGAAAATTGAAAAGCCTGAAGATACCAAGTGATCAGCAATGGAAATAATTCACTGATTTGATATAACAGCATGCAAACAGAGCAAAAAAATTACAGTCAAGTTTTTCATCTTTATATTTATCACAAGGTAAAATTTGCAGTGAAAGTGTATCAGGCGAAAAAGCAGTCAAAGAGTATCCGAGAGTAAAATAGTCAACTAAATTTTTACTATTGTAATTCTATGTTTTACAGCAGTAGAGTAATAAATGGACAACATGAAATAGTATCAGAGGTGAAGCATAGGTTGAAGAGTGTAATTAGAAAAATTGTCTTCCAAGCTATCTTCTAAAAAGGATATTTTTCAAGTGTCAGCAAGCATCTACAACAATGCAACAATCAGTTTTGATTAAGATAGATTAGTTCTATTTTTTCTTAATAAGAGGACAGCTTGCCAGTTTGCTTTGCAGCTGTCCCTCTTTTTTATGTAATAATATTTATTTTCTCCAAGAGATATTCCTACATGTCTCTCAGATATTTTGTAATAATTTTGTAAAAATATTTCACTCTTCGAAGTATTTAGTGTGGAATAAAATTTTCCAAGACTACTATAGACATTTTTGTTGAATACATTGGAGTTTGTGTGAGTCAATTTGTGAAGCAGCGGACTGGAACTAAGTCAAACAGACATCATAACTCAGGATTCTTGTGCTGATCAGATAAGTCAAGTATTTTCCTATTTTCACTGTTTATATTTCTAAAATTCCATACATACATTTACATGTTTTTTGTCATAAATGATTGACTAGGAAGGTTTATACAGAATTAGTGTCAAAAGCTCCCTGTTTTTTACTATTTATTCATTGATATGTTTTCTGCTAATATCCGGACTTAAGAATCCTTAACTACTCTTAGTCCCTTTTGATCCCGTTCTTTCATATTCTTTTCCTGTAACTTAAGGATCCTTCATTTCCCTTTTGTTCAGATCTTACAATTTCATCAAAAAATCCTATTCCAAACCATTTGAAGGTCATCTACCCTGCCCTTAGTACATTTTCTCTTTTGACCTTATTTCCTAGCTCTTCTTGCCAAGAAGTTGACTCCATAGCCCAATGGTTTGGTAGATCCCTCTGTGGTTTACCTTGAAATACCTTTTATTCCCACCAAACATTCAAATCAAAAAAAAAAATCCAATGATACCTAGCCTAAATTCTTATCCTGAATTTCAAAACAGGTTCTTGGTTACCCCTAGTTTTCTTCAACTATAAATCCTCATCCCACAACCTGAGAATTACTAGGGTGATAACAGGGGGGAATCTCATCATCAACGGTGATATTGTGACAAGGGGCAAAGTAAGGATATACCAATGACTCAAAAATATCCCCAGGAACATAAGGAAGGCATGGAAATATGGTGCAACTATTGTTTTCATCATCAATGTCATAGATGGGATTCTCATCATAGGACCGCCACTAATCTCCCACTTCCCCTTTTCAATATGTATGTAGTCACCAATATAATCATCCAAGGGGTTGAAAGGAGCATCTTCCTCAAGGTCTTTGTTATCCATGATGATAGGGACAATATCCTCAAGAATATTTGGGCGTTCCATAACCATCCTTCCCAAGGGACATTTTTCATTTTCACCCTTATCAAGCTCCTCTTCAAAACCATCCTCTACGTCATTTGTTTCTTGATGATCAGGTAGGAAAGGTTCTTCTTGGTTTCCTTCCTCCTTATTAACTTTACTTTTTATCTCGTCTTAATAATCTAGGAAGGGACCTTCTCTTTGTTCATTTTCTTGGCATTACTAGGACTACTTTCCTTGCCTTGGTGGCCAACGTACTTCTCCATGAAAATTTCTTCAAATTGATCAAATTTGGAAATGCTTCCTTGATGCAATTTGTTATACCAATTCCAAGCATCTCCTTCAAGTTTTAATTCAAATAATATCATAACAAAATCATATATAACTCATTGTTCCACAATAACATCATTATAAAATTAAAAGGTAATCTCACAGAGAAACCCATCCACATGTTCCTTGGCACTAGAAAAATTGCTTCCATCAAACTTAGGCAACCATTCTTGGTGCTTTTCAAGCAGTCAGTAGATGGGATATGGGTATGCATAAAAATTCAATGGTTTGAATGAAGCATGCTTACGATAATCAATGGTGCTTTGATCTCCCTTCTCATGGAATTTTTTATAGAGCCCTTTCTTCCTTTCAGGAGGATCTTCAATAACTTGAAATTTATGGTCCTTATAGAAATATATCAATGAGAACTTTAATTGATGGGATGTTTTTGGGTTCACAACCATAACGCAACCATGAGTCATTATCTTGAATGGAATGTATAAATATAACGATATGATTTTTTTGGTGTGTTAGCCCTCATTAATTTGTAATATTGGCAAGAACAAATGACTGAGGACAAACATCAAACCACTTTGGAGTCCAGGACCTAGCCTTCCTAGACTCAAAGAGGTCTCTCTATGTTTTATGATTTAACTTGATAATTATAAATGTTGATATTATGCTAGTTATAGTGATGGGGGTTTCTTGTTTGATTGATTGGGTGGTTGGACAGACAAAGCTATAAAACTTAATCCATTATGCTATGGAGTCATAAAAGGCAGAATTGTGCATCAAATTTTCAAGGGCATTCACAAGGCAAGCTAACTATGCAGAATGGATCTTACTACCAGTGTGAATATGAGATGGAAGAAGGAGATTAAGGTTCAACTTAAATGCAGAGCAGACTTTTTGTGAATTCTGCATTCAGGTCTTAGAGGAAAACATTAAGATAATAAACACAGACAGAATTAAGGTGCTCTTTTAGAAAATCTTAATCCAAATTTTTTGTTTTGAAATCAGATAAATTGATGCACAACATGAAAATACAAAGGAAAACATGAATACAGAGGAAAAACTTCACCATTAACATAGCTCAAGAATCCTGTGAACGGTCTCTTATTATTGATGCCCAACTCAAACAGTTGCGGAGTTCCAATACTTCTTACAATGCAAGCTTCAGCAGGGTCCAATTTTCCAACCCTTTATTTTTCTAAGGCATGCAATATTTATCTTAAGACTAAGTCAGTTGCCCTATCTTACTTGGAAACCTTTCATTGATTACAATTAGCAGAAAATGGACAAGTGTGGCCATGCAAGGCCTGAACAGAAATCTCTGACAACAACATCACCTGTAGAATTAATGTTGGGCAGCTCTTCATGGATCCAAACGCTTCTATGGCTCTTCGGAAGATCAAAAAATAAGCTTGGAGGTAGTTGTGATGGTCACAAAGAGGTAACCAGTGGTGGCTCTAACATCTGGCCCTGCTCTTTAGAAAACCAGTGTTGGGTAATTAAATCTGGTGCAGTGATGGCTACTTTTCATTGATTAGTGATTATATTGATCTGCTTTGCTTCCTTTTCAGTTTCTGCTACTATATCTCTACACAAACACTCGACTCGATCTTTTCTGCCTGTCGTTCAGCTTCGCCCTGCTTTTTTCCCCTTGTCAGGTCCTACCCAAATCTTTCTACCATGTTTCACCTATTTCTTCATAAATGGCACACATAACGCATTCGCCCAGACATGGAGGGATGGTGGTTGGCGGACAGGGATGGATGATGGAGGACGTGGCATGGAGGGATGGCCCCACTTTAATCGCAATCGAGGGAAACCGGAAAAGCATAAGGTAAAAAAATGATATGGCGGTGAAAAGGTAAAGTAGAAAGATATAGTGAAAAAAGGAAAAAAAGGTAAGGTATGACGGTTTCGATAATGTGGTAAGGTATGACGTGTCCCACTTCATCGCATCGACGAAAAAATAAGATTTGGCATAAATCTTAAGAGGTAAGGTTTAAAAAATTTTGGGCTGCGAAGTGTGGGCAAGAGGTAAGGTTTATGTTGTACAACACGGCTACTAGTGGGTGGGCGAAGCTATGACAATATAATTTCAGACTTTTAATATAAGTGGGTTTTATAAAGTAATAATTCCAAAAATTTCCTTGGGTTTAATTGGGATTCAGAGCATTGGAGTTCAAAGTTTGGGAAAATAAAAGGTAAGAAGAGGGTGGATGGAATGAATGAGGGCAGCAACACTTCCCTCTTTTAGCTGAACTAAAAAGCAGATAGATTCATTTGCTGCTTTTGAAAGTCAGGATCTCCCTTTCTTCCTCTGAAAATAAATGATAGCCATGGAATATTATTTTCAGTATGAAAATATAAGCAATAATCAGTCACCTGGTGATACTGTGAAATACAGGAGTCTAACAGTGGCTCCAGTTGGGGATGGCAGCTCCTTCAGGAGGTGTCAAGAACACCGTAGACTAGTGGCCTGATCCATTGGGTTGATCTCAAAACTTGCAACTTAATCTACTACAAAACCTTTGTGGCTGAAAACCTTCAAGATGAGGTCAATACTCTCTGCAAGCTGAAGTCTAGGGCATACTTGATCTAAAAACTGGAAAGCAGTCTAAAACTAAAACTAGAAAAATGCTCAAAATACTGAGCTTGTTTTCACACCGACCTACCCTAATCTAACTTAGAGGTGATATATACACTAAGTGAACTCATTTCTCCAATGCAACCAATCAAGTAAATGACTACATGATTGATTCTTGTTCACTATTTTGAGTAGGTTGAAAAAACAAAAGGGCCACTCCCATTTTACTTTCCTATGAGCAGCAATGCTCAAAATTTTCCTTAAATCTGCAACAGACCATCTCTGGCATAGCATACTTCTTCTTTAGATGATTCTAAGAAACCAGCAAAAGGATCTTGGAACAATACCTGGCCCTGAGGGTTTAAATAACAAACTTCATCTAGGGCTACTCCTGGTTCCACTTTGTCATGCTCACGATCCTTCTGAAAGATAATATCTGTGTATTCTTCATGGTCATCTGAAATGGCATCCTCATTATATACCACTATGTTGTCCTCAAAAAAACCTGATATGTCTTGACTGAGTTGGTTGAATTATGTTTGAAGGCCCTCATTTTGATTAATAGGAGCACTTTATGACAATAGGCCTTCTTGAGAAGATAGAACAACATCAGTATCAATTTGTTCTTATGTTTCTTCATGAGGAAATTATTTAGTACACAAATCAGCAATAGAACAAATAGATGTAATCTCATCATTACATAAAAATTTAGAGGTTGGCTGCATGCTTAGAATCTGATTGATTTCTTCTTCAGTTTAAGGAGGAGGGAATCTTTGTTTTCTTTGGATTGAACAACAATTGTTTTATTTCTCTTGTGAAGACTGATCATGACGCTGAATGTATTCTTTAGCCTCACACAAAAGAGCAGATGAATTATCATTTTTCCCCACAGAGGGATCTTGTGGATCTTCTTTCATTTCCTGATTGCTTTCATTTTCAACTAACTTCTCTTGGTTATCATGACAGTTAAATTGAGAATGAAATTCATGAATTTCTTCTAAGAGATCCTCAGGATGCCAATTTCCTAAATCCTCATCAATATTTACAAGGTATTGTATGAGATCCTCAGATTGATCACAAAAATTTTCAGCTAATGATAAAGATGGAGAATATTCTTTATAATGCTCATAAAACACCTTGTGGAAATCTTTTAAAGAAACAAACTACCAGGGCTCAAACCTTCATACCATTCCCTCGCTTTCCCTTCTAATGTTTCCATGAACATATTCATGAGGTAATCCTCATGCCATTCGACCTTCAACTTCCATGAATGTATATGAAATTTAATGAGATGTAATGAAGCATCATCAACATTCTCATCTTGAAAAATAGGAAGGATTCTTTGCCAATTTACGTGAGGCATTTTAGGTGGGAATCCAGGAATTTGATCTCTATTCATTGGAGCATACCAGCATTGTATTCTTGGATCCATATTGTAACTATATCAAAGAGTGGGGTCACTTTATATTCACAACCAATCTAGATTCTTCTACTAGTGGAGTCTTTAGGTCAACTGAAAATTGTGGAGTCGCCAGGTGGATGATTTCAACTTTCTTGTGTTCGGCTGTTGTCCACCATCAACAACCAGATACCAATCTTGGAACATACTTGAATCATACAATATTTTAACTGGGGTTTCTGAGTTCTGATGAAATATTAAGCTTTTTTAATAACTCATTCCCTAGTATGGTTTCCATTATGTTAGCCCTCATTAGTTTGTAAGATTGGCAAGAACAAAAGACTGAGGACAAACAAAAAACCACTTTGGAGTCCATGGCCTAGCCTTCCTAGACTCAGGGAGGACTCTCTCTGTTTTATGATTTAATTTGATAATTATAATTGATGATATTAGGCTAGTTACAGTGATGGGGGTTGTTCGTTTGATTGATTGGGTGGTTGGACAGACAAAGTTGTAAAACTTAATCCATTGGGCTGAGTCATAAAAGGTAGAATTGTGCATAAAATTTTCAAGGGAATTCACAGGGCAAGCTAACTATGCATATTGGATCTTACTAGTAGTGTGAATATGAGATGGGAGAAGGAGATTAAGGTTCAACTTAAATGCAGAGCAGGTCGTCTCTAAATTCTGCATTCAGGTCTCAAAGGAAAACATTAAGATAACAAACACAGACAAAATTAAGGTGCTCTTTTAGAAAATCTTAATCTAAATTTTCTATTTTGAAATCAGATAAATTGATGCACAGCATGAAAAAGCAGAGGAAAACATTAATACAGAGGAAAAACATCACCATTAACATAGCTCAAGAATCCTATGAACGGTCTCTTATTATTGATGCCCAGCTCAAACAATTACGGAGTTCCAATACTTCTTACAATGCAAGCTTCAGCAGGGTCCAATTTTCCAACCCTTGATACTGCTAAGGCATGCAGTATTTATCTTAAGACTAAGTCGGTTGCCCTATCTTACTTGGAAACTTTTCATTGATTACAATTAGCAGAAAATGGACAAGTGTGGTCGTTCAAGACCTGAACAGAAATCTTTGACAACAACACCACCTGTAGAATTAATGTTGGGTAGCTCTTCATGGGTCCAAACTCTTCGATGGCTCTTCAGAAGATAAAACAATAAGCTTGGAGGTAGATGTGATGGTCACGAAGAGGTAACTAGTCGTGGCTCTAACATCTAGCCCTGCTCTTCAGAAAATCGGTGTTAAGTAATTAAATCTGGTGCAGTGCTGGATAATTTTCATTGATTAGTGACTGTGTTGATGTGCTTTGCTACCTTTTCAGTTTCTGCTGTTATATCTCTGAATGAATGCTCAACTCAATCTTTTTTTCCTATCATTGAACCTCACCCTGCTTTTTTCCCTTGTCGGGTCCTGCCCGAGTCTTTCTGTCATGTTTAGCCTATTTCTTCATAAATGGCACACAAAAGGCATTCACCCGAACATGGAGGGATGGTTTTTGGCAGACGGGGACAGGTTATGGAGGACGTGGCATGGAGGGATGGCCCCACTTTAATCGCAATCGGGGGAAATCGGGAAAGCGGAAGGTAAAACAATGATATGGCGGTGAAATGGTAAAGTAGAAAGATATAGAGAAAAAAGGTAGAAAAGGTAAGGTATGATGGTTTCGATAATGCGGTAAGGTATGACGGGTCCCACTTCATCACATCGGCAAAAAAAAAATATTTGGCATAAGTCTTAAGAGGTAAGGTTTAAAAATTTGCGGGCTGCGAAGTGCGGGCAAGAGGTAAGGTTTATGTTGTATAACACGGATACTAGTGGGTGGGCGAAGCTATGACAATAGAATTTCAAATTTTAATATAAATGCATTTTATAAATTAATAATTCCAAAAAGGTCTTGGGGTTTAAATGGGATTTAGAGAATTGGAGTTCATAGTTTGGGAAAATGAAAGGTAAGACGAGGGTGGATGGAATGAATGAGGGCAGCAACACTTCCCTCTTTCAACTGAACTACAAGGAAAATAGATTCATTTGATGCTCTTGACAATCAGGATCTCCCTTTCTTCCTCTGAAAATAAATGATAGCCATGGAATATTATTTTCAGTATGAAAATATAAGCAATAATCAATCACCTGGTGATACTGTGAAATACAGGATTCTAACATGGTGAAAGACTCCAACTTGTTGGATATATTTGGCAAACCTTTTGACATGATCATGGGAAAAGGTTGGATTTTCATCATACTTGGCTACCTGGAATCTTTGTGTGTATTCAAGGAAATTTGGATACCCAGGGATGGTAGTAATTTCCAACACAAGGTATATCTCATGAATATATGACATCTATTCGGTTACACATATCAATCATGTAGGAGTCACCAAGGTGAATTCAAAAACTCCTTGAGAGATGCTTGCTTCACCCAACAAGCATTAACTTTGAAGTTCAATGAATAACTAGGGCTTCATTCTTCCAATGGAGTTTCCATAAGAGGATACAAATTGTCATTGAAAGGGTCACCTATTCAAATATTAGACCAAGGAGGTAGACCTGTTTCCTCCCCAGCGACGGTGCCAAAAATTTTGTTGCACAAACTAGTAGGCCTTATAAAGAGGCAAGAAGCTAGAGGACACAACAACACCTAGGACAGAGGCCCACTATCACCTTAGCCCAAGTCCCCTACTCTTCTTGAATTTTCATCGATTGGGGGATTCTGAGTATTACTCACTTGTGATATATATCTCTATATGATAGGTTTGAAGTGAGGAAAGGTATCTCATTCAATGGAAAGGTTCAATAAAATTGCAAGCTTTGGGAGAAGTTATTAAGAATTTCCATGAAAAAACCCTTGGAGAAGAAACTACATGATACCTAGTGTTGAAATTTTACACGATATATATGTGCATACAAGGTCAAGGTAAAAGAGAGAAAATGAAATGAATAATTTACTTCACCAATTACTAAAGTGATTTCCTTCAAAGAATCCCTAAGTTGAAGGATTAACTTCTAGGGTTCCCTCTTGATGTTGTTGGAAAATGTAACTATTTTTGTTCTTCATAATTGTCAGTATACTCATGTAATTATAGTATATCTTATGTAACAAGCAAAAGAAGAAATAAAAATATTGTTTTCAAGCATGGGTTTCGTGTTTCTTTTGATTGGTCATCTAGGTTAGCATGTTCTTCATGCTTCTAGGGTTTTTCAAGTCATAATAATTATTATCATGAGTCAAGAGAGTTAATGTTATTTGTATAAGACCCATTCGAGCAAGTTGTAACATGTCAAAATAATGTATTTTGATTCTATAAGGTCAAAATAATCCTCCAAGAACAAGTCAGCCCTATTAGTGAGAATTCGGCCTAGAGAGGGCTATTCGACCTCTTGAAAAACATATATATAGAAGGAGAGGATATTAGACTCATTTTCACACAAACTTCTGCAATTCGATATCAAGCAGGAGAAGCAAGACAAGAAGAGAAAAGGAGATAGAATACAAGGAGAAAATACCAAGCAAAGGAAGGATAACCAATCTCTACCTATTTTTGTCAACACATGTGAGTTTTAGGGTTTCTGTAGTTTTTGCAGTGTTGATAATTCCAATTCGAAGTTGCGAGTCTGAAGTAAGGGTCGAAGTTGTGATTGGGAGAATGTTGAATAAGGGTTGACTCTTGTTGACTTTAAACACTTTGACTTTCTTAAAGAAGGGATACTTGGAGGGCTAACTTTGTGCTTGGAGGAGGTATTGATATAGAAGATTGGGTCTTGGATGTCTTATTTGAATTGATTCTATAAGAAGACAAGAAGTTATTTTTGGGTTTTCCACTTGGAGGGGTTTTTCCATGGCTTGGAGCCTACATTTGCGTCCATTGTCTTTATGGTTTACGCTCTTAATAAGTGTTTGATGAAAATAATCTAACAAATAATAATAAGAAGTTAATATAAGTTCACAATATTTTATCAAGGTTAAGGAGAATTGTTTAAATAACTACCCTACTACATTCTCCAACATGGTATCAGAGTTAAGATGAAGAAGAAGGGAACATGGAGATCATATTGTTGACATAAGAAGGGGTTTCTTGTCAAGGGGAATCATTTTCAAAAGACGGATTGTGGGAGAGTTTGGACGCGGATTGTAAGTGTTGCAATATTCCCTAGTTAGGGCCGAAAATTTTCATATGAGTGTGCTCAGATCTGAATATTTTAGAGGTCTAATTGGACATTCTTAAGAGGAAAAGAGTGTAGGTTGAAGTTCCTATTTTTGGACAGAATTGAAGGTCATCTTGTGGTTGTTGAAGGGAAAAAAGTAGGTGATATTTGGAACCCTAAGTGTGGATCTTTGAGGACTATGTCAAAGAAAGAATATATATACACATATCTTATGAAGATCTTACATTTGAGAGACCAGTTGCTAGGGCATGGGAAAGTCATTTCCAATTGATAAATGACTACTTATGTACTAAATGTTTTTCCACTAGAATGGATTAATTTTGCAACTAATGTCTACTCAAGAAAGGATACTACTTCTTTTGATTAACTATGAGTTCAATGTATCTTGGAAGAAACTAGGATAAAGGTAAAATATGACACCGAATAAAATGAGAAGTCTCAATAATTTGTTGTAAATTCCAAGAAAAAGAAGAAAGGGAAGTTTGGAAAGTCCAAAGGAAAACTAGATATTTCCAAGATAAAATGTTTTGGGTGCAATGAGTATGGAAATTTTAAGATGTATTGTCCAATTTAACAAGAAAAACAACAAAAGGAAGGAAAGGAGTGCTCACATAGCTGAAGAAAAAGGAGAAGAACCCAAGGATCTTTATTATTGAAGGAAGCTCCATCTCTAACAAGTTCATTTGCAATTTTTCTTTCCTTTATTAGAAAGTAGAAGTTAGAGTAAGCATGCATAGTTTCATTCTTTAGAAGAAATAATTATTTTTTGTGAAGCATAGCATAATATAAGGAAGAATTTGATGGTAGAAGTAGAGTCTACGTAATCAAATTTCTTTGGAAAAGGTCATCAAGCTACCAAGAAATGAGTCTATTTAGATCATCTTGCATGTCATAGATCATCCAAGCACTTTATAACATAATGTTAGAAGGAGACATCTTGCAAAAAGAATCACCAAGATCCTCTTATAAGAACCATCATCCAAGGAACTTTCTTGGAAGACGCACTATGACAAGTATACTCCACCTAGTGTGGAAACAATACTCTTGAAGGATGAAGGAATGCAAATAGTTAAGTTTCGGTATGAAAGACATAATTAAAGTATTCTCCTCTTAGGAAAATAAACTTATCTTCGATAAGAATAAGAAGCAAGCTTGTTCAAGGAAGGATGGCTAGATGGTTATATGAAAGAAAATGTATAAATGTTCTTAGTAACTCTTCTCTAGAAGGTATAATTTATGTCTACAAGAATCTTGCAAGAAAATTTGGTTAAAATAATATGCTCAGAATTATTTCATACAATCACATTATGCTTGAAGTTTGGATCAAGACTTTGCCACAAAAGTAAGACTTGAATGATGATATTGATCAACATAGAATATGGTTTCTTGAAGAAAGAAAGAGAGATAATAATTACAACTCCAAGGAAGAAGAAATTGCAGTTTGTTAAGCACTTTGATTACAAGTGATCATCTTGGAAAAATATATTTGGTAAAATATAGACCATGCGAAAGGATGTTGATCTCAGAAGTAAGAAGAATCCAAAGATGCCATCATATTAAGGTAATTTTGATATTAATGTCTTGGTTTTGGTTATCTGGTCAATATATGTTTTGCTTCCTGAAAAGAAATTGCAAAAAATCATAATAGGCAGTTGAGGCAAGTATATCTACAACTGTTGGTTTTGAACTCAATTCAATGAATACATAGATTGAGTGGATGGTTTTGGTAATCCTTGAAGGATTGTATGGTTAAGATGTTTATATAATCTTGGGATTAAGAGGCAGCAATACAAATATATAACCTTATATTCATATGACGATGAAGATCACTTTCATGTCTAAAGGGAGTTATTACTAAACACTACTTTGATAGGCTAAATATAATTCCTTTGTTGATGATGACTAGAGGAAAGTGATATGAAAATTTGAAGGCTCAAATCCTTTCACATTTTGGATCCATCACATTCAAGATCAATTGGTAAAAATGCAAAGAGGAGGAGCCATGTAGCTACATGAAGGACTAGTAGTTGATGTATTTATTAAGACACACTAGAAATCTTCCCAATTGAAATGAAGTAAAAGAATATCCTTTATGCTTTATAGGGAGTAAGGAGTCTCCTTAAATTTTTTAGAAGGAGCAAGGATGTATTCCCCAATCAAGAGGGAATGAGAAAATCCTCTCTAGGTTGAGAGGGATTGATGTTAATGACATCATATTCACCATGTGTCATGCATTAGACCAAGACTAATAGCCATAAATCTTAGTGAAGGCACTAGGAAGGAGAATAGAGGATTCTATAAGCATCTAATGCTAATACTCCTTGAGGATATAAAATCCAAGATAGGAAGTAGTCTTATTGACCGACACTCTTTGAGTATTGGATGGGTATCCAAGACAAGCATGATCGAAAAGCATGGATATTCCTTGAGGATTGGGAATCCAAGATAAGAATAGTCATAAAAGGACATACCTAGTGAACATTCAGATTGGGTATGTACCTTTAAGAGGTAGTGTGGTGTCTCACATATAACCCCCCAACATTATTCTCTGATATAAATAGAGCTTGTCAAGTTAAGGCCTTACTATGCTGACAATGTTGGTTATGATGATGATGCTTTAAAGATGGATTATCAATCTGGCCCTTCTTATAAGAATTATTAAGTTTGAGAATATCCTTGTACTGGTTATACAATTATGAATACCTCCCTAATTAAGAGGGAGTGTTGGAAAATGTCACTAGTATCAGTCTTCAAATTTTTCATTATACTCTTGTCATTATGTGTATCTTATGTAACAAGCAAAAGAAGAAAGAAAAATATTATTTTCAAGCACGGGTTTCATGCTTATTTTGATTGATCATCTAGGTTATTCGACCTCTTGAAAAACATATATATAGAAGGATATTCGACTCATTTGCACACACTCTTCTACAATTTGATATCAATCAAGAGAAGTAATACAAGAAGAGAGAAGGAGCTAGAGTACAAGGAGAAAAGACCAAGCAAAGGAAGGAGAACTGATCTCTACCTATTTATGTCCATAGCAGTTGTTGCAAGGCTGAGAATTACAAATCAAGGTTGCAGGTCTGAAGTAAGGGTTGAAACTGTGGTTGGGAATAAGTTGAATAAGGGTTGACTCTTGTTGAATTTTAAGACTTTGACTTGCTTAAAAAAGGAATCCTTGGAGGAAAAACTTGGTACTTGGAGGAGGTCCTGATCTAGAAGTTTGGGTCTTGGATGTCTCATTTGAATTGATTCTATAAGAAGATAAGTTATTTTTGGGTTTTCCCCTTGGAGCCTATATTTTTGTCCATTTTATTTTTTGTTTATGTTCTTGATGATTGTTTGATGAAAATAATCTAACAAATAATAATAATAAACTAATATAAGTTCATAATATTTTATGAAGGTTAAGGAGAATTGTTTAAATAGTTTCCCTACTACATTCTCCAATAGATGCAACAATTAGGGAATCAATATTTATGGAGAATACACCATGGTAATTCCACCGAAACTTGAGCACCTTTAGAGGAGACACAAAGGAAGATTGTTTTCCAAGCCAAACTCAAAATTTCCTCCCCTATTGGAATTCGCACCAAGCCCTAGGGAGCCTCCTTATGCTTAAAGGGATGAAGAAAAGAATGTTGGAAATGTTGTCATTGATGGCAAAGGAGGCAGAGACAGGAACAGTTACAAGAAGACAAAAACAGACAATGGAGGCAGCAAAGAAGAAATGAATATAAAGAGAGAAAGGCAGAGGCAGAGGAAGCAAATACGGAGACAGAGCCGTTATCACAGCAGTAGAGGCAGAGGCAGAGTGACAGAAGCGGCAGAGGCAGAGCCGAGCGTTACACATAACATATTTCCGGATTGTGTTTTTAATAGTTATATGAATGGTGGAACTCTGCGTTGGAGGCGGAACCATAGTCAAATGTGCAGTATGAATGGAGGCAGAACCATAGTCGCAACAAAATATATATATATATATATATATATATATATATATATATATATATATATATATATATATATATATATATATATATATATATATATATATATATATATATATAAAATTAAAATTGTGGAGGACCGGAACCTGGAGCAGCGGAACCGTGACGGATGAACAGTGACGGTTTGGAGTGAAACCGTGGATTTCTTCGCACCACCATCCATCGGAAAGCGGTATTGGAGGAATGGGCAACGATTCCATTCAGAGTTCAACACGTGGCGAAGTGGACCCGTCCAAAACCGCTCTTTAAAGGGCGCCATCGCGCATTATACCTCGACTGAAGACGTGGAGCGGAATTAACATACACCGTTGATCCGAAGGCTCGATATCTAACGGTGGTCGCTCTCTGGAATTGGCCGAAGTTTAATGAAAGAGCCCGGAGGTTAACTAAGGTACGGTGCGTGCGGTTGATTGGTCTTTTGGTTGTATTGTGGGCCGGGGAGGAGACATATGAATTCGGTTTATTAATGTCAGTCGACATATTGTAATGATTTGGATATAGTTCAAGGCATTTTATATATAAGTTTCATGTTACGGAGCCCGAATTTAAAAGAATCAAAGGTCCAAAGCATATTTATGAAGTGATATGGAGCGCATAATACAAAGTTTTATAAGGCGGGACCCACAATATCACAACGATCGCAATATCGCAACATCGCAACATTGCGCCATCGCACCATCGCAACATTGTAACATCGCACCATCGCAATATCGCAACTATCGCAATATCGCAGTTGATTGAAACTGCACAGCAACTATCGCAAATAGAAATTTGCGATTGCGATCAATCGCATTTGAAAACGTGTCAGGTGGGCCCGAAAGGAGTTTTATATGGTTTAAAACAGACTTTATTGTATGCGATGAGAGTATGTTAAGGTGTATTAAAAGGGCAGATTATATGATTAAATCATCTTATAATTAAGCCAAGAGACAAAGTTGGGTTATATATATATATAACGTTGTTGCGATAAGCCGTGTGGTCTGTAGACCCACGGGCCTCAGCTTAAGGGGAGGACGATTATCAATATAATACAATTGTGATATATGTATGTTCCAGCCTGCGGAACTCGCCACATCAACAAGACACTCGTGGCATGAAAAGGGTTGGAATTTCCCTGATTTAAAAGTCAGCAATTACATTTTATATATTTAAAAGGCTCAGTTACACATATGCAGCAATTACACCCCCACAGAGGACAGAAAAGAAAACAGAGCTGAAAGGAGATAAAACACAGTCACAGAAAAGACAATGACAGCCAAAGAAAAGACAAATGCGTAGCGATTCAAAAGACTAAATGAGTTGAGCTGGAGTTCACATTGTAATTCGAATGTAAATGTTTTAATTGTTTTATTGTTTGTGATGCATTGGCAAGTCTCCGGAGGAAAAACAAAATTCCCACTGTAATGTTAAATTGATACCTACAGTTATATTTTCTAAATAAGCATATAAAAGGAGTGAGAAGGCAGAAGGCAAAGAGACATGACTGTCCATTTCGAATTCCAAGTAGAATACAAACAGTCATGTGAGGAAATCTACAAATAATATCATCTTGATATGCAAAGAGTAGTTAGAGAGAGTAAATATAGAGAAGGCAGAGTACAGAAGAGTGAGGTGGAGAAGATTAAGAAAAGAAGAGCATAAAGAGAAGCTACAGAACAGAGCTGATATCTGAGGTAAATCAGCAAAAATTCAGTTTGATAAATTGAGGAAGTTGGAGCTTCCCTATCAAGTTGCAGCTTGATAGCTGTCAGTTGTAGCTGACTGAGGTTGGAGCCTCCTGTAGGTTGGTGCCTGGAGAAAATCAAAGGGAGTTGGTGCTTCCTTGCAAGTTGTAGCTTGCAGAATTGAGGTAGGAACCTCCTGTAGGTTGGTGCCTGCAGAAAAACAGTGGTGAGAGGGAATTGGAGCTTGCCTTTGCATCACAACAATAATTAGATGTGGTTTTCTCCCTTTATGGGTTTCCACTTATATCTGGTGTCTCTGTGCATGATGTTTATGTGTTGACCTGATTTATATCATCTGCTTAATACCTGTTGCTCTCATATTAAGTCTGTTGTTATATTATGTTAATACTTGCTGCTCACATTCTAAGATTACTCACATATTAAGATGAACATGAAATGAAGGTGTAACTAAGGTTTAATAAAAATTTTAAAAGATTATAACTGTGTTAAATTGATTCACCCCCCCCCCCCTCTCACTTTAACTAAGATTTCAACAAAGAAAGACAATTTGATAGTAAAATTCAAGAGTGACCACCAAGGGACAAAACTAGTGCCTAGACCACTGGGAGGTTGGAGTCATGGGAAGTTTGATTTGGTCAAATCGTCCTTCAAGCAGGCTTAAAGAGGAATCCCTAACTACCCCTTCAAGCAATTTCCCTCTTCAATTCAAGTTAATGAAGTTACATGGATTAAACACAATTAATATCCACTAAGAACATTATTTTCACATTATCAATGAATAACACATGCAAACTTTCTCAATATTACAATTCTAGAACAATATTAAATAATTAGGGCCAAATTTTATCAAGAGACAACATTCCATGCATTAGACATTAGCAAAATCAGAAATACATCATTAAAGAGCACTTGCAAGACAATGTGAATTATTTCCATCCATCAACAAGACATTAGAGCCTCCAAGAGATATAGTGAAAATTATCCAAACACCAAAATTCATCCATAACATCGAAATCCATCCACGAAATGCAGGTTTGAAATCTCTGAAGAGGTGTGCGAAAAAACCAAGTGTGATAATTAAGATGAGACTAGGTCCCATCTATTTATACAAGTGTTATGAGTTCAAATTTTAAAATACAAAGCCCCTTTATAAGCCTAATGTGTTAATTAACCCACCCATGGTAACAAGCCAACCATGATAGCTTTTAAAAACAAATTATTTTATCTTCCTCCAAATCCCATGCTAGGTTAACGGCATGCATGCGCGGAGGCCTAGACGGGCGACATTGAGACCTCTTGTGCAAAAAATGTGGGAGAGGGCCTCAAAAATTATGATGAAGAGGGTGATACCCTCCTTATGCTACAAAACATATTTTGGACCCCTATTTTGGGTTTGGGGCTCCAAAATGGGTCTCATGGGTCTCCAAGTAGCTCAAGATCAATTTGATGCTCCATCAATGAGGGCTAGAAGATGGCACATGTCCTCCTATGTCTCCCTAGGAAATACATAACCTCCTTTGGGCCTTGTATCAACTGCCAAGTGTTGGGTGAAATGTGTAGCCCCATTGGGGAAATATGGTGTATGTGCATCATCATCTAGAATAAATAGGGCAAGAACAAGAAAATGGTGGTGTTGAAGAAGCCAACAATGTTCTGCATGAATGGAGGGCCATGGCTCTCAACGCTCACCCTACAAATTCCATTGTGATCCTCTAGAGGGATTGGATCCTATATAGGGAGGCCATTTCCAAGACAAAAACCCACTTGCAATCTTGTATAATATCCACTGAGTCTCCTCACCTTCAAGTATAATGACTCATTAATGCAATTAAATGAATAATATCGCTAATCAGGGGCATGGATACTTCATAGCGGGTTTCCCTTCCAAATGTGGGGCTTTGAGCATGTACTAGTGTTACCTTCCATGGTAGGAGTGGTTAATGAAGGACCCTATTAGGTGATTTCAATCTTTAAGAGAATGACAATTCCAAGGTACATCCTTCAAATGGAAAGTACCATGTGAAATAATGTTATGAAACCAGCTCCAAAAATAGAAGAAAAGAGAGATCAACACCTTAGAAATAAGCCACTTCGAGGGGGAAACCCCCTTTACATTACATAAATGAACAATTTTTGGATGATTCAAATGACAAAACTTCATTTCTATATATAGGATTCCATGGGATCACAATATAACCCTAGCCAACCTAACAATAATAATGTAAGGGCACAACAATAACAATAGAGGGGTTTTATGGGGCACAATAATAACAATATGGGGACTACAGGGGCACAAAAATAACAATAAGCGGGCTACACTAATAACAATAAGGGACTACACTAGTAATATAGGGACCTAACATGCCCCTCTCCTTCAAAAAAGTGTTGTCTTCAACGCTTGAGTAGCTCTAGATGCTTCTGTATAAAATTCTTGTCCTCCCATGTGGAATCTTCACTTGGTAAGTTCTTCCACTTGATGAGATACTCTCAAATTGATTGACTTCGTAGCTGTCGAGTTCTTGTTTTCGTGACTACTTCAGGTTCAAATATGATTTTTCCTTCCTCATCAAGTTCTATAAATATTGTTTGAACTGGAATTTTGTCACCTATAACATTCTTTAAGCATGAAACATGGAAAATTGGGTGCACTTGAGAAGAAGTGAGAAGCTCCAATTTGTACGCCATGGTACCAATATTTTTCAACACCTTGTAAGGACCTTAGTACTTTGGCGATAATTTATTATCCTTCTTAGCTTGCTTGAGGGACATTTGTTTGTATGGTTGTAGCCGTAAAAATACTCAGTCTCCTACATCAAAACTTATCTCGCTGCGACGTTGATTTGTCTATTGATTCATTCGATTTTGTGCCAAATTTAGGTTATCCTTTAAGAGTTGGAGAACTTGTTGTTGATGCTCGATGTGATCTTCCACTGCTTGAACCTTAGAATTTTCTCTTAAAGATGATGTGATGGATGCTGGATGATGTTATCTCCAAATTGATCTTGATTGGCTGCTCATCAATCAACTCAATGTAACTCTTTCAAACCACTTCTAACTGAACATTAGCCTCTTCAGTTTGAGAGGGCTCTCTCAAAGGGGGTTTATGATTTTGAATAATGATAGTACTAAACAGCTAACTTTATGGAATTGTAACTTGTTTTGTATGATTGCAGGTTGAAAAATGCAGGCTTGCTACCATTGGGCTTATGGAGTCAACAATTAGTAGTCTTAGTGACAGTGGTTATTCACATGGAAGCTGAGGCATATAAAGGTTTTCAACAAAGATCATTCACACATACAACATAGGAAAACAAAGTCATTTCACCACTAAAGGAATTCAGAGCATAATATTATGAATTATGAGTAATTAGGGATGAAATCTACTGCAAATTATTAAAAATAAGATAAATATCAATAAGACATCAAAAACCTCATAAGAATCTCAAGTCTGGAAGTAGAATTTCACTTTGTGTTACTGATAATAGTCAAAAACATACAAGCAGCACTTTGGTGCAAATATTCTCCAACCCTTTGCTTCTTCGATGTTTTGTCTACAAATAGAAATTCTTTACAATATGGATGATCTTCCTAGTGGCTAGATCCTCTCATTCTACTATGACACCTTTCATAACTGAAATCAATAAATTAAAACAAAAAACTGACAGTTACCTTTGAAGTAACAAACTCCTAATAGGACTCTATCTCATATTTATTACATTCCTCTATCTTATTTGTGAAACAGTTACATGATGGTTACATAATGAATGTCACACGCTCGAAGGACACATGACAAAGTTAACCACCACTTTACATATTTATAGCACCCCTAGATCTGTGGAGCATAACCCTGCTTCTTAGGAATGGATGACCTTCATCTTCAACGTTGCTTTGACTGATGACCTGTCATCATGGCACTCCCTTTGAGTCATAAATATCTGCTAATGAGGTCCTCTGACATGCTAGAAGTCTCCAGCTGGAAAAAAATGCTTTTAGGATGCTCAAAATCCTTCAAAAATTGCTCGCTACGAAAACAGGACAATTTCGTAGCGAGTTTTAGTAGCGTGGGAAAAGTGGCTTTTCCATCCATCTTCTTCACTTATTTGTTGTTCCATCATCTTCATCATGTCATGACACCTTACAACCATGGATCCTTCTCCTTATAACATGCCCAAACTAAATTTAAATGCAAAAAATCACCTACATTTTTTTTCGTAGCGTATCTTTGGCTTTAAGCCTGGGGTACGCTATGAAAAATGTGCAAAAAACCAAAAATTGCTCCCTTCAAGAACATCTTCAAAAACTGCCCTCCAACTGAAAAATTGGGTTTCTCTGCATGTTATGAACCTCCCAAAACATTTTCCATAATATCTTATTACTCTTGTGGTGTTTCCTCCTCATTTGCAATTAGTTGACTAATGGGCTCTTCTACCACTGTCATCTTCAAACCTTTCTTTTCCAACTCCACATGAATTAGATCCAATTGTTGTTGAAGATCTTGTACTTTATCCTTTAATGCCCTGTTCTTGGATTGCAAGTGTAGATTTATCTTTTTTATATGTTTAACCTCTCCCCTTAGTGGTTGAGTCCACTTTATCAACTTTTCTGTATTGTCTAAGGTCTTTGAAACACTGGTGACTTGATCTTCCCAGATTTTTCTCATTTGCTCAAACTAAACTTTCTCAACTCTGTGTTTCCTTGCCTCTTGCTTCAACACTGATATCTCCTCACCTGCCACCTTCAACTGCTCTTTAAGGGTTTCAATTTCTGAATTTTCACTAATTTTCCCTTTACCCTTTCTTTGTTTGATGATAACCAGCTCTTCTTTTGCAGGTGAAGACAGATCTATAATGCTTGGTGGCTGAGAAGTTTCACTAACCTTCTTAATCTCTTTGCTTCTTTCCATGACTTTTCTTGCATGCCTAGTCATTGGCTTTCTAGGTTGAAACATGAAACCAACATCATCACCTGAAAACTCTAATTTTTTAGTTGCCTTACCTTTATTTAGCTTTCTTCCTCCATCTTCAACATCTTCATCTTGGACAATGGGAGTTTATTCAATGTCAATTGCATGCAAGATGTCCTCTAAGTTTCCTTTAGCCATTGTTTGGCTCCTAGTAACTCTCTTGTTGCTTTGTTTGCTAACTGTTGGCTTCTGTTTTGCAGGTGTTGTTTTAGGTGTGTCAATATTTTGCAAAGGCTCTGCCTCCATTCTCACTGGTTCTGGAGGAGATGATCTATTCCCTTCTTCAACTTCCTCTACTACATTTGATGATGAAATTTTTCTAGGTTTGGAGCCTCTCTTAGGAGTGACAACATCAATTTCAAAACCACTCATGAACAAAAAGGGAGTCCAATCTCTGTCTAGTCTCTTTAATTCCTCTAACACCAATAGCTTAATTAAACCATGATTGAAAAGAGAAGTTGCATTGCCTTATGTTTTAATTTGAACCTTGTCTGACATTTTACCTAGACTTCTATATAAATAAAGGGGCAAGTCAAGTGACCTCTTACCCATAAAACACAAAAGAAGCCTAAGGTGGTAGGAGTAGACCATGTGAAACCTTCCTTCACAGGTAAAATACTTATGAATGATCATTAGCAGCTTTGAATAGTTGTCCTTCATGAAACTCCTAGGGATAGCATTTGTCAAATCAATTTCACTATGTCCTTGATTGATGAACTCTTTGCAATCCTGCATTGTGAACTTGATGCCTTTAAACCATTGTTCCCCTCCTCTAGGGATTTCTATTGTTGTTGAAATGATGTTTGGTGTCACTGTAAGGTTCATCATTCCCACTTTTGAAGTTGTTCTAGTGAAACTGTTAACAAAATCCTTGGAAACCTGTAGATGACAACCCTGCAACCTTTGACAGAATTGCAAGCAACCTGTTCTTATGAAAATATCCTTGGCATTTTTGGCTTCATTGAGAAAATTCATGTCCATGGGCTCATACCTGTGGCAGTGACCACATTTTTTTGTTCTCTTCCTTTCAGCCATGGGTGGCTTTATATCTTCTCAGCCTCACTTGCTTGATGACACCTGCAACCTTTAAATCTGCCAGCAACCTGCTTGGCTCGATGAAGCAGCTCTCCAAAAATCCAATTACATGAAAATATAAAGCGGAGTATGAAAAAAATACTAATTGGGTAAGGTTTTGTGGTTTGAAATGACATCTCATGCATTAATCATGACACATGCATGCTAAAAAGGGTAATGATGACCTCATACATGGCTTTGGACGTTTGAATTAACCATAACAAACTCGAATTACCTCCACCCTAACTCCTCCAATCATAAACTGACATTTCATATCGAATTTGACAAGACAGGTAAGAAAACAAGTTTTCGTAGCGTAGCTATTTTATTCTCTGACAGTTTCGCTACGAAACTACTAGGCAATTTCGTAGCGAAAATTGTTGTTTTGCAGTATAAAATGCTACGAAAGGTTGAAAAACTGACTTAAGCACCCTTTTTGAATTTAAATGCATAGGGAATGGAAACTGATACCATAGGATGACTGATGGGACATGACATGACCTAAATGGAGGTGGCCTTGAACCTTAGGATAGGTTAAACATGTAAAAAATGAATTTTTTCTATACCAACTTGAAAGGCTTAAGGAGACCTTATCCTTTTGATAAATGAACTGTATGACCATGTCAAGTAATGTTTCACAAAATTATGAATGATAAAATATGATATCCATAAAGTTCCATAAATGGGGTCATTTTTGCTGCAGTATGAAAGGAAGTGTTATACCACCATTCAGCCAGAGGTAACCGCTTGACCCATTGTGTTTGTTTGTCAGATACAAAACAAAAAAGATATCCTTCCAATGATTTTTTCACTATCTCAGTTTTCCCATCGGATTGAGGATGATAAGAGGAGCTATGGGCTAGTTAAGTACCCAAAAAAGAAAATAATTCCATCTAAAAAATTCCAGTGAAAATGGGATCTATGTCACTTACAATAATCTTTAGGCTTCCATTTCGCTTTTGAATTGTTTCCATAAATCCAGTGGCAATTGTACTTTCTTTAAACGGATGAGATCATGCACGAAAGTGTGCATACTTAGTAAGTCTATCAACTACCACCATGATGACACTCTTTCTTACGAACTTAGGCAAACTTGTGATAAAATCCATTGATACCTCCTCCCAACATTGACTTGGAATGCGTAAAGGTTGTACCAGACCCAGTGTCTTAATTGTCTCAACTTTATTTTGCTAACAAACCAAACATTCTGCCACAAACCTTTTAATATCATATTTAAGTCCATCCAAAAAAAATATTTCTTCACCTTGTGGTAAGTTTTTAAAAATCATGAGTGTCCTCCTACGAGAGAGGTGTGCAATTCCAAAAGAATATTTTGTTTTAGTTGGGAATTCTTACAAAGATATAAGCGATATTTGTACCATAAGGAATCATTTCTCCAACTAAATGTATCAGATGTATTGGGATCTTGCTGCAAATTTTGAATGAGTGTCCACACTTCTTCGCCATTCTTCCACTCTTCCCTTGCTTCGGTTATCCAATCTGATTGGATAATAGAAATGGCACAAAGCAATGCTTCCACCTCCTCATCCTTTCTTAAGACTGCATTTGCAACAACATTTAGCTTCCCTTTTTTGTACATGATTTGAAAGTCATAACCCAACAACTTTGTGACCCATTTGTGTTGCTCTTCTGAAGATAGTCTTTGTTCCAAAAAGTATTAAGGACTATCATGATCAGTTTCTACCTTGAAGTGTCTTCCCATTAGGTAAGGTCACCATTTCTTTAGTGTATGTAGTATTTCCAACATTTCCTTCTCAAAAATAGCTTTCTGTAAATACTTTCCTTTGATTGGATGACTTTCAAAAGCAATTGGTCTTCCTTCTTGCATTAAAACAACACCAATTCTATTTCCTAAGGCATCGCATTCCACAATAAAGTTTTTTGTGAAGTCTGGCGTAGCTAAGACCGGTGCTAGGCACATTGCCTCTTTAAGATTTTAAAAGGCCTTAGTTGCTTCAGGAGTCCATGAAAATGCATCTTTCTTCAATAATGTTGTTAGAGGTGTTGTTATTCTCCCATAATTCTTAACAAACTTGCGATAATACCGTATTAACTTGAGAAATCCTCGCAACTGCTTTATGGTTATCGGGACTTTCCATTCCTTAATGGCTTTAATTTTTTTAGGGTCTACCTTAACACCCTCCTGAGATACAATATGACCCAGATATTCCACCTCTTGTACTCCAAAGAAACATTTGGAGGTTTTTGCATATAATTGTTTCTCCTCCAATAGTTTGAGAACCCTGTCAACATGTTGGACATGATTCTTCCAAGACCTGTTGTAGATTAGTATATCATTAAAAAATACTAACACAAATTTTCTAAGGAATGGTTTAAAAATGGAATTCATCAACCCTTGAAATGTAGAAGGTGCATTAGTAAGGCTAAAAAGCATGGCCAAAAATTCATAATGACCCTCATGAGTTCGAAAAGTTGTTTTCGAAATATCTTCAATCTTCATTCTAGTTTGATGATATCCTGAACGAAGATCCAACCTAGTAAAATAAATTTCTCCATGCAATTCATCCAATAATACATCAATCACAGGAATGGGAAATTTATCTTTAATAGTGAGCTTATTGAGCTCCCTATAATCCAGACACATTTGTCATGATCCATCCTTCTTGTGCACCAATACTATTGGAGCAGAGAAAGAACTTTGACTAAGTTGAATTATACCAGCCTCTAACACTTCTGCAATCATACGTTCAATTTCGCTCTTTTGGACATAAGGATATCTATAAGGCCTGATGTTTGGAGGAACACTTCCTGGAATCAAATGAATAACATGATCATAATCACGAATTGGTGGGAGTCCTTTGGGAGTTTCAAACACCTTGGAATGATTGTCCAAGGCTTTTTGGAGATCTAGAGAAATAGATTATTTTGATGTTGGAACTTCTAGTGAACATAATTGTGCAATTACACCTTGTTGTTCTTTCTTCAAAAGGTTTATCATGACATTAGAGCTTGTTAGCTTTCCCGACTTCCCTGTGATACCCTGTAATTCAAATTCCATTCCTTCTAGAAAAAAATTCAAGAAAAGTTCTTGAAAATTAAAACCTACTATCCCCAAATATTGTAACCATTGTACTCTTAGTACAACATCAGCACCTCCCATTGGAATGGAAAGAATTGGACTATTCAATACATATTCCCCCATGGTTAGCTTGATATTATGGCATTTTCCAAAGCAATTTATAGTCCCTCCATTTGCAACCATCACTTGACACTTTGGAGGAGGAAGCAATTCAATTCCTTGGCTACCTTACAATGAATAAAATTATGGGTACTACCTGAATCAATCAACACTATTACATTTTTCTTCTTGATGTCATTTTATCTTGAGAGTTTGAGGAGTGGTAATTCCTGCCAATGCATTACATGATATGGTCAGACTCATTTCTTCTTTCTTTAGGGTTGGTTCTTGGTGTATATCCTATTCTTTTGAAGTTTCTTGTTAATTTTCTTCCTCCTCTTCACAATCTATGTAAAATAATTTATTCTCAACACACTTATGACCTTTAGTGTATTTTCTATCACAACTGTAGCAAAGCCCTTTTGCTCTTTTTTCTTTCAATTGTTGTGGTGTCAACCTTGTAGGTTGTGGAAGTCTAGGAATAGCAACACTTCCATCTTTATAGATGTGAGTGGTAGGCTTCCTTGTCACCATAATTTTACTTTCAATTTTTCTTGCCAACCTGAATGCCTTCTCAAACGAATCAGGTTTCCAAAGGCGAACCTCATTTTGGATGTTATCCTTTAGTCCCTATGAAGACATCAATCTTGTGTTCCTCTGGAATATCAGTTACCATTATATTCAATTTTTGGAAGTCCTCAATATGCCCCACTATTGAACCCTTTTGTTTAAGATTTATCAATTGGCTAAAGAAGGTGTTGCTCTTTGTATCCTCATAATGTGCTATCATTTTCTCCGTAAAAATTGACCAAATGACAATTTTTTTACAAGAGAAAAACCATCGATACCATACAAATGTATTTTTAACGCTGTTACCGATGAAATAGTTAATCGCACTGTTACCTACTTTTTTTTGGTAGCATAAAAAGCACCCGATTTTGAAAAGTGGTGATGCAGAATCACCCCCTTTTTTTGTGCACATTTTTGACACTCTAATATTTTTATTTATGAAGTATGAATAATTGTTTTAAAATGTTAGTGATTTTCATGCTAATTTTGAAACGTATTGATGCAGCATCAACTTTTTTTTTTTAGAGCGGTGATTTTCATGCTAATTTTGAAACGTATTGATGCAACATCAACCTTTTTTTTTAGAGTGGTGATTTTCATGTTGGTAATAAAACACAAAACTTAGATTAAAAATATATATATATAAACAATAAAAATTGGAAAAAAAAAAACAAACAAACAAACAAAATTAACTCGTAAAAATAAAAAAATTTAAACAAAAATAAATAATAATAATAATAAAAAAAACAAAACAAAAATATTCGAAAATTAGATCAAAAGAAATGACAAAATTTGAAAAAAAAAACACATAATTTATTTTTATTTTTTTTTCTAATATTTTTATTTTTATTTGTTAACTTTTTTATTTACTTTAATGTTCATTTTTATATCGATTCATTTTTTATTTTTTATTCTTATATGTTATTCTTAATTTAAAAAATAAATAAAATAGAAATAAAAATGAAAAAATTATTGTTTATTTTTATTGATTTATTTTTCGATTTTATTTTTATTTTTATTTTTATTTTTATTTATTTTTTGGTCAAACTAACTGGTATTGTTATTGGTTATTTATTTTTATTTTTAGTGTTTAGTTTTTTATATTTTATTTTATTTTATATTTGTTATATTTTATTTTTATTTTTAGTTTTAGTTTTATATTTTTAAAGTTTTATGATCAAACTAGCCGTTATTGTACAACGGCTATTTCGAGCTTCTTTTTCTATTTGGAGCTTCTTTTTTATTTTATTTGATTTATTTATTTATTGATTTTTATGGTCAAACTAGCCGTTATTGTATAACGGCTAGTTGGAGTTTTTTCTATTTGGAGCTTCTTTTTCTATTTGGAGCTTCTTTTTTATTTTCTATTTTGATTTATTTAATTATTTATTTTTTTGTTCAAACGAGTTGTTATTGTTATTGTTTATATTTTATTTTATTTTATATATTTGTGATATTTTTAATTTTATCGATTTATTTATTTATTTATTTAATTTTTTATAGTTTTATTTTTATTTTTATTGTCAAACTAACCGTTATTGTACAACGGCTATGTGGAGCTTCTTTTTCTATTTAAGTTGCGTCCTTGATCAGATTTCATATCTTGTCCTGATGATGAACCACACTCGTTGGTTCGAAACGCGTCGACACAAAATTCTCCATTGTGATTTTCACCGAAAGATTTGATAATTAAAAAAAACAAAAATTAACCAAAACAATTTATTAAAAAAAAAAAAAAAACATCAAAAACATTTTTTTCTAAGTTATTAAAAAAAGCCATATAATTAAAAATAATAATAATAAATAAATAAATTTTAAATTTTAAAAAAACAAACAAACAAACAAAAACAAAAAAACAAATTTTAAAATTAACAAAAAAACAAATTAAAAAAAAAACAAAAACAAAAACAAAACAAAACAAAACAAAACTTAAAATTGAAAAAGAAAATTTTAAAAAAAAAAAAAAAAAACACATGCAAATAATTAAAAAACAAATATCAATGAAACAATTTATAAATTTTAAAAATGAAAAACTAAATAAAAAAATATTTAAAAAATAATAATAATAATAATTAATTAAATTAAAATTTAATAAATTTAATAAATAAATTTAAAATTTAAAAAAAAAAAAAAATTAATCTAAAAAATTAAATTTAAAAACAAAATTTAAAAAAAACAAACAAAAAAATTAAAACAAATTAAATTTAAAATAAAAATTTTGAATTTAAAAAAAAAAAATTATCGTGGTGGTGCCACCAATCGGCCTCCCGCCCAAGTGGCGGCAGAGGCCGGCCGCTTGGCAGGTGGGGAGACTGCATGCAGCCCCCCGCCCGCCCAACGGCCGGCCTCGCGGGTGGGGAGGCTGCATGTAGCCCCCAGCCCGCCCAGCGACCGGCCTCCGCCGCCACCTGGGCGGGAGGCCGATTACGGGAATCGCCCTCCTGCGGCGGGAGGCCGATTCCTGGAATCGCCCTCCCGCGGCTGGAGGCCGATTCCCAGAATCGCCCCCCCGTGGCGGGAGGCTGACTCCAGGAATCGTCCTCCCTCCCACCGCCACATGAGCGGGAGGCCGATTGGCGGCGCCACCATGATTTTTTCTTTTTTCTTTTTTCAAAAAATTTAAATTTTTTTTTTTAAATTTAATTTTTATATTTGAAATTTAATTTGTTTTAAATTTTTTTATTTTTTTTTATTTTTATTCATTTTTTGTTTTTAATTTTTTTTCTAAATTTTGTTAATAAATTTTATTAAATTTTGTATTTCTTTTTTTTTAATTTTTTCATATATTATTTTTTATTATTAAATTTTATGTTTAGTTTTTTCTTTTAATTTTTTAAAATTTTGATAAATTTTGTATTTTTTTTTTAATTTATTTGAATTTTTTTTTTTTTTTAATTACATAAAATTTTTATATTTTTTTATTTCAATTAAAATGGTGTATTTAAAATTAGATTTTTTTTTTAAATTAAACTTAATATTTTCAAATTAATTTGTTTTTTATTTTATTTTTTATTTAATATATTTTTTTAATTTATTTTTTTTAATTTTTCATTTTTAATTGATTTTTAAAGTTTTTTAACTTTTTATTTTAACAATGTTTTTTTTTCTTTATATTTAAAATTTATTTTTTATTTCAAAATTTATTTGTTTATTCATTTATTTATTAAAATTTAATATTTTTCTTTTTTAAATTTAATTTGTTATTTTAATATTAACATTTTTTTTAATTTAATAAAATCTAATATATATATTTTTAGTTTAAGTTCATATATATATATATATATATATATATATATATATATATATATATTTTTTATAATTTAAATTTAATTTATTTTTTAAGATTTATTTGTTTTTTTAATATTTAATTTGTTATTTTAATATTAATATTTTTTTTAATTTAATAAAATCTAATATATATATTTTTAGTTTAAGTTCATATATATATTTTTTATTTTTAAAAATTAAATTTAATTTATTTTTTAAAATTTATTTGTTTTTTAATATATATTTTTTTAAATTTAATATTTTTATTGTATTTTATTTTTCATTTTTTATTTTTAATTAATTTTTCATTTTTTACTTTTAATTTAAATAATGTTTTTTTTTTGTTTTAAATTTATTTAAATTTAATATATTTCTTTAAATTTAATTTTTTATTTTAAAATTTTTTATTTTTTAATTTAATAAATATTTTCTTTTTCTTTTTTAAATTTAATTTCTATATTTTATTTTTTATAATTTCTTTCTTTTTTAACTTGTTTTTTTTTTTTTTAATTTAATATTTTTATTTTGTTTTTTTTTTATTTTTTATTTCTATATATTTTGAAATTTTAATCTTTAAATTTTTATTTTTTATTTTTTATTTTTTATTTTTCTTAAATTTTAGGTTTTCTTTTAATGTTTGAATTAAATTTTTATTTTGTTTTTATTTTTATTTTTTTATTCCAATATATTTTTAAATTTTAAGCTTTAAAATGTTTTTATTTTTTAAATTTATTTTTTTCTTAAATTTTAGGTTTTTTTAATGTTTGAATTTTAAAAATTAAAAAAAGTTATTTCTATTTTTAAAAATGTCAAAAAAAATTTTGTTATTCCAGCATCAACTGGTTTTGTTTTGAGGGTGTTTTTTCAATCATTTTTTCAAGAAACAATTTTGTTTTTAGCATAATTTTAAAAAATGTTGAAATTTGACCTTTAAAAAAAACCAAGTGGGTTCTGGAATACACTTTTTTTTTTTGTTTTTGGGGTGTTTTTTCATGTTTTTTGAGTCTTTTTGGGCTAAAGTTCCCGTTTTGAGGTCGGGTTACCTATTTCATCGGTAACGGTGTTTTTTTTTCTAAATGTAAAGTTGCAATGTGTACCTTTTGTGTGTTTTGCACATTATGGAGATCAAAATATTGCTCCATTTGTAGTACCCATTTTACGAGATCCTTGCCATCAAACTTCCTTATATCGATCTTTGGAATATCGTGGGTCTTCAATCCAACATTAGAGTTTATGAAATCACGATTAACATTTATTTTGTTCTCATCATGAGTTTCATGTACTATTTTTTCGCCATTAGGAATCATTTCTTGTGTCAACTTTTTCAAACCTTCCATGTCTGCTTTAGATCATTCTTCATGACTTCCATGTTGTCTTTCATTTTTTCATCTATGTCATCCATCTTAGCTTCCATGTCATTCTTCAAACCATCCATCTTAGCTTCCACATCTTTCTTCAAACCATCCATATTAGCTTCCATGTATTTCTTCAAACCATCCATCTTAGCCTCCATGCCTTTCTTCAAAACTTCCATTTCATTCTTTGTTTCTCTTTGCGAGAGTGAAATTTGGCGCACTTGGTATTGTAATTTTGATATATCATGTTACATTTCTTCTTCTTCATGAGTCATAGTCAAGCCTTCTAAGGGCTTAATGGGTGTTGAATTATTTTTAGGGGCTATTTTAGAACCCAATACTGATATATATGCTTCAATATGCCCTTGGAATCACATCAAACTGATTTTTCAAACAAGATTTATGCAATTTGGAAAAAAAGAATACACATCTTTTTCTTGCTTTTGAGGAGCTCGATAATTAAACTGATGTATCTCTAGAATTTCGGATCCCCGATATTTTATCTTCGGTCCTTTAGTATCCCTCTTAATATTCTTTCCAACGCCACAGGTATGACATGATTTGGATTCTTCAAGGCAAAGTTATGCCTAATCTCTCGCAATGACCTAAATATGGACTAGTTCAGTAGAGCGAACATGTACGGCGTACCACGTGTCACTGTTTCCTCCTTCAGCTCTGAAATTGATATACATTAAACTACAGTTCGTTTAATTTCGGCCACTTTTTATATAATTCCAATCCGATGCTCATAGATAGAGTTATGATGATTTTCCCAAGGTCACCTTTTTGAGATGAAATTCGAGAACCTGCAAAAACTCTAACTTCCACAGATCATATCTTCGAAAATAATGTGAACCAAGATCTGAAATTTTTACATGACGTTCATGCAAAATGGGTTTTTTTAGCTTTTGAACCTTCATAGAAAAAATGTTATAGTGAAAATGCCATGTTGACTTGTTTGAAGCAGCAAAACCCTAGAATCCAAAGCTCTGATCCCAAATGTTATGAAACCAACTCCAAAAATTGAAGAAAAGAGAGATCAACGCCTTAGAAATCAACCAGTTCGAGGGGGAAACCTCCTTTACATTACATAAATGAACAATTCTTGGATGATTCAAATGAAAAAACCTTCTTTCTATATATAGGAGTCCATGGGGTCACAATATAATCCTAGCCAACCTAACAATAATAATGTAAGGGCACAACAATAACAATAGTGGGGTTTTATGGAGCACAATAATAACAATATGGGGACTACAGGGGTACAACAATAACGATAAGGGGGCTACGCTAACAACAATAAGGGACTACACTAGTAATATAGGGACCTAATAAATAATGATGGAACGTAGTGGGGACAAAGGGAAGGCTCTAAGTCACATGCCATGGAACAAGGGAAGTTATGATGAGGAAAGCCCACACCTTGGGTATATGAATGTAGGAGGGAGAAATCGTGGCACATGAGTTACCATGGCCTTTGTTTTTCCACCCTTCTTCATTTGCCTTTTTCCTTGTTATTAATTTTTTTTTTCACTGCTTGGGGCTCAAGGGGATAAGAGCATGATGTGTGAGATACAACAGTGATTACCCCCTTAAGGTAGCATAGTTCATCGCCCACCAGGGGTTGGGGCATTCATGGGTTCCTTAATGATGCAAGGAACACTCATAGGGGCCCTAGGAACCAGGGTGATGGCCATAATGATAGGGGGTAGAACTCATGTTTGGCTTTTATCCAATGCTAAATTTTATTATCTCGGCCATCTTTTACATTTTGTGGTACATTTCTTGTTACATGTGGCCATATTTTGCTCTCATATTTTTTCTCACTACATCAACCTCCAAGGCATTGTTCTAGGCCCGACCCAAGGTGTGGACACAGGGAAACAGATGCTAACACCTTGTGGACCCAATGGACAAATGTGGATCCATATATGAAAAAGTGAAAAAGGGTTGTAATGAGTGGAGGGGAGTGAGATATATGGTATCGAAAAGTGAGACCATGCAATGAAAATCAGGGCTTCCTTGGTGTCATTCCTAAGGTTAATATCCAATAAATGAGATCCCACAAGACTACGATTCAGGATTAACCCCTTATTTAAGGTAAGGGAACAAGAGTACAGTCAAAATCATTTCTTCTTCCAAGTCTCCGAGTAATCCATGCCCTAATGTGCCCAAGAATAACAAGCATAAACACCCAATTACATAATGAAAAATCATACCTTTGGGATTTGATGGCCTACCTTCAAACATACAATCATGACAGATGAGCGAGGGTACACAATGGTTGGCTCGAGGGGTGGAGAAAAGTAGCACATCAAAGCAATCAAGTGGCTACAAGGAGTTGTTGGCTTCCAACTGAAGAAAAATCTTGGAGAAAATTTCTCATATGGGGTCACACACTTATGGTGGGTAATACAACCAAGTGGAGTCTTGAATATCTTCTTGGGAGGTCAAAATTCTGCATTGGATTGTTTTCTTTTGGGTTATGATTTGATAAGTGTATCATTGGGCTTCTTCTACACCATACTGAAGGGCTAAATCTACACCATACTGAAGTTGATCCAAAGAAGTGATCTCACTCCAAATATTTGTACATAATCTGAGGTACTGGTACACCATCTAAAGGTTTTTTGGCCTTATTCTTTGAGCACCACATTCTCTATAGTCTTGATCATCTGAGGTCTATCTTCTACGCCCTATTCAAACAGAACTTGTCACATTACCGTATAGGACTCATTGGGTTTTAGACATGTTTTGTAGGCAAAAGTGTTACGCTCTATCTGAGTTTCAGCCCTCTTTAGGGCAAAAAATTCTGAGCATTTTATGGACAAATCAGACACTCTTCTAATCAAAGTTTGAGGTTTAGATCTACTTGGAGTTCCTACAACACCTGCGACCTTGGTTTTTGTTGAAGAAATTGCACCTACACTCATCGTGCAGTATTATGTGCACACAGTCTAAGGTAACAAAAGGTGATTTTGATCCTTGTCTTATATTCATTGCATATATGTCCCTTCACTATAGTATTTCATCTTCACTTCAGAACTTTGTTGACTTGAGTTACATGATCTGAGCCTTAAAGACAGTCATAACTTGCATTCCTATCAACGAAGTAGTCTCGGCCTAGTAAGACATATAAGAATAATGAAAATCCAAGGTATTTTTATACAGTTCGAGTAGATCTGAAGGATACACCACGCTCTTACAAGGAAAGAAGCCCTGCATGAGGACTCTGAGTCATTCCCTCTTGTTTATGTGCACATATCTTGGTGAGGTATTAAAGTGTTGAAGTAACCTTGTGACATATCATTAAAGCATCATCATTTGTTACAATCTTCTAAGAGTTTGTAGCAGAGGTTGGTTGGCTTGGAAGATCCATTTGATTTGATATAGTCTCGATCATGTTTAAAAAAAACTTAGATGTATGGAAAGAATTCAACTTGATAGTCTTTCATCTAATTATTGAAGTTCTCTGGCTAGGGTTTGAACAAAGCACAAGGCATATAATCATTGTTGTAAAAGGCACTATAGTTGTAACAAATATTCTAGCACTTGACTGGTAAATGTATACTACAGCAATAATTAAATTGAGCCTAGTCCAAATACATTCAAGGGTTTGAAGTGTATTGTGCCATATTTGCATCACAATATCGGTTCTGGAGTAGGCTGGATCTGCAAAGTTTCATTGACATGCTTAAGGTGGATCTTGTTTAATAAGGAGACGGTATTTGACAGAGTCTCATCATAATTGCATTGGTAGCATCTTCAGTCTTCAAACACTCCATACCAATTGAATAGCAATAGAGGTACAAGAATTCTTATTGAGTTTCCTAGGCATGTCACTTTTGCAGAAAATTGTATTAGTCTATTTTGGGTAACAGTGAGGGTTTCATTATTAAAGATTGGTCAAGTAGTAAGGGTTTCATTGTTATATCTATATCCTTGCAAGAGGGTCATTTTCCCTGGTATGGAAGCCCACGGTTTCTTTATATCTTATTATCATTTTAAGGGTGGTATGATGGTCGAAGTTAGGTGATTCAAGTCACCTTCAGGTTGTAGTCTGAAGACACTCCAGGGTGGCAAGGTCGTGCTAGGGAAAGTTGGAGCTTGCAAGGGTGTTGCCGCATCCTATCACTAGCAGCTAAGAAAACCAGGGCATTGGAGCATCTTTCCAGTTGGAGCTGGAAAATTGAACATTTTTCTAGAGTACTAGGGAGTTGAGGCTTCCTTTTTCAGTTGGAGTTGAATCATATTATGTACTCATAAAAGTATTACAAAAGTGTCCAGATGGTTTTTCTCCCAGAAGGGTTTCCACCTAAAAACATTTGGTGCATTGTTCTTTGACATGTTGGTGTTTTATGTTTATTGTTAATGCTTTGAAAATATATTAATTTCTAATTGATAAGAAATATTGATTCACCCCCTCTCAATTTTTCCAACACTAAAACTCAAGTTTTGACACTGGTCTGGTTTCCATAGTGGCAGACCAACGCAAACCAACTTGTATGTCTCATTGTCTCTAATGAAATTAACCACTTAAAAAAAAAAAATGAAAGTGCATGTCAGTAACTCCCTCCTCTTCTTGACAATAACTTACTTTCCCAACATCTCTTTGTTAAAGACAATAGAGCATTGTCTCTATAATCAATTCTAATGTGATGTTGATATTTTTTTCATGCTCTTCCTAGAAATTCTTTGTAGTGTGTTGGTTATAAATGAGGATACTTGGAAAAATGAAGCTCTTGATATCACAAAGAACTGTGTATTATTAACCAAATATAAAGAATGTAAAGCTTCTATCACTTTAGGATCATTTGCCTTTCTTCCCAAGCTTCACATGTAGCATTGGTATCTAATGTGAAGTAAGGTGTTTTTCATCTCCTCCATATTTACCCCCTCTAAAATTTTCACCTCCACATGTGTCCACACCAAACATGGTATCCCTACCTATGCATTTTTGTGCAACAAACCTTAGTGTGCCCCACTCAACATCTCCTCTTCATACACTCACTCTATTTGCCCTATACCTCCATTCCCCTTCCCTTTGCAATTTCTTCTATAAGCATGATCATGTTTCACACCTCTCCATCATTCAAGGATGCAGAGTGCAAGAATTTGCATTTCCATTCATATCCTCCCTCCACCTCCACCATCATCATCCAAGATTGATTGAAAGTTACATTTATTTCTCCCCGAACAACATGTGTCATTGATCATTGACCTCGTGTAGTTAGATCCAATATTTAAAAACCAAAAAAAAAAAGTCTAAAATGGACCTTCTAATAAATATAATAAAATAATTACTTAAAATAATAGAATAAACAAAACTATTTTTTTAAACATATTTTCAAATTATCTCCTTATAAATTCACTCAAATTTGTGTAAGCATTCATTAGATGCAAATTTCAATTCCACTTCCAAGGGGTGCCCACTCTACACACTTTAATGGACCGATTGAGATAAATTAGAAAATAATAAACATTTTCATGTATCTTCTAGTTTAAATTTGTTGATCCATCAAAAGTATGTAGTGTATTTTTAGTTTATCTCATTATGGTTCCATCAAAATCATACATAGTGGATATTCCTTGGAAGTGAAATTTAATTATGCATTCAACGAGTGCCTACACTTGAAATTTGACTAAACCTACACGGAGATAACTTGAAAATATAATTTAAAAAATTCTCTCCAAACCTATTTACCATTATAGTTGATATCATCAACTTGAACCATATTAGTTCTTTTAAAGTTAATGTTAATAGCAATTTTTTTTTATTTTGAAACCCATTTTTAACCTCAATTCTCTAATGAAACTATATACATAAAGTTTTGAAATTTATACAAAACATGATTGAGCAACATAAGTCATTTAGTGGTCAACCTAAAATACATGATCCAAAATGTAAGGCACTACAAGTCAAGATTTTGCGCAACCGGCTATTGATATTCAACCTCATTATTTATACTAGCTTCTATCTCATAGATTTTTTTTATTAGTGTCTCCAGAATGACCAACTTACCAATTAGCTCCATTTCAAATCTAGATTTTGAAGAGAAAATATATTAACTTTATAGATTTTTCATGATTCATCCCCAAGGCATCTACCATGGCATCTTTGTTTCCTCCAATCAACAGAACTGCTTCTAATCTGGGACAAGTGCCCCAGAATCACATTATTCCCTTCTTTCATCTACTCTTAGAGTTAAGAAGCAAGGCTGTCTCCATCCACCTCAACAACTCTTAGCCCCAGCTTCCATTGTTCGAATCAGACCAAGAATGAGCAATAGAGAATTGTCCCTCAAGAAAGGTAATTTCCAAAATAAGAAAATGGCATTACATGCGCAAATTAATGATGGGTAGAAAATGGCATAATGGTATCCTCTTTGAAATTAACCATCAACCAGATATTTCTTAAGACTATGCTTACAATGCTAGTGAACTTTCTAGTTAAACTTGAATGGAATTAATGAATAGACATTTATCGAAGATAATTTCAAAGCTCTTAAAATTTCAAAAGACATCATCCCTTGCTGCCTCTCATCAACTTCTCAATACATATATTTTCTGTAGCATTGTCATCCATAATTCTGTAGATCGGGATTGCAGCTTGAATGTTTAAACCCAAAACAAAGATCATACCACAATACCATGCTTCAAACAAAATGCCTTAATAAAATACTATACACCTCTGTCAACTAAAGAAAAGATGTTTTCCCTTCATGTTGACAACTGTTAACTCTTACTTTAAAAAGATATATACCAAAATGCAGAGATTTACCGCAAAACTATACTTAGATATTAAATGATTATGAACTTTATCAGACTCTATAGAATCCAGGCAGAATCTTCACATAAAGATGATTCATGCAAAGTACTTTGATCAAGGTTTCCCAGCCATGAGCAATTGTAAGGTTAACATACTGTACAACGAAATTGTACCCAAAGAACTTCATGGGAAATGATAGCATCTTCCTTTGTTGTAGATCTCCTGCATTGCCAATTTCAAGGCACCAGTGTCAAAGCTGGATAGACAGTTTTCTTCAATGCAGTGAACATATTGAGGATACATTTGTGTCACCTCTGTCTGGGCTAAGCATGTCCAACATGCACACTTCAATTGAGTCACTGTTGTAAATGTGCCTCCCAAAATTATCATGTGCATAAACTCACAGAAACAAGCAAGTTTATATTGTTACTTGTTTTGAGAAAACGTTTAGCCATTTCGACAATTTATCTAGGAGGGTGTCTAGATCTCACATAATAAATGAGAAATAAGTCATAACATTCAATCCAATAAAGCCTGAAGGCACCCAAGCCAATTGCTATTTTTGTGGGATAAACTGTGACAATTGTTCATCAGTAGATGGCTTATCCCTGGTATTAAGGACAATGATGGTATGTCAAAATACAAGTAACCTGGTTCAATCGAAGGGAAAAACAAATATTTCCACAGAGATGGCTTGTCTCAGATTATATGAGCAAAATTTAATCCCTGCTTGTCCAACATTTCTCTTAATAATTCATTTCAAATACTTGTGCTCAGGCTTTTGACCTTTTTCAATTTGGAGACTTACCAATTCTAAATAAAAGGGGTTTCAGAGAAATGGCAGATTCTGCCGTTGCAGAACATTTTAGTAGTCCAAGAATTTTATCTTTGCATCTTATAAGGCCTATAGAACAGCTTTCCACAACATCGTGAAGAGTACTTGATTTCTGGAGAAACCCCTCATGTCATTAGACCAGGATATGATGTTGTAAATGATACAAGTGAATCAACTTAGAGTTCTGCTATATCCTTTATTGATATAAGTTCTTCATGGATATGCTGACTTCTCCCCTCGGAGATATTTATTTCAGTCCAACCTTTCACGTATATCTCTGGACTTGAAAAGAACTGCATTTGTTGTCCATCAAACAAGCCACCACATTCAGAGCTTCTCTCTTCTCCGACCCATTCCATTGGTGTAGGTTCATTCTCAGGAAGAGTTGCCTCAGGCATACCTTCTTGACCTTGTGAACTGTGAATTTCTTCAGAAATATTGGTGTTAATAGCAGACCCCAATATATCCTTCCCAAATGTATGTTTGTACATCTCAATGCATGCATTTACATCCTCTTGATTTCGAGCTTTACTCATTTTATCAAGAAGTGTACTAATCAAAGAAACCTTCTTCAAACGCTCCCTTCCTATGGCCTTTGGTTTCTTCACCTCAACACAATCACCTAGTATCACTGCAGAGTTATTTTCATCATCATCAACTAAATTTCCATGGTCACCTCTTTTCAGCTTCTGTAAGCCTTTTTCAATAAGCTTTCTTAGCCTTTGTCTCTGTTTCTCTGACCTTTCAGTATTTGATTTCAACCGTACTTTCAGTCCTTCCACAAGCATTTCATCACTATAATCTTCAGATACACTATTGGCCTGTTCTGATAATCTGCTTTCCAATGTAACATTGCCATCTTCAGAAAGCCCTTCAAAGGGTTTCGTAGGCAAGGAAAAGACATCCTCAAGTAATGACACATTCTGCATGTACCGTCCAAATGCTTCATCTTCAGCTTCGATCTTACTGTCAGAGTATTCTTTTAACTTTACAAACCTCCAGTTGTTTATTGCTGCAATTTCCTACAAGAAAACAATAAGGCATGTGCACTGTTGTTATTTTAAATTTCTAAGCTGTTTGCAGAATTGCTCAGTGTAACACACTAATTTTATAGCAAGCTTTTAAAGGATAGTGAAAAGCTCCTAGCGAACCTTCCTTGACAAAGGTCTCTTCACTCTTATGTGAGCCAGAGATCCTGACATGTAAGGATGAGTATGATGCAAAACTGGGGTAGGATATGGCCTCGATGAGCCTGAAGGTGGAAACCTGTAACAGCAGTAGTATTTTAGTAATAACTGTTATTCATAAGATAACTCAAAATCATATGGCCTGTAGCAGTATATATTTGCCATAGCCTCATCCTCAAAATAAAATCACTTGTATATAAACATAAAATTATACAGATCAACTGCATACTTGTTTGACAAGGCATTTGTTCGCTGCTGATCAAACATGGGAGAGCTTTGAGAAGGCACCTTTTCTGGATGGCTGGCACTTTGCTTCAGAACTGAGTAGAACCAAACAATCCAGAAATTTATTATTGAAACAGAAAAAGACATCACTAAGCAGCATAATTGGGTATGCTCACAAAAGTAATCCCTAGACAAACATAATGTGAACCAAATCAAATCTGTTATTGTTGTTGACATAGTTACAGAAATAGGACTAGCAAAACACCAGTGAAATACATTTTATAGACACTTGAAAAACAATGGATGGAAAAATATCTCTATAGGTTATGTATGATTCATGTGACAAAGTAATACAAAAGTGAATATATGTTCAGCAGTAGTGCAATTCTGAAGGAAGATTTAGAAATTATGAGTGAGCATACACTGTACAGTAATCCCATAAAGCTAGCTTACAAAGAACAGAGACTCGTTCAAAATGGTAAGCTTCACTTCAGCTAAGGCCAACCTCATTATTATATTTAGGCTTGGTTAAGGCCAACCTAGTCAACATGGGTTCACAACCCCTCTTCGTGAAAGTGCCCTACACCTTGAGTTGTGTATATATACACCAACTTTTATTTGTATAATTCATATCTTGTGATCCACCATTTACCCTTTAGAAAAGTGACTTAGGCTTCACGCACCATAAGCTACAGCACTCTCTGGTTCTTGGATTCTGTTTCTCTCTAGTACACTTTTGTACTTGGGTGGTCTTTCTATCTTGTAGGGCTGCACTATTCTATCACTGCCCTAGTGCAGTTATTTCTTTTATCTTAAAAAATACATTGAGTTTGCTGGTTGGTTCCTGTTACCCACCACCAGTGGGTGACATCCAAGAGAATTTTAAATTTTTTTCCTAGATTTGACTTCAGCTGGCAGCCAGCAGCCCCTTGCAGCAACCAGATAGCTGGATGTGCCACCATTCTCTGCCACCTGAGCTAGCCATTATGTGCCCTCGCCCATTTGTTATGATCATATGTTTGAAGGCGGGCCTTCCAACCCCAAATGTATGGCTTTTCATTATGCAATTGAGTATTTTTTCTTGCTTATCTGAGACACATTTGGACATGGATTAGTGGAGGAATTCGGCAGAAAGAATGGGCTTGGTCCGTACTCTTGTTCCCTTGTCCCAACTTGGTGGTTAATCTTGTATCCTAGTCTCGTGGGATCTCCTCTATTGGCTACTAGCTTTAGGAGTGGCACTACATGGGAAGCCCTGATTTTGGTTGCATGGTCCCGCTTCCCGACATCATATGTATCACTCCCTCTGCTCATTATACGCCCATTCCACACTTTTCCCATCCGGGTCCACATTTGTCCATTGGGTCCACAAGGAGTTAGCCTCCCCCTTCCCTTGTCCACACTTTGGGTCGGGCTTGGACCGATGCCCCAGAGGTTGATGCAGCTAAAAAGAAAGTTAATAGCATAATTTAGCCACTTACAACAAGAAATGTACCATAAAATGCAAAAGATGGTCGGGGCATAACAATTTAACACGTGGGAAAAAGCCAAGCATAAGCTCTACCTCCTATTATTATGGCCATCACCCTGTTTCCTAGGGCCCCTGTGTGTGTCCCTTGCATCATTAAGGAACCCATGATTGTCCCAACCCCTGGGGGGTGATTAACTGCCCAACCTTAAAGGGGTATTCACTGCTCTATCATATGCATCATGCTCTCATTCCCTGGAACCCCGAGCAGTTAAAAGAAAGAAAAATCAATAAAAGGCAGAAGGCATATGAAGAAGGGTTGAAAAACAAAGGCCAGGGGTAACTCATGTACCATGATTGCTCCATCCTACATCTACAGTATATACAACCATGTGTGGGCTTCCCTCATTATAGCTACCCTTGTATGGGCATGTGGCTTGGAGCCTTCCCTGTTGCCACACTTTGTTCCATCATTATTTCACATGACACTTGCTATTTGACAGATGTACCATGCACCTCTCGCTCCTTTAGAGGTTAAAACCACCTAATAAGGTATTTTATTAACCTCCCTCTTGAGCCTGGGGACACCTATACATTGTAAAGCCCATTTGGAAGGGCATGCCACTATGAAGTGTCCACTTTGGACCCTGATTTGTAAGCTTATTTACTCAATTGCACTAATAAATTGTTGTACTAGAAGGTGAGGAGACGCATTGGATCTTATACGAGTCCACTTTGGCCTCCCTATACAAGATCCAAACCCTCCAGAGAGTCATGATGGCACTTGTAGTGTGAATGTTCAGAGCCATGGCCCTCCTCCACAGCAAAGCAGTTTGCCACACCATGGAATTCTTCAGCACCACATTATGCTTGTGCATGCCCCACTCATGCAGAGATGATGATGCACTTGGATTGTTCCCACTCAAACACGCAGGGGTCCTAGGAGGGGATCCTATAGAGAAACTACTAGGTCAAGTGGCAACAATCAAGTAATAGCCCACTATCACCTCAGCTAAAGCTCCCTACTCTTTACAAACTTTCACCAATGGGAGGATACCCGGTATAAGAGGAATCACAAAGATAGACAAATCAATGATGGTGTAAGGAGTGATTCCTAAAGCCTATTCTCAGGAGAGGCTCAAACAAATGGCTTACTTTCTCTAGAAGCAAGGTGATTGGCTCTCTAGGAAGGGCTAAGGAGATACTTAGTCCCAGGTTTGGGGAATATTCCTTGTCAAATAGCTTCCTAGGTCCAAGAATCCTTGTGATGTAATGGCTTCTATGCAATCCTTATGGAATCTGAGTTATAAAGTTGTGGGACCACAGAGAAACCAAGTAGACCCAAGCTAGGTCAAGTGTATGGATTTGATCAACCAAGGAGGGGCTTAACCTAGTTAGGAGGGAGAATAAGATCAAAGAACAAATTTTCTTTTGAAATACAAATGCAATGACCCAAATAAGCACACTAACCCAAGTCAACCTAGGGAGAGAAATGATTCTTGAGCTAGGGTTGCAATATCTTGGGATTCCACCATTGGATTGAGCTCAAATTTGGAGGACCCCTTGAGAATACCCCAGCGCAATTGTGGACCAATTTTCAAGGTGTTTGGATGGCTAAAAAAGATTTTGCTTCATTCCCTAGGTGACCTACTAGGGTTAGGCCTAGAATTTGTAAAGATGAGGAAAAGAGGGATAATTTTGACCACCAAAGAGATGCAAGGATCAGTGCCTTGCTTCTTGGGCTTAATGATGTCAAAATACACCTAGATCAAGAATTTTCATATGCTAAGGAAGCCTAGATGACTTTTGCTAGCCTTTCAAAGTGCAGCAACAAGGTCAATTAAGGATTTATACTTCGAATTGCAAAGAAAATGAATTTTCAAGGTCTTTCAACCTAAGAGGTGCCTCTAGGAACATTCACCCACTCCCTCAAAGAGCAACAAATGCATTAAATCACTTATTCTAGGTCTCCAGAAGAATTTCGCATTACTTTAACCGGTACAAGAATAACGATAACAATAACATGCAGTAGACAAGTAAGATAACAATAATAGCATTAAAATTTTACTTACATGAGAGAGAGAGTATATCCATTCATCAACTTTGCATTATAAAGAAGCTCCAAAGACAATAGCAAGAATCCAAACATCATAGTGAATTCAGAAACTCCAAAAATTTCGTCCCAAAAACAAGTGCAAAAATCTCTCAAGAGATACTTATCCAATCCAAGTGATGATGAGAGAAATGAATCGTCCTCTCATCTATTTATACAATCTAATAGGGGATTCGGATAGCCTAATTTGTCTTATTTAGCCCCAAATAATAAAATAATGTTCAATAATTACATGAATTGGCCATAAGCCCACCAAGATAGCTCAATAATACATAAAGCCTCTCAATGGAGAAAAATAATATACATAATGAGTCGTTGGGCCACTGAGAAGGTCTAGTGGAGTTCAAAGTGTGTCTTGTTGAGAGAAAAGGCTCCAAACATAGTGATCAAGGAGTTGGCCCCTTGATATCCAAACAAGTCACATGTGGTGTCCCCAAGTGGTGTGGGGGCACAATGACATCTTCATGGGTATCCAAGCGGATCAATAATGCATGTAAACCATTTGTAAGGGCTAGGATGATGACATAAGCCCCTTTGTCTCCCGCAATGATTCACATTGACATTTGGACCCTAGAACCTCTGCCAAGTGTGTGGTACAAGTGCGAAGTCGATTGGGCATGGTTATCCAGGTGCATCATCCTCGTCCAAAAAGGTGGAACACGAGCAATCATTGAATGGCATTGGGGGTCCATGAAGTGCTCTCTGTTATGGTGGAGGCCCATTGCTCTCTACGCTCACCCTACAAGTGCCAATGTGGTCCTCTGGAGGGCTTGGACACCATATTGGGAGACCAAACCCAAAATGGAGACCCACATGCAATCCTGCATAAGATCCAATGCATCCCCTTGCCCTCCAATACAACAAATCATTAGAGTAATCAAGTAAAAGAGCTTACAAATCATGGAATCAAATGGACACTTCATGGTGGCATGCCCTTCCATGGTTGGCTTTGGCATGTACAGGTGTCTCCAAGCTCAATAAGGGGGTTAACCAAGGACCCTATAAGGTGGTTTCAGCCTTTAAATGGGGTGACATGTCCATGGTACATCTATCAAGTGGTAGGTGGAATGTGATATAATGATGGAATGGAGTGGGGATCAGGGGGAAGGCTCCAAGCCACATGCCATGGTATAAGGGTAGTTATAATAAAGGAAGCCCACACTTTGGTATATGAGTGTAGGAGGAAGCAATCGTGGTTCATGAGTTACCCCGGCCTTTGTTTATCCACCCTTCTTCATATGCCTTTTTCCTTTGATTGATTTTTCTTCATAACTGCTCGGGGCTCCAGAGGATGAGAGCATGATGTGTAGGATATAGCAATAGATACCCCCTTTAAAGGTGGGGCAGTTTATTGCCCACTAAGGGTTGGGACAATCATGGGTTCATTAATGTGGAGGGGGTAGTTTATTGCTCATCTAGGGCCCATACGAACCAGGGTGATGGCCATAAAGAAGGGGTAGAGCTCATGTTTGGCTTTTGCCCACGTGCTAAATTTGTATGTCCCGACCATCTTTTGCATTTTGTGGTACATTTCCTTTTGAGAGTGGCCAAATTATATTTTTTCTTTTCTTTTTTGCTGCATCAACCCCCAATGCATCATTCCAGACCCGGCCCAGAGTGTGGACAAGGGGAGTGGGAGGCTAACCCATGGACAAATGTGGACTTGGATAGGAAAAGTGATGAATGGGGTTAAAATGAGTAGAGGGGAGTGATGTATATGGTGTCGGGAAGCGGGGCCACGCAACCAAAATCAGGATTTCCCATGTAGTGCCAGCCCTAAAGCTAATAGCCAGTAAAGGAAATACCACAGGACTATGATACAAGGCTAACCACCAAATCGGGCAGAGGAGACAAGAGTACAAACCTAGCTCACGAATAATGTAGCTCTTTCATTGGGATCCTGGAGAAGACAAGGGAAATTAAGGCCTTTTCTAGTGTCATTATCGATATCAGACACGAGGCCTGCTATTTCCAATAAACTTTCTTCGCGCATGGGAAAACAGTGATCCTCCTTTTCAATGGTGTAAGTAGAAGTATCGTTATGAGTAATGTCCTGGAGAAAAGGAGAATTAATTTCAACCTCATCTTCCTTGTCAGTATCATAAATAGGGTCATCGTCAAAGTGATGGTTGATATCCCATTTTCCCTTGTTTATATAGAGGAATTCAGAAATGTCAATATCACAAGGATCCATAATAACCATATCCTCTAGTGCTTTTCCTGGAATGAGAGAATCATCAAGGGAGAATCATCAAGTACAAAGGAGAATATAAATGAAAAAAACCAAAGAAGTTATGTTGACATCCTTTGCAGTTATCCAAAAGAGGAGAAGCCATCCCACCAAGAGCAAAGGTCCACTTGTAACAACCCAAGGAATGAAGGAAGGTTACCTCCAAGAAAGAATACTACATCAAGTCAAGGCCTTCCTAACAGGTATCAAACTATCTTTCTTGGTTATTGTTTTCATTGTAAAAAATTTGGTCATCAAGCTAAGCATTGCAAAACTCACAAGGATAACGCTTAAAGGTATAAGTTTATCAAAGCAAGCCACGTAACCTAAAGGAACAAGAACAAATCAAGACTTACAAATCATTTGATCCTTTGGCTAAGTATGATCTAGTTTGCTCAAAATGCAATGATTTTGGCCCCGATGCACTAAATTGCTCTTTCAAAAGAGAAGAAATGGAGGACCCCACTACTGATAAATGTGGACTAGCTTTATGTGCACATAGTGATGAAAACCAATGGTTTGTGGATAGAGGATGTTCAAGAAGTTTATCTCGTTAAACAAGAAGGATGGAAATGTATCTTTTGGAAGTGGATCTACTAAAATTGTTGGAAAAGGGATTGTTGCCCTTGTTAATGGAAAGGGAAAAGCTCAAATTGCACTACTAGTGGAAGGACTCAAACACAATCTTTTTAAGTGTTAGCCAGATTTGTGATCAAGGACATAATGTTGTCTTCAACACTAAAGATTGTGAGATAAGGAATTCCTCCTTAGGAGAACTTGTGGCAAATGGAGTAAGAACACTAGACAACGTATACATTTTGAGTAAGATTCAAGAAGATAAATGCTATATGAGTCAAGCAGATTAAAGTTTCTTATGGCACAAATGATTGGGGCATTTAAACTTTGATAACTTGGTTAATATCAACAAAACAAATGCAGTAAGGGGCATTCCAAAAAATGCCAAGCCAGATCAAGTTGTGTGTGGCCCATGTCAACATGGAAAACAAACTAGAACCTGCTTCAAGACTAAGGAGTTCTCAACATCAAAACCTTTGGAGATCATACATGTAGATTTATGTGGACCTACCAGAACTCCAGCTCTACAAGGCAAAAGGTACTTTGCTCTATTTGTGGATGACTATACTAGAATGATGTGAGTATTCTTTATAAAATTCAAATCCGAAGCATTTGAATGTTTCAAGACTTTCAAAGCCCTTGTAGAAAATGAAAAGGAATCAAAAATTAAATGTCTTATAATAGATAGAGGAGGAGAATTCGCTTCAAAAGAATTCGATGATTTTTGCAAAGGGAGTGGAATCAAGAGAGAACTCTCTGTTGCTAGAACTCCTAAACAAAATGAAGTAGTGTAAAGAAGAAATAGAAATGTTCAAGAAACTGCAAGAATAATGCTACTAGCAACTGATTTGCAGGTCGAGATTTGGAAAGAAGTAGTCAGGACAGCGATATATACCTTGAATAGGACTCTACTACGACCAAATAATGACAAAACTCCATATGAATTATGGAAAGGATGACTAGCTTCAGTAAAATATTTTAGAATTTTTGGAAGCAAATGTTTTATGAAGATCAATGATAATAATCGTCTACGAAAGGTAGTAGAAAGCCTTGATGTAAAGATTGATGAAGAAGATTCTTTTTTAGAAGAATTTGAAGAGGAGTCAGTAAAGTAAGAAAATGATCAAGAAAATCAAAAGGAACCATCTCAAACTCCTTCAAAGGTGAAATTTCTCCAAAAACACCATCTGGAAGAACAGATTATTGGCAATGTAGATGATGGAATACAAACCCGAAGAAGTATGACAAGTACACCAAGAAAAGAGAATGTTGCTCTTCTATCCATGATAGAACCAGAAAATTTTACTCAAGCTAGTAAGGACCCTAATTGGGTAAAAGCTATGGAAGAAGATAAAAGCTATCGTCCAAAAGATAAAAATATAATTGGAACCAAGTGGGTGTTCAAAAACAAAATGAATAAGGATGGACAAATCATCAGAAATAAGGCAAGACTTGTCTGTAAAGGTTACTCACAAATTGAAGGAATTGGTTTTCAAGAAACCTTTGCACCAGTAGCTTGACTGGAAGCCACAAGAATGTTTTAGGCATTTGCTTGCTCAAAAGGATTCAAAGTCTATCAAATGAATGTAAAATCGAAATTTCTGAATAGGGACCTAAAGGAAGAAGTCTACATGGAGCAACCGAAAGGGTTTGATCTAGCAAAAGGAAAAGACTTTGTATGTAAGTTGAAAAAGGCATTATATGGGTTGAAACAAGCTCCTAGAGCTTGGTACGCAAGATTGGATCACTATCTACAACAATAAGGCTTCAAAAAGGGAGTGGCAGGAAGTAATCTCCATATGAAGATAGACAAGGATAAGTCACTCTTGTATATGTTGATGATCTGATTTTTGCTAGCAATGATGATGAGATGAGCCATGAATTTGCCCAAAATATCTCAAAAGAGTTCGAAATGTCGATGATTGGTGAGTTATCTTACTTCCTTGGACTACAAGTAACTCAAACTACGGCAGGCATGTTCATATCTCAAGCAAAATACCTTAAAGACGTGCTTAAAAGATATGGAATGGAAGAATGTGCACCTATGAGCACACTGATGACAACAGATTACAAATTGAGCAAAGATGATGAATCCCCCTCGGTAGATGCAACTCTTTACAATGTTAGGATATTCCGACACATAGGAAATAGTTAAGAATAACTTAGTTTAGTGTAGAGTTAGGTAAAGTGTGTTTCTTTACCATGTACATTTGTAACTTATAATCCGACGGTCACGATTTGTAGTGATCCGATGGTTATCTCTCACCTTGGTATTAACGGCACTTGATCCGTGGATTAACACCCTATTGGTCCATGATCTCTATTTAAAGAGCATGGAGGGTCATTTGTCCAGTATGAGAGAAACATATGTAACTTTTCTTTTATATTAATAAATTCCCTAAAGTAGCCGCGTTGGCTCAGGGCGTGGATTGTTTCCCTCTTTGAGGGTTTTAACCACGTGATTATACTGGTGTACTGATTTGTGATTTGTTTGTGAGCGGTGACCTTTGGTTCTTGATCTACGGAACTTACCCTGTAAATTCCGGCTGGAGTCTTTTTGGATAAAGCTAGGGGGTTGTTCCATGTAGATTGCTTCATGCAAATCTCCATGTAAGAAGACGGATTTAACATCCATCTGATGAACTTCCCATTTAAAGGAGGCAGCAAGGAAAAGAACAAGGCGGATAGAATTCATTTTGGCAACAGGGGAGAAGGTTTCAGTATAGTCAATGCTTTCAACTTGTGAAAAACCTTTAGCGACAAGACGAGCTTTATGTCTATCCACTTTTCCATCTGGTCCAAACTTTGTTTTGTAAACCCATCAGCATCTGACAAGTTTTCTTCCTTTTGGAAGAGGAACAAGATCCCAAGTATTGTTGGTTTCACTGATTCTGATTGGGCTGGTGACCCTAATGATCGGAATTCCACTGCAGGATATGTATTCACTCTTGGTTCAGGACCTATTACTTGGTCTTGTAAGAAACAAAGTGCCATCTCCCTTTCTCTTCAGTTGGTAAGGCAGTATCGTGTGCACGGAAGCTAAATAAGGAAGCCATGTGGCTTCATCAGATCCTGTCTGAATTTGGTCTTCATCAACAGCATCCAACTACACTTTGGTGTGATAATCAGAGTGCCATTCACCTATGTAAAGATCCAGTTCAGCATCAGCGTATGAAACACATTGAACTCCACATACACTTCATCAGAAAGCTCATTCATGATCGTGTTCTTGAAGTGCAGTATTGTCCGACCAATGATCAAGTAGCCAATATCTTTACGAAGGCTCTCACAGAAGCGAAGTTTACCAAACTTCGATCCATGCTTGGAGTTCAGGAAAGTTGTCATTAAGGGGGGATAGGCTCTAATGCCTTCTTCCTTCTCCTATTGTGTCACTTTTGTAAATCCTTCAATCCTATCCCAATTTGTTCTTAAGGGGGGATGTTAGGATATTTCGACACATAGGAAATAGGCTCCTTTTGTGTCACCTTTGTAAATCCTTCAATCCTATCCCAAGTTGTTCCTAAGGGGGGATGTTAGGATATTCTGACACATACGAAATAGTTAAGAATTACTTAGTCTAGTGTAGAGTTAGGTAAAGTGTGTTTCTTTACCATGTACATTTGTAACTTATAATCCGACGGTCACGATTTGTAGTGATCCGACAATTATCTCTCACCTCGGTATTAACGGCACTTGATCCGTGGATTAACACCCAATTGGTCCATGATCTCTATTTAAAGAGCATGGAGGGTCATTTGTCCAGTAACCGTTTATGAGAGAAACATATGTAACTTTTCTTTTATATTAATAAATTCCCTAAAGTGGCCGCGTTGGCTCAGGGCATGGACTGTTTCCCTCCTTGAGGGTTTTAACCACGTTATTATATTGGTATACTGATTTGTGATCTGTTTGTGAGCGGTGACCTTTGGTTCTTGATCTACAGAACTTACCCTGTAAATTCCTACATACAAGTCAATAATTGTAGAAATTTTGACCCAACCCCGTTATCAGTTTCTCCTTATTACTCCCATGTAGTTAAATGCTCTTTCTCATAAACATACATTCAACAAGCTGGAAATAATAAATATTTCTGAAAACAAAAATTTTGGAAATTTTAAAGTGCTGGAAAATGCAGAAATAAAAACTCAAAAAATATATTAGCCACACACACAAAAAATGACACGCTGATTTTTGGTCAATATGACCCTGGAAAAACCCCCTACAACCCTTGGGGAAAACCAGTTCGAAAGCTCCTCTTTATTTCTGAATATTGTTTTTACATTGAGACAAAAAATACAGTAAAAATTTCAGCAACCACACAAATGTACTTATCTCGATTTCCGTGCTTTCACACCGCCTCGAAAAAACGTGCCAAATAGCAAACTAACAAAACAGAAAAATTACAGCATTAAATGTTGAACATCCACACTCGATTTTTGTGCCCAAAATTCAGCAATACGGTCATATGGAAAGTACAGCTGTACTTCCTCCTCGGTTCATGTGCCTAAAAACTGCCTCGAACACAGCATTGTCTTGCTATACGGATTTCCTCAAAATCTGTGTTGGAAACCAACAGTACCCCTCAGTGTTCGAGCCCAAAATCTATCTTGGAATGTGTGCCAAAGCTGTTGTACAAAATCCCTCAAAATTTGTGCCTCCTTTCTCAAAAAGTGTGCCAACCTCCTGCTGTACAGATTTTTGCCTTGGGAAATGTGCCTCTAAGCTGATGTACGAATTTGCTTAAGTCTCCTTGCTGCTGCCCTCTTTCTTCTCACTGCTCAGAAACGCCTCATTGCTTTCTCTCCTCCTCTCTCAATCTGCTCATGAAAGACAGAATGATCTTTTCTCTTATTTTCCTCCTTTAACCTAACCCTAAGTGGCTCTTGGGGAATCCCTAAATCCAATGGCTAAGATAGCTTTAGATCTAGGGATGAGATTAAATGTGCATTTAAATCTCACTTTCTATTTTTTAATTCACCCCACTTTAATAAAGACCCTCTTAGTCATTTATTTCCAAAGTCACTTTTCACTTTCTAATTTCACATTAACTTTATAAAAGTCACTTTAAAATTAGACTTAGTAACTTTATCACTTAAAGTCACTTTTAAATTAGATTTGACTTTACCACTTATAAAGTCACTTTAGAAGAAAAAGTTAAATACATTTGGACACTTTTCCCTAGGCCAAAGATCAAAGCCTTAGGGAACCACTTGTCCTCTGGTACCCAAATTTCAACCCTGCCTCTTACAGGAAAGTGTTCCTCACCACACCCAACTTGTCTCTGAAGTAGACATGCTTGCCCCATGGTAAGGCTTTGGTGAATATATCTGCTACCTGCTCATCTGTGGGAATATACTCAAGCTTCACAGCTCCCTTCTGAACATAGTCTCTGATGAAATGATATCTAATCCCGATATGCTTTGACCTGTCATGAAATGCTGGATTCTCTGTGAGTTTAATATAACTCTGATTATCACAGTAAATCATTGAATGTCTCAACGGCTGACCAAATAAGCCAAACAACATCTTGCGAAGCTATATGGCCTCACAACTAGCTAGACTGGCTGCCATGTACTCTGCTTCCGTTGAACTCAATGCTACTGACTGTTGCTTTCGGCTGAACCATGACACAATTGCCGAACCCAACCCAAAATAACACCCTCGAGTGCTCTTCCTATCAAAAGCACAACCTGCCCAATTAGAATCAGTGTACCCTGCCAATCTCACTCCATCTCCCTGTCTATAATCCAAACCATAATCCACTATCCCCTGCAAGTACCGCAAAATGTGTTTTGCAGCAACCCAGTGCACTCTCCTGGGCTCACACATGAACTAGCTCATTGAGTTGACTGCAAAACATATATTTGGTCTAGTGTTGACCAAATACATCAAGGAACCAATCAGATATCTATACAATGTGGGATCCACCAACTCGGAATCTGAAGCGTGAAGCTTCTTCCAGTTAGTTATCATAGGTGTCAACATGGGTCTACAATCCTCCATGTGAAATCTGCTAAGGATATCCACAATATACTTCCCCTATCCCAAGAAGAAAAGCCCCTCCTCCTGCCACACCTCCAAACCCAAAAAGTAATGCATCAAGCCAATGTCCTTCATCTCGAACTCCGAAGCAAGATCTCTCTTGCAGCCCTCTATGAGTCTCTCTGCACCCGTAATGACCAAGTCATCCACATACAGCACCAGAATGAGAGGCTCTTCACCTATCACAACAAAGTATAGATTTGGATCTACATCACTCTTTGTGAAACCCATCTCCTGCAAGTATGTATCAATCCTGGAGTACCAAGCTCTAGGAGCTTGCTTCAGGCCATAAAGTGCTTTCTTCAGTCTACATAAATGGGACTTCTTCCCATGCACCTCAAAGCCCTGCGGTTGCTCAATGTACACCCCCTCCTGTATGAAGCCATTGGGAAATGTGGTCTTCACATCCATCTGGTGGATCTTCCAACCCATCTTTGTTGCTATCGATATAATGGAGCGAATGGAAGTATATCGAGCCACGGGAGCGAAGGTCTCCTCATAGTCTACTCCTTCTACCTGGGAGAACCCTCTAGCCACAAACCTTGCCTTGAACTTCTCGATGCTGCCATCTGTAGCGTACTTTACCTTGTAAATCCATCTGGAAGTAACCACAAATTTGCCCTCAGGCCTCGGCACCACCTCCCAAACATCAATCTTCATGATAGAAGAATACTCCTCCAGCATGGCCTCTCTCCAAACCTGCTGGCTAGCTGCCTCCTCATAGCTAGAAGGCTTAGAGTCAACGATGTTGGCAACCATTTCCATATAGCTACAGAACTGCTCAGGTGGTCTGCTCTCTCTGACTAGTCTCTTCGGGCCAACAACAGATGTGGCCTCTCTCAAGGTGTCCTGAAGCACACTTCTCCCACCGGAGAGTGAAACTCCTCATCCTCATCAGAAGCCTGAACTCCTGAATGTTTGTCTGTTGTCCTCCTGTCTGAACCTGTACCTGTAGATGCTGAAGTACCGTGTGAACTGTCCATCAGTGGACTACCTAGTGAACTACTCTGCGGACTGCTCTGCATGCTGCCCAAAGCACCACCCCTCTGACTCTGTGAGCCACTGCTCACTGATGGACCTGACACCGTAATCGATGTACCTCCTAATCCCTGCCCACAGGATCCCTGTGAATGACTCAACTGCTCCTGAGGGTCTGGCCGATCCAAATACTCTAACTCTCGTGACCTCCTGAAAGCCCTATCCTCCTCGAACTTCACATCCTGCCTGACAACAACTCTCCTCCGTACACGAATATAACTCCGAAAGGCTTTCGAGGTCTCACTGTAGCCCACAAAGATACCCTTCTCTGCGGTGGGCTCTAGCTTGGTCCTCTTATCCTTGGGTACATAGGAGTATGCAATACACCCAAAGATACAAAAATGACCAACATCAGGCTTCTTCCCAGAAAAAGCCTCCTCCGGAGTCACATGCCCCAAGGCACGATGTGGACTCCTGTTCTGCAAATACACAACAGTGTTGCAGGCCTCTGCCCACAAAAACAATGGTAACCCCTGATCATGTAGCATGGCTTTGGCAGCCCCAACGACGGATCTGTTCTTCCTCTCCGCAACCCCATTCTGCTGGGGGTTGTAAGGAACTGTGAACTCCCTCCTAATGCCTACCTCCGCACAATAATCAACAAACTCATCAGGGTGTACTCCCCTCCATTATCCAACCTGAGGGACTTGATCTTCCAACCTGTCTGATTCTCCACAAGCGCTCTGAACTCCTGAAACCGCTTGAAGACCTCACTCTTGGTCTTCAAGAAATAAATCCAGGTCTTCCTGGAGTGACCATCAATGAATAAAACATAATATGCATATCCACTCAAGGAAACATGAGACGTCCGACCGCTCACATCGGTAAGAATCAGATCAAGAATCCCAGTCGATCTGCTGTCACTGCTGGGAAAAGGGGATTTGGCAAACTTCCCCATAGCACATCCTCTGCATGTATCAATGTGATCAGAATTGAAATCTGGCACACCTGTAGTGATCTCCCGCAATGTCCTCAAGGCCCCATGATACATGTGCCCCATCCTGCAATGCCAAATCTCGCACAACTCTGAACTTCTAGCTCTGCTGTCGATACCACTGCTCAATGCCAAAAGGGGCTGAAACACAAACTTGTACACCTTTGCATGGTGTACACCAATCACTCTAGTTGAATCAGCTGGAGCGCCCCTGGGATATATAAGCACCTGTCCTCTCCTGAACAATACCTCATACCCTCTGTCCTCCAATGTTGAGACGAATATAAGGTCCTTCTTCATCCCTGGCACATATAGAACATCTGACACTTTCAGGAGGTTTGGATTCCCTATCAAATGTCAATGTCCCCACACCGACTGCTCTAACAATGTTGTCGTCTCTGAGTACTAACTCTATATCAGTGCCACTCTCTGAAAGCTCTGAGAAGTACTCACAGACTCCTGTCATATGACGTGTGTAGAAATTTGAATAATAGATAACTTATTCACCGAGATTATCCTGATCACACACTATTTGAGCTTCATGCATAATACATAACCTCTTCTACTATTGATCATCAATTTGCGGAATTATAAACAATCGCATGCACACATTAAAACCACATAATCAATCACACATATAAACACAGTATGTAATGGGAAAGCTTAAAGCTAAAAACCCCCAACTATCTGTATATTATAATGATAGAGTTCATATAACAATACATAGCACAAAGCCCCTCACAAGCTCTCAGCACTATCTCACATGCTACACACTACACAAGCTCAGATCAAGCAAGTCACATGCTCAAATCTCCTCCACCTGTTAGCCAGCCTCTACTGCGCAATCCAATATGGATAATCATGAGATCAAGGTTCAAATCCCACCAGTATGTACTACGCAATCCTCATTGGCTTCTCCATCAATGTGTGTGCAAATCTCATGCACCAGTATAGTCACAACTGATAGTCAACCTGCTCTTTCACCTACCTCCATCACTAATCTCCACTGAAATTGTCCATGCACTAAAGTTAACTGATGTGTTCATTACTTGATTTATGAGTTAATAATTAGTGAATTAATTAATAATTAATTCACACCACTCATCACTAGTGTATTAATCAGTTAGACTAAATACAACTAGTTCAACTAAGTCAAATTGAACACAACTCCATCAACTCCTCAATCAACTCCACCAAACTCACTCACATGAGTTCTAATCGAAGTCATCATGCACAGGCTCACTTAGACCCTAGGAATAGCGTAATTCCTTCGTCACTCGCATGTGCTACATCCAGGATCAAACTCAAGTGCTCCAAGAGGATAAGATAATGTTTATAATCCAAATATTATTAAGAGCTAATAATATTCGACATATCTATTTTTAGACTGGCAATCTAAAAATAGATTCCGCCCAGTATGTCTAAAAATAGAAGTCCATCTATTTTTCCAACTTGACCATCCCTCCACAAATAGCATCCTGAAACTCATAGAATCATGATCGACATGTCTAAAAATAGAAATAGTCTAAAAATAGACTTTGTGCCAAAAATACCCTGTGGGCCCACTTAGTGAAGGCGACTCCTTTCCACTAAGCTCTGTCATCTTGTTGCATTCTCAACACTCCCTCTCAACAAGATACAGATTATCTGCAACCCCTATCCTGCCCCTGTGGTATTCGAATTTTCTCTTGGTGAGCGCCTTAGTCAAGATATCAGCATCCTGATCCTCCGTAGGAATGTATGAAAGTAACATGATCCTCCGCTGCACACAATCTCTGATATGATGATACTGGATGTCAATGTGTTTGGATCTATCATGAAATACTGGATTAGCCGAGAGTTTGATGCAACTCTGGTTTGTTACAATAAATCACAAAAGAGGCCCAAGTGTGAACCGAACAACCCGACCAGGATCATCCTCATCTATAGCCTCGCACATGAACCCAAACCCCGCTCGCCATATACTCGGCCTTGTCGAATCGAGGCCACTGACTTCGCTTCCCGGCTATACTAAGAAACTGCTGTCGACCCACACGAAACCCTCCCGCATGTGCTCTTTCAATCACAAGCCCCCCCCCTAACTGCATCCGTGAAGCCACATAGCTTCACCTCATCCGACTGTCTGTACCATAATCCATATCCCGATGTGCCTTTGAGATATCTCAATACATGCTTGCCTACCTTCCAGAAGAGCTTGGTAGGCTTAACCATAGCTTGTGAAAGCTGGTTAACAACATAGCATATGTCGGGTCGTGTATTGACCAGATACATAAGCGACCCCACCAACTGTCGATAAACAGTGGCATCCACTACCTCCGCCGAAGTAGCATCCTCCTTCCTCCAACCATCAGGAAGAGGAGTATCAATGCTTGTACCATGCATGTTGAACTCTCCAAGATCTCCTTAGCATACTTACCCCCGAGAAACAAACAAATCCATCATCAAGGCCGCCAAATCTCCAATCCCAGGAAATAAAGAAGGAGGCCCAAGTCCTTCATCTCAAACTCTCTAGCAAGATCCTCCTTGCATGAAAGTATCAACAGCTCATCACCCGTCAAAATCAGATCATCTACATACAGTACAATGATCAGCAACTTCCCCTCCACCACAATCTGGTACAGGTTAGGATCCGCCTCACTCTTGGAGAATCCAAGTCCGATGAAGTAACTGTCTATCCGTGTGTACCAAGCACGAGGTGCTTGTTTCAACCCATACAGCGCTCTCTTGAGCCTGCACACATGCGACTCGCTGCTGAAGATCTTGAAACCTTCGCGCTGCTCTATGTACACCTCCTCCTCAATGACTCCGTTGAGGAACGCAGTCTTCACATCCATCTGATGAATGTGCCACCCCATCTGCACTGAGAGAGCTAGGATCGTCCGTATAAAAGAATACCTTGCGACAGGTGCAAAGGTCTCCTCATAATCGATCCCCTCTATCTGTGAAAAGCCTCGGGCAACAAATCTTCCCTTGTACTTCTCCACACTCCCGTCAGCTGCCTGCTTCACTTTGTAGATCCATCTCGAACCCACCACCGATTTCCCTTCCGGTCTTGGGACAATCTCCCATGCACTGTTTCTAACAATCGAATCATACTCTTCCACCATGGCATCTACCCATGCGGGGTCCTCCATAACTTCCTCGAAAGAGGATGGCTCTGTCACGATACACTTGCTCACAAGAGCCATGTATCTAGTATACCGGTTAGGTGACTGTCTCTGTCTGCGCTGTGCTGTAGGTGGTCCTACAACCTTCTCTGCATCTTGAGCCAGTCGCTCAGCTTCTTTAGTGCGCTTCCGCCCTCTGATGGTTGGCGCTGCATGAGTGGTCTCTTCCACTTCATGAACTTCCTCTTGTGGCTGATCCACATCCTGAAGCTCATCCTTAGGAACTAATAGCTCCTCATTTGCATGCAAGTGTGGCTCCCTCTCAAGCGAACACTGCATGGCTTTCTCCTCCTGAAATTTGATATCCCGTCGCACAACAGTCTTGCGACTGTCTGGAAAATACACACGATAGTTGTGGGGCGTATCAATGTACCCCACAAATATCCCAACCTCTGCGGTCGGCTCCAGCTTCTTCCTGGCATCCTTCGTCACATGAATGTAAACAGGTGAACCAAAAATCCTCAAATGGAAAATATCAGGCCTCTTACCAGAAAACGCCTCCTCGAGTGTACTCATGCCAAGTATCTTGTGAGGACAACGGTTCTGCACATATACTGCAGTATTGCATGCCTCCGCCCACAAGTGAATGGGTAGGCCCTGATCATGCAACATCACCCCCGTGCGCACCCACGACCGTTCGTTCTTCCGCCGCCAGTCCCGCCCGTCGTGGGTTGTGAGGTGCTGTGAGCTCTCTTCGAATTCCTTCCCCCGCATCGTAAAGTCTTGAATTCGCCGAGATGAATTCACCACCATTGTCGCTCCTAAGAGCCTTCACTGCTTCCCCGATTCTTTTCTCCACCGCCGCTTTAATCCCGCTGCATCCTGAGTATGTCTCGCTCTTCTTCTGCATGAAGAAGATCCAACACTTATGAGAAAAATCATCAACAAATATCACATAATACCTGTGCTTTGTTGTCGAAGCTACTGAGAAAGGTCCACACACGTCCGTGTGAATTCTCTCAAGGATCGTCGTGGCATGACTATCCTTCTCGTGAAAGGTGGCTTTCACAAATATTCCCAAGGAACACCCCTTGCACTGATCTGACTACGCAAGAGTGCCTTTAGGAAGCCCAGTAGAAATCTGCTGCAGTATCTTCAAAGCTCCATGGTGAAGGTGGCCCAATCTCCGGTGCCACAACTCGCCATCATCCCAGCTCACCACTCCTTCTGCCTTGCCTGCCATTGCTGCACAACCATCTACCTGCAATTTATAAAGGTTCTTAACTCGAACCCCTATCCTCCAGGTCTCACCAGTTGCCTTACTGCGCAGGAAAGCCTTTCCCTCGCTAAAGACAACATCATATCCCTTGTCTTCTAACATCGCCATAGAGATAAGATTCTTCTTCAATCCTGGAACATGCATCACTTCCTTCAATCTGAAGGGTTTACCAGACTCCCTCTCAAAGGAAATGGTACCGATACCGTTCGCACTGTATCTACCATCATCGCCCATCTCGATGTGCACTCCAAGATCTTTCTCATCCAGATCAGTAAACAAATCTCGATCTCCTGTCATGTGAAAAGACGCACCACTGTCCAGAAACCATACTGATCCCACCACACTTGACACCAAGCATGAGATCAACGAAAAATCCAACTCAAACTGCGAGGCTAAGGCCTCTCCAGCTGCAGATCCAGCAGCCTGCTTATTTTTCTTCTTCTGTGGACAATTTGTGGCATAATTTCTGTGTTGGTGACAGTGAAAGCACTTCACCTTGGACATGTCCTGCTTCTTGCCTTTCGCACCGGAATGAGAAGCTTTCTTGCTCTTCCCCTTCTTTGCTTTGGCAACCAAAGCGCAATTCTCTTTATCAGAGTTCCTTGATGAAGATTCGTCCCTGGTACTCCGCCTTATCTCCTATTGCACAAGATCCGACCAAAGTCGCTCCCATCCTGGCAGTTTCTCCCGACCATTGACAGAGTCCTGATAGGAGTGCCAACTCTTCGGAAGCCCAAGGAGAGCCAAGCTCACCAAGTCCTCGTCATCTACAGTCACCCCCACACTTCCTAGCTCATCCCTGCATTGGATGAACTTCGTGAGGTACTTGGGCATATTGTCTCCTTTCTCCATCTTTATGTTTCTGAGTTTATCCTTGAGCGCCAACTTCCTCTGGTCGCTCTTGCTTTGGAATAAATCTGTCAAGGCTTTCCACATCAAATATGGAGAAGCCTTACCATGCAGGCTGGACACTATGTGATCCTTCACGCCCTCCAACAAAATCCTTCGACACTTTGCTGTCTTCTTTTGCCAAGCCTCAATTACGGCAACATCGCAAGAAGTGGGCTTTGGGACTTCAGCATCTATGAACTCCTTCAACCCATTGTCATCTAACACCGCCTCCATCCTGTCCTTCCATGCAATATAATTCGAGCTACCCTCAAGGGCATACTCCAATCGCAATCCGTTGAAAGACATCTCAACTTCGACACCAAGAAAACACTGCTGCAAATTCGAATTCCACCAGCACAAAACTCAACCGCTTTAATGTTTTGCAATTGCTCCAATGATCAATACTGCTCCGATACCATGTAGAAATTTGAATAACTCTACTACGCAATCCAATATGGATAATAATGAGATCAAGGTTCAAATCCCACCAGTATGTACTGCGCAATCCTCATTGGCTTCTCCATCAATGTGTGTGCAAATCTCATGCACCAGTATAGTCACAACTAATAGTCAACCTGCTCTTTCACCTACCTCCATCACTGATCTCCACTGAACTTGTCCATGCACTAAAGTTAACTGATGTGTTCATTAGTTGATTTATGAGTTAATAATTAGTGAATTAATTAATAATTAATTCACACCACTCATCACTAGTGTATTAATAAGTTAGACTAAATACAACTAGTTCAACTAAGTCAAACTGAACACAACTCCATTAACTCCTCAATCAACTCCACCAAACTCACTCACATGAGTTCTAACTGAAGTCATCATGCAATAGCTCCACTTAGACCCTAGGAATAGCATAATTCCTTCTGTCAGCTGCATGTGCCACATCCGTGACTCAAACTGAAGTGCTCCAAGAGGATAAGATAATGTTTATAGTCCAAATATTATTAAGAGCTAATAATATTCGACATATCTATTTTTAGACTGGCAATCTAAAAATAGATTCCGCCCAATATGTCTAAAAATAGAAGTCCATCTATTTTTCCAACTTGACCATCCCTCCACAAATAGCATCCTGCGACTCATAGAATCATGATTGACATGTCTAAAAATAGACTTTGCGCCAAAAATAACCTGCGGGCCCACTTAGTGAAGGCGACTCCTTTCCACTAAGCTCTGTCATCTTGTTGCATTCTCAACAACGTGAAGCCCCACTGTCAACATACCACATACTTGAAGATGCTCCGCTTGTGGAGGGAAATGCACACTCCCTCTCAACCTCCGTGGCAGGTGATCCTGCACTAGTGGACTCACAAGCAATGAACCCAAACTCCCAGTCAAAGCTCTTCGAAAAGTCCTCTATCTCTGCTGATGCTTCCATGGTCTTGTTATTTTCCTTCTTCTTCTTCGGACACACAACTGCATAGTGTCCCATCTTCTGACAATTCCAACACTTCACCTTGGAATAGTCCTTCTGCGTGTTCACATGTTTAGCTTTACCTTTGCCTTTGCCCCCACCACCACTTGTGGAAGCTTGCTTCTTTCCCTTGCCCTTCTTGCCCCTTGCTAACAGTGTTACATCCTCATCCTCCTCAACTGGTTTGGCTGCCCCAAGCTAGTTCTTTCTAATTTCATTCTGAATGCAATCATCCCACAACCTCTCCCAAGTGGGAAAGGTCTCCCATGCAACAATCCCATCAGCAAAATTCAACCATGTACTGGGAAGGCCATTCACTGTAATCCGCACCAACTCAATGGTGGAATGACCTCTCCAACTGCTTCCAACTCATCTCTCACATTAGTGATCTTTGTGAGGTATGTAGTAACACTATCAGTCTTTGCCATCTTAATGGCCTTCAACTTCTCCCTTGGGACCATTTTTCTATTTTCATTGGTACTCTGGTAGAGATTGGTCAAGGTTGTCAACATCTCATGAGAAAATCTCTTTCCTCTCACATGAGGAATGCAATGGTCTTTAATACCATCCAGAATCAGTCTCTTTCCCTTATTATTCTTCTTATTAAAATCTGTCAACTGAACAGGGTCAACAGGCACATTAACAGAGCATTGGGTATGAACCATTATACCTCAAACTTCTGCCTCCTCAAAGATGCTCTGCATTCTCTCCTTCCATGTACTGTAGTTGTTGTGCCCATCCAACCTATTCTCCACCCTCAAGCCCAAAGACATGCTTGTTGTCCTAACAAACTGAAAATTTCACTGTTGTGGTAAAGGTTCAGTTTTCTATGCGAAATATAAACTCGCTGTAAGTTTTCACTTGTTGTCCCAAACTGCACTTTTCAGCAACCCAAACTAAGATACCATGTAGAAATTTTGACCCAACCCCGGTTATCAGTTTCTCTTTATTACTCCCATGTAGTTAAATGCCCTTTCCCATAAACATACATTCAAGAAGCTGGAAATAATAAATATTTCTAAAAACACAAATTCTGGAAATTTAAAAGTGTTGGAAAATGCAGAAATAAAAACTCAGAAAATATATCAGCCACACACACAGAAAATGACACGTTGATTTTTGGTTAATATGACCCTGGAAAAAACCCCTACAACTCTTGGGGAAAAACAATTCGAAAGCTCCTCTTTATTTCTGAATATTTCTTTTACAGTGAGACAGAAAATACAGTAAAAATTCCAGCAACCACACAAATGTACTTATCTCGATTTCAGTGCTTGCACACTGCCTCAAAAAATGTGCCAAACAGCAAAGTACAAACTGTACAGAAAGTACAGTTGTACTTCCTCGATTCGTGTGCCTGAAAACTATCTCGAAAACAGTGTTGTCCTATTGTATGGATTTCCTCGAAATCTGTGCCAAAAACCAGCAGTACTCCTCAGTTTTCGAGCCCAAAATCTGCCTTGGAATGCGAGTTGAAGCTATTGTACGAAATCCCTCAAAATTTGTGCCTCCTTTCTCGAAAAGTGTGCCAACCTCTTGCTGTACAGAGTTCTACCTTGGGAAATGTGCCTCTAAGTTGTTGTACAGATTTGTTGAAATCTCCTTGCTGCTACCCTCTTTCTTCTCACTGCTCAGAAATGTCTCCTTGCTTTCTCTCCTCCTCTCTCAATCTGCTCATGAAAGACCGAATGATCTTTTCTCTTCTTTTCCTCCTTTAACCTAGCCCTAAGTGACTTTTGGGGAATCCCTAAATCCAATGGTTGAGATAGCTTTAGATCTAGGGCTGAGATTAAATGTGCATTTAAATCTCACTTTCTATTTTTTAATTCACCCCACTTTAATAAAGACCCTCTTAATCATTTATTTCCAAAGTCACTTTTCACTTTCTAATTTCACATTGACTTTATTAAAGTCACTTTAAACTTACTCTTAGTAACTTTATCACTTAAAGTCACTTATTAAATTAGATTTGACTTTACCACTTATAAAGTCACTTTAGGAGAAAAAGTTAAATACATTTGGACACTTTTCCCTAGGCCAAAGATCAAAGCCTTAGAGAACCACTTGTCCTCTGGTACCCAAATTTCAACAATAATTGGAGCTCTCCTATACTTAACTGCTATAGGACCCGATATTATGCAAGCAGTAGGAATGGTGGCAAGATTTCAATCAGCTCCTAAGCAATCCCATCTATTGGATGTGAAGAGAATTCTCAAATACTTGAAAGGTACTCCAGATTTTGGTCTATGGTATCCCAAAAGCAGAACTCTTACCGTGACAGCTTACACCGATGTTGATTGCGCTGGAAGCATAGATGATCGAAAAAGTACCAGCGGAAATGCATTGTTCATGGGAGATTGTCTAGTATCTTGGCTCAACAAAAAAACAATAATCTATATCTCTCTCCACAACTGAAGTCGAATATATAGTTGTTGCAGATTGTTGTACACAAATATTGTGGATGAAGGAAGCATTGAAAGATGTCAACATAGGACTAATCAACCAATCACAATCTATTGTGACAACACTAGCGCCATCAATCTTTCAAAGAATCCAGTGATGCACTCAAAGACCAAACATATTCCAATCAAATACCACCTTCTTTGTGAACAAGTTGTTGAACAGAGAATAAAGTTGGAGTATGTCAATACAAAGGAACAAATTGCAAATATCTTCACAAAACCCCTTCCACGAGAAGCATTTGAGTATCTTCGCCAAAAGATGGGGGTCATTTCTCTTGCATCACATTAAAATAACACATTAACAAGAGAAGAAGCAGCGTAACAGGGGGAGCAGCTTGATAGGGGGAGTACTTGGGCAACTCATTTTCCATTGATGTCAAAGGGGGAGAGAATGTTGAAATATTTCCATCAATGACAAAGGGGGAGATTGTTGGTCAATAATTGTCATTGATGAAAATATACATGATGGAAATTGATGGATGTTGCACTATAATTGATGACATACATGATGGCCTTGATAAAGGACTTGATGACATAAGGTGACATGGAAATTGATGGATGATGCACTATAATTGATGACATATATGATGACCTTGATGAAGGACTTGATGACATATGGTGACATGGAAACCATGTGATGACATGAAGATGATATGGTGATATAAGACATGACAATAGAGATCTCACTTAAAGCCCTAATGACCAACACCTTATGCATAGAAAAATTCAAGGACAGTCACAAAGAAAAATAATTTTTCACGCCTTGGAAGCATCCTATCAAAATAAGTCGTTCACCATCTTAAAGAGGACTCTTTCCTCTTTCCAACGAGCCCTCACACAGCTCCTAACTCCAAATACCCTAAGAGAAATTGATTTTTTAATGTTGTATATCCTTATTTTTAAAACCTAGCTGGCCTATAACTATCTCTCATGTCAGCCTCCCTCCACTAGTCACGTCCTCACCTTTTACCATCAATCTTGACGATAAAAATATAGATACACAAGCAACAGTTCACCTCTTGTGAACTTGAAGGGCCACAAGGAAGAATAAGGAAATTTTTTCGGGCTTTAAGATCACTAAACCGCACTGCAATTTCAGTGAAGACTCTCGGACCTGTGCAAAACCCACTAAAGCTAGAACTAGGACCTACAGTAATCAACAAACTCGGGTCTGTATTAATTACAGAGCTTCAGACTTCTTGACCTGTATTACTTCTGTGGCTCGGATCTATTCCATTACAGTGGTTCAGACTTCAGTAGCTCAGATTTGTATTATTATTATATCCGACCCTTTAGATCTCTTCGCTAGGTCCTATATAACATTGCAGTGGCTCAGATATTCTATACTGCTACTCAATCTGTAAAGGGTCGGATAGGAAACATCTCCTCACTGAAGGCTACAAGATCTTTGTGGCTTGATCTCTGTAAAGAAGATACAAACAGTTAAGCCAGAATAGCGTTGGACTTATGACAAGAATGGAACAGCGTTTGGACCTATAATATTGACTTGAAGTTAAATAGTGATGGAGGCCTAATGCTACAAGGATAGCACTAAGACACAGTCCAGCAACTTGAAGCAATTGTGTTGAAATCATCAAGGCATAAGAAAAATCAATAATGGAGGCTTAAAGGTTGAGGAATTTTGGACAGTCAAACTCAAGTTGTTGGAGCTAATTGGACATAAGAAGAATTGAACAGTGCAGAATTCTATTTAAGAAACTCAAGTAAGTACATCACTTATTTTTATCAATCAAGACTGAAGAATTGGTGTCCTAGGGGTTGGAGCCTCTAAAAGTCAAGGTCGGAGCCTTGAGAAGGATAGGGCCAAAGCCCTAGAGGTTGGAGTCTCACAAAAGTCCAAGTTGGTGCTTGGCAACAGGTTGGAGCCTGGAAGGTTGAAGGGTTGGTGCCCCTTAAACATCATTGTACTCAATTTTTTGTAAAAAGGGATTTGTGTCCTTTCTTGTTTAAAATAAAAGCTTTATAAGTTATTATTCATTTCTTTGATTATAGTTGTGTAAGAATCTTAACTGGTAAACATAACAATTGAAAAGAAATATTGATTCACCCCCCTCTCAGTATTTCCAAGATTTCCATGCTAGATTATTCCAGATGCTTATTCTGGGGATTTTTCATTATGTTCAGAACTCTCTTTTGGGATGATCTGAGGCTATTTGGCTAATAGCATCACCATGTTTTTTTGTGACTGGGGAACCAGGGTTTTATCACCTTTTATTCAATTCAGCGAGTTGATCCAATGTTGTTTGGTTGATGGCATAAATATTTTCTTTGTGACTGCATAATCAGGGCTTTAAGTCATCTTCTTCACCCAATTTAGCAGTTGATCCAAAGAATTTTGGCTGGTAACATTGCCTAAGGGCTGCAAAACTAGGGTTTTAGGATCATCCATTTTTTAGGGCTCAAAATGGCAAATGACAGTAAACACTCTTTTTCAGCAAATTTTTATATGTGTTTTCATATTATTGTAGCCCATACATCTTGGTTTCAAAAGCGAAACTTAACTCGACAGAAAAAAGATTAGATCTCTCAAGTACTTCTAGCTCAAGCATTTAGTGTGTCCTCAACTGTAATATTCCTAATTAGCACCGCTAATTGGAATATTTCATTTTTATATAGTTTTGCCGCCTATAGTTAAATTAATAAATAAAAGTGAGAAAGAGGGGGTCAACTCACTTTAATAAAATAAAGTGCTTCCTAGTAGAGTAACGTTGTAACTTAAAGGAAAGCCTTGGGGGTCCACACTTTACATGAGAGAGGCCTCACGTAGACTCTAGAGGTAACTGCGCAGGCATAGGAGGAACTCAAGGACGCAGTTAGGGTTTGAGGGGAGCTAGCACTATAAAAGGTGGGGGTTTCACTCCATTTGGTATTATTGATATGTTATTGATATTGAGAGCTAGACTTCTGTCTACTTCAGCACGCCGGTTGTTTAGTCGGTCTGCAGCACTGTTTAGTGCGTACTGAGTGTCTCCGGTCGGAGATCTCACCCTTGGCTCCGGGGGACTTCGAGTGCCTGCTCGAGCAAGGTATTTCCTTCAGTTTCTATAGGTGGTTTGCGGTGGATTTTCGGGTGGACGTTGCAGAGGAGTTGGTCTCTTGGAGTGACTGCGCAGTCCAGGAGAGAGGACGCAGTTTCAGCAGGGAGGACGCAGTCTTTGTTGAGCAGCGTTGTTGTGTGGTGATTTGGCAGTGGGTTCAGCGTTTTTCAGCCTCGAGGAGGTTGCCATTTCAGCCGGAGGTTTTGCAGGAGGATTCAGGCCCTTTTCTCAGCGTGTTCCTTGAGCTTCTGCGCTGTTCCTGGAGGCACAGCGTTTTTGTAGGAGGAGGGTTTCTGGGGGTGATTTTCGGAGGTGGTCCATTTTGTCTATGATTTCTGGGTTTTGTCCGGAGCAGCGAGTACAGGTGATCTGTAGATTTTTAGCTCATTCCGGCGAGGGGATCAGCCTCTAGTTCCGGTTCTTTCCAGGAGCAGCAGTTTACGGCAGTTTCTTCCAGCAGCTGGGAAGCAGTTTCTGTAGTAGCCATTTCCTGTTTCTGAGAGGGTTCTTCACTTGCCTGGTGCAAGGATAGGTGCTCTTATTCTGATTATCCATTGTACCCATTTATATTCTCAGATTAATAAAATGGCTTAGCATTTCTGGAATTTTATGTGTACTTGCTCTATATTCTGTTTCCGACATTTTTCTATATAGTTGTATGCTTGTATTGCTGCCTATTTCCCGTTGGGGATATTACATCAACACTGAAAAACAATCTAGATTTTCAATACCTAAATAACTATCATTCAAAATACGGAAAACCACAATATATTGAAATCATTGTAATCATTATTCTAGGTTGAATACTTATGCATGATAGAGATGCCTCTGTTGTTGGGAGTGGGCCACAACTCACTACTGAGCACATTGCTCATTATTGCCACACTATATGGCCTCTTCAATAATGTTTCAACATTGGCCGCATTCTGGGTTTTGACATTGCCTCTCAACAAGACTTTAACCATGTCACTTCCTAATCTAAACAATATTGTCATCTAGGGTTCTCTGGACATCCTCTATTGCGTTCAAAATTTTATGATTGTGGGATTACAAGTATCACATTCAATTTTCCAAACTCCACTTTATTTGGGAAAAATTGTTGATTTTTGTGTACCATAGGGAGATTGCAGGATTACAAGTATAACATTCAATTTTTCAAACTCCACTTTATTTAGGAACAATTGTCGATTTTTGTGTAGCATATGGAGGTATTCCCATATGGCTAAATGGTTTTCAAGTCGGCCTAGAAGAATTATGAAAAATAGTGACAAATCAACCCAGGAAAGTCAAGTCAGCCCGGCCTATGAAGGGGTATGTCCATTGGGTTATTTCAACTCATTTTCTCCACCAAGCAAGAGCAAGTTTCTTCTCTCTCTTTCATTTCTGTTACCCCTCTTGGACAATTGCATGTGTGGACCAGGAAGGCTGCAGGAGCAGCAGGAAGGTCGCAGAAGCCACAGGAAGGCCACTGGCTGTAGGTGAAAGAAGGTTAAAGAAGGGCTAAAGGGGATGACCTTAAAGAACTGGTATTTTGACTTGGATATTGGCACAGATTTTTAGACAAATATCTGATTTGTAAATCTTTCTGAAGAATAGTTTCTCCTAAAAAAAGTTGCTGGGTTTTCTCCCAAGGTTGGGCTTCCCAGGGTAAAATTGTTGTCTCTATTGTGCATGTTTATCTTTCTGTGATCTTTACTATTTCCGCTGCATTTATTGTTGATATTTTCTGAAGTGTAATTATTCAATGATAGTAGTGGCATAAAATATTGGTTGAATATCATTAGGAAATAATTATCTGGCAAAAAATTGAACCTACTGCAATCTTGCATAGAAATTACAACAAAAATTTGGAACATTTTGGTTAGGCATTTCAATAATTGTGGCACAAAATTCGATTCATGAAGCATTCACTGCATTCACCTTATCATTTTTTGTTTTTACTTTCCCCCAATGCTCAACTTTAATTTTTGTAAGGACCAAACATTTTAGCTTTTTATTATTTTCTCAACAATTTTGTATGGGTGTCATTCTCCTTCATTGTTACTTAGCATTTGTGTTCATTTGTGTAGCTTGGGAGGTACTCCCACAACCCATGTGGTACTAGGTTTGTGAGGAGTTGACCCACAAAAGTGGTTTGTTGATGATGTACCCAAGCAATGGGCTTTGTACCCAAAGTTGTGGGCACAAGACCAAGTGGAGAAACTGATTGTTTATTCATTGGGTGCATGAGGGGCATCCTTGAAGGGCTAAGGGGCACCTAAGGCTTCGATGATATGGTGAAAGAACCAACAAAAGAATCACATTTCTTATTATAGTTGGGGTATTGTCAAGATAGTTCAAGTCAACTTGGGCTTAAGTGATTCCCTTTGAGGGCTAATCGCTACCCTCATAGAAACCTATAAGAAGAGATGAAGAGGAGTTCATTGGAGATCAATCCAAGCACATTCTCTCATGTGATTTGCTTAAGAACAAGTGTGAATTATCTCAGGTGGACGTTGAACTTAAGGAGGACAAAATGTGTGCAAGAGTGGTATGTCTTATGTCTATTGAGAAGTCTGAGTTTGCACAGGATCGAAGGAGAAGTGTCTCTGTAATTTCCGCCTCAAGTAAGTTGTTTTCTGCGCATGGTTTGAGGGGTTATTCTTGGTGGTTCATACCCTAGATTGGGGCTCTTTCTATGCATGTTCAGACAGCCGTGTAAGTGCCCTAAAAGTCTGTCCCAAGTTCAGTGATTTTTACTTTGTTTCTATTCATAAAAAGAGGGCTAAGACCCTCGAAAAGTGAGGTGTCTGGTTTTAAGGCCGCAAATCCTGAAGATTATAGCGCAGGGTTTAGGTGTGTTGATTGATCCTCTAGAGGGGCCGAGATACTCTCTTGTGTAGACAGAAGAGTACGAGCTAAAAGGATACAGTGTGAGAAGGCATGTTGAAGGTAGTGTGGCTGACTTGAAGTGAAGAGATGTGGGCAGAATTGTTGGAGAGAAGTGCCAAAGTGGACTGGTTGAAAGTTGGTCCATAGGAGTTTGGACAGCATGTCATCTACCCCTAGTTCAGTCATCTTATAAGTTGCTAAAGGGCTGAGTGAGGGTTGATCTGTGTAAGCCCTAAGTTCTGTGGTTGGTGTGAAAAATTGCAGATGTGTCAGCAGAATTGCTAGATGCCCTAAGGACAGTGAAACAGTGAACATTCATTGTTAAGTGGGTTGTGCAAGAAGCCCTAAGTTTGTCATCTTTTGAGGAGCAAAGAGGACAATGTGAGGGCAGAATTGTATACCCTGTTAATCACTTGCCGCCTACACCTACGTACAGTTAACGGGAAAAGCCTTTAACCCCACAAGGTGTGGTTGGTGGCAAGGAACTCAGAGATGGGGCTGTCACACTAATCCCAACTCTCTTCATTTAAGCTATCTCCTAGGCTAGCTAAGGGGGGTGGTCCCTAAATGGAAAACTAAGTTAAAGATTTGAGTTTCTAGGAGAATGTTAGAGTCAAATAGATTACTTCTTAAGATTTATAAGCAAAAAGTGATGTGATGAATAACCATCAATACATAAAACAAGCGTAAATCATATGAAACCAGTGCCTTCAAATTATTGCTCTTTAAAATGAAATTTTATTTGCTTAAATGAAATAAAATACTTTATTATGGAAAGCAAAAGTAATCCTGAAAAGTTGAAACAAGAAAATATTAGCACAAGATATTATTAATGCCTTCAAGGTAAACAAATTTATGAATCCAAGCTTGAGAAACTATCTTGCTCAAAAAGAAACAATTAGTGTTCTACTTGCAAAATGTAGATAAAAAAAAATTTTGCCACAACAAAGTATTCAATTTCAACAATGACAGGAGGAATAAACAATTTGCAAGTAAAACCATGAGGTGTATTAGCATGAGATGCAATTATACTAGATTTAGATGCAATTAATCTTGGTTACTTTTAATCTAAAATGCCTAATCTAGGTGAGAAGTCCTCCTCTTGTGCTCTTACCAAGGGGTAAAAATTGGGGTGACTATAAAAAAGAGGGGGCAAGGACACGGGGGTGTCATTAACGATACTCGTCCCCTGAGTCTTACGAGCCAGTGTGTGTCTTCATTCCTGCAAACCACCTTCATAACTGCAAGGTCACACATTTTTACCTTACTTCGTACCAAATGGAAGAACTTTCCAAGAAAGTCTTTTGCCCTATAATTTCTACCAACCAAGCTTATGCTTGAAGGTAAATTTTAAATATGCAACTAAGTTAGAATGCCTACTATGATATGTAAGTAAGTTTGCAAGTGTTATGTAAAAAATGGAAATGCTCTTAGTAAAATTGTTCCACAAGATCACTTTCTATATTTGTTCAAGTAAACATAAAATGCATAAGCTTCAAGAACAATTAAAATTGTGAGTTGCTAAAGATAAATGATGAACCAATTAAAAGCTTGATGCTTATGAGCAATTAATTTGCATGTAAAGTAAATTGCAATGCTTTAAAAACAAAATTGAGATTTGCTCTCACAATAGCTTTGCAAAAGGAACTTTAAACTTGAGAAAATTAGCTTGACATGAAAATAAGTGGTTGCTTTGAAAGATAAACTTGTCAAATACACAATGCTTCAATATTCTCAAAATGGAAATGTGGCATAACAATAAAGCATGAATTATTTAGACAAGTGCCGAGCTAAATAGATCAAAGTTTGCCCAAAAATAATAATGATGCTTGCATGAAGTAAAAAAATATTGCTTTGCAAATGGAAATGTAACTTGAAATTTGTAGCAACTATGATGAAAACTGCAAACTTAAATTTGTGAAGCAAACTTGGGAAAAAGAAATGTGATTTATGTTACTTCTTAATTAGAGCATGCACATGTGATGTGAAAGAAAAAGGAAATTTCAAACCCAATAAGTCATTCCATCTACAAATTCTCTCCTTGAAATGGAGAGATAGGGATGTCAATGGATAAAACCCATACTCTCACAACAAAAACAAAAAAATTTATTATTATGGTGTTACAATGAGGTTAGAGCCTCTTGGAGGGCTTCCCAAGGAATCGATGAGAGAATACAATGTGAAATATTGAAACAAGAAGGAAATTCCTTCAAGTATGGGAGCCTCAAAAGAGATGAAAGAGTTCTACAATTGGAGAATACAAGCTCCAAAGTGGTGTATGACCTAGCCTTCTTCCACAAGCTCTCTTAATGCCCACGGCCTCCTTGAAATGCAACTTGAAGCTAGAGAGAACCTACAAACAAATATTTTAGGGCTGCAAAAATAAAACCAAAGTTAGTGTGAAAAGAGCTCTTGTAAGTATGTGAATATGTTACAGAATAATATACAAAGGCTAAATCAAGTGATGGGAAAAGATCCCCATCGCTTGTCTAGCATATGAAAAGCTCTTGAATAGCTATATAATAAAATGAAAGCACAATTAAAAGATATAAATGAATTTTTTAATATTTTGATTCATCCATAGACTATGTGAAGGAGAACACTACAAGAACAAGTACTTTCAAAAAAATTAGTTCTATGAAATTCAAATAACGATGAGAGCTCCTTGAAAACAATGCCAAGAGTGGGTTGGTCTCTTGAAGACTTCCCCTCACGCTTGCTAGTTGATTCAACAATGATCCTCTACAAAACTTCCAACAAACATTAGCTCATATGGATTAAATCAATAAACAATGGCAAGAGAACTCTAGAATTCGTATGGAAATATACATATTTTTCTAGCCTAGGGCATATCAAATAAGCAGCCTCCCGCACTGCTTCACTCTCCGCCCACAGCCGCCATCTCCGCCCGCAGCCACCATCCCCTGCAGCAGCCAGCCCCCGCAGCCGCCATCTCCGCCCGCAGCCACCATCCCCTGCAGCAGCCAGCCCCCGCAGCCGCCATCTCCGCCCGCAGCCACCATCCCCTGCAGCAACCAGCTCCCGCAGCCGCCATCTCCGCCCGCAGCCGCCATCTCCCGCCTCGGCTCTCCCCCCCGCAGCCTCCTGCACTGTTGCACTCTCCGCCCGCAGCCGCCATCCCCTGCAACAGCCAACTCCCGCAGCCGCCATCTCCTGCAGAGTCTAACTCCACGCTGCTCCCCGCAGCCACCCCCTGCTGCTTGGCCTCCCGCAGCCCCTATCACCCCACAGCCACCTGCGGATGCTCCCAGCAGCTGCTACTGCTCTCCGCACAGCCGTTGCTGCTCCCCCGTCCCCATCCCAGCTCCCGCAGCCACTACTTCCCGTTGCTCACCATCGCCGCAACACCCTGCCGTTTGGCCTCCCGCAGCTACTGTCAGCCACCGCCGCTTGACTTCCCGCAGCTGTTGCCACCGTGCGCATCATTGAAGGGGATGACGGAGGGAAAGGAGAACAAGGACCCCGGTGAGGGGCCAGAATTTATTTCTCCGGATTTCAATGACAAGGGACCTCTTAGGAACATTAAGCAGTGCCAAAATGTGCCGGGAACCGTGTACAGCCCCACCGACATCACGCTGGAGTCCGACTTCGTCTTCTGGACCTCCCAAATCAAACAATTGCTGAGGAAAATGGAACTCCTTGAAGCAGAGAACTTCAGGCTGCATTCCGTGGTTGGCACCATATCCAACAAGATTAGAGTGGTCGAGGAAGACAACTCGTCTCTGAAAAACCGATTGCAAGAATGTAGGGAAATTTTCGTAGCACGATCGGTGGATGAGGCTCTACAGGCGGAAATTCAAGGTCTCAAGGATAAACAAGAGGAAATCAGGTCAAAGCAGGTATCCCTCAGACAGAAAACTGAATCACATATCAGCTCATGGGCACAGGTAGTCAGAGGAAAAGAGAAGGCCCCGCCCCTCACAGCAGTGGAAGAGGTAGTGCAGGCCAAACTTGTGGAAGAGAGGACCAAGCGAGCAAGAGAACTAAACCTTAAAGTAAGGGGACTCTCCCCACCCACCTCCTCATCGAACATACTAGAGCCCGGCCACAGTGTTCTTCGGGACACACTGGACATCTCTGATATAACACTGGACAAGGCATGGCTGGGACACAACTCCACTCTATTTCTCCGATTCCACAACGCCACAGATAGACTTCGAGTGCTTCGAGCAAAACGGAAACTATTCTCCCTCCCTGACAAAATATTCCTGGACGAGGACCTCACAAGAACACAGGTAGCTGAACTCAAACAGGCCAGGGAATAGGTCACGACAGTTAGACAGGAAGTTATCAGAAATCTCAGCGCGGTTATTCGAGACTCCTTCCCCCCGGGGTGGGCTCCCCGAACCGACAGTTCGAAATGACGGGCCCGGGAGGAGAGGAGACAGGGCACGAGTATTTCGGTCCACTGCTGGAACGGAAATGGCTCTTTCTGGTCATCCCCAAGCCTACTACACAATGCCCTGGCTTTAGCGGACATCCTTCTTGTTATCGAAACACACGCAAACCATGTTCGCCCTCTCCCGGACATCACAGGGTACCAATGGTCCTCAGCTTGCAGACAAGAGACACGGAGCTCTGGGGGAGTAGCGTGCCTCGCCAGAGAGGATCTCAATGACAGAATATATGTGGTAGCGATTGACGATCACACCAAATTCATGCGAATCCAAATCAAGGCCAACGTCCCCCCTCTGAGAGACATTTACCTTGCGGTATGCTACTTCCTCGCCACTTCCTCATCCTTTGCCATCCATAGTAGTGACGGTGATCCCTTCACAGACTTGTACCCTGACATTACCAAATACTCAACATTGGGTAACATCATTATCATGGGGGACTTTAATGCCCGAACCGGGGATCTCCAGACACCCATCCATGATCATACAGTGGACGTCTTCTGCACCCGAGGGATAGATCCAGCTTCATTGAACATGCACCATACTTCAGAGGATAGCCTGGGCCCCACGACCGCCTACGGGAAGCACCTTCTGCAAATGGGGGAGTCTCACGAATTAATCATCCTGAACGGCCTTCCTTGCTTCCCTTCCTCCCACTTCTTTACTTGTCGACCCCACGGGGGGCAAGTGGCCGATCACGCTCGTCACTCGATCTCCTTCCGCACATTCATAAATTCTCTATCATCCCTATTCCCCTAGCTGATCATGCACTCCTCTCATTCTCTCTTCAGATCGGCATCTCACGCAAGCCCCCCCCCCCCCCTCCCCTTCAGGGACCACCCCGCATCCTTTTCAAGTTCAAAGAAGGCGATCCTAACGCCTTCTCCTCTACCCTCAAGCACGCGCTTCCTCCTATAGCCTAGTTCACCTCCCTCGAGTCTGCCACCGACAAGTACCACTACCTCTCATCTGTAATCTGGGAGGCCGCCCTCCTGTCCTTCCCTTCCTCCACCCGCCCCGCCACACCATCTAGACCGGGAGGGTGTCCTATGAATAAGTGGTATGACCACGAGTGTAAGTCCCTGCACGAGGATCTCCGGCACGCTTTCAAGCATTTCCGGCCGTCTTATCCTGCCATTCGTTCTGCCTACTACCGCCTGCTTCGCCGCAAAAAGCGTCATTTTATCTCCCACCAGAGACGAATTGTTTCTGATCTTCTTCTCCACTCTCCCAAGAAGTTATGGAGCACCGTCCTTTCTAGGCGGTCTCCCACCCCTACCGACCTCGACCCCACCTCCATGTTCTCCCACACCACCAAGTTGTATGATATCCCTGGGAAACCCCCCACTCAGGTTGTCTCCCCCCCAACCACCTGTCACCTCTTCTCCGACAAAGACATCAAAGAGGCGATATGGGCCTTAAACAGCAGCAAAGCCGCAGATGAAGAAGGCTTCCAGGATAAATTCCTCAAATTTGGGCATCGTCCTCTGGTTGCCTATCTAGCAGATCTTTTCAACCAGGTCATGAGTGGTCACACCATATTATCTATCCCATCCACAAAGCAGGGCCCACTTCTGACTCGAACAACTACAGAACAATCATGGTCGAGCACACCTTCTCAAAGTTGTATGCTACGGCCCTCCATAGGGGGCTATCCAGATTCCTAGAGCATAAACAACTCAGGGCCAAGGAGCAAGTTGGGTTCAGACCGGATCATCAGACCACCAACCATATCTTCACTCTTCGGGCAATGATCGAAGAGGCTCGGTTTAGGTCCTCCAAAGTGTACTACTGCTTTGTGGACTTCAGGAAGGCCTTCGACTCCATACCGAGGGAGGACCTCTTTCAGAGGTTGAGAGGGATTGGCATATCTTCGACTTTGTTGACTACCATTATGCGTCTCTACGAGTCCGTGCTTGGCCGTCTCCGCACAGTTGGAGGGATGTCGGAGTTCATCCGCAGCACCATTGGAGTCAAACAGGGGTGCCCGCTTTCCCCCACTCTTTTCGGGATCTACATTGATGAGCTGGAATCTTTCCTCCGAGAGCATATCCAGGAGTCCGATGGGTGCCTTCTTCACCAGGTCCTGATCTCCATTCTACTTTTCGCAGATGATATTGTTCTCCTGGCCTCCTCCCCAGAAGGACTACAGAGACAACTTGATGCCCTCGCAGCTTTCTGTGACCTTCGACACCTGATGGTGAACCTGAGCAAAACCAAAGTTATAATCTTCAACGAGGTGAAGAAATCCTCGAGTTTCCACTTTCTCTTCAAGGGGGAAGAAATCGAAGTCGTCAGTAGCTACACCTACTTGGGAGTGCAGTTCTCGAGTCCCCGCTTCAGCCTTCGGCCGGCCCTCCAGCCCAGGATAAACAAAGGATACGGCTCCCTGGCCCTTCTAGAGAGACAGTGCTCCCGCCACCACTTCCAGGACATACCATCCAAGATGAACATCATGGACACCTTGATCCATCCCACCGTGCTTTATGGATCGGAGGTTTGGGGCCCCTCACTACTAGATTCAAATTGAGCCTCCGTTGAACGAGTCCAAACTCTTCTCCTGCACCGCTTCATCCGGTGCAAACAAACAGTCCCACAAAACATCGTCCTAGCAAAGTTTGGAGCTAGGCCCTTCCGCTTGGAGGCAATCTTCAGGATAGTCTCTTATCTTCATCGGATCCGTGGCCTGGTAGATACGAGGCAGGGGAGAGACAGATACCCATACCTAGCATATTGCTCCTCGGAGAACATCGCCCATACCCAGACTGGTCGCACCAAATGCTAGTTCACAGGTATGACAAAACTCCTTGGTCTTATCGGTATCCGAACAGATCATCTCCCGCCCTTTCAGTTTTCACTGAATGCCCCAAGGCACCTTCTTCCAAACCAGCAAGATCTTAACAAAATAATCAGGGAGGACATCTACAGGCGGTATATCTAGACCACATGGGTTAATCCTCTAGGCGGTCTGCGCCCAAAAATGGCCTTTTACGCTGAACACTTTCTGGAGATCAGAGATGGGCTCGTCACTCGACCCTCTTATACCCTCCAACATTGGATGCATGCCTTTAGGATCCCTCTAGGGCAGCTCAAAGTTGGGTCGCACAGGCTTCAAGTGGAAACAGACCACCATATTGACAGGACGGAGAGGATTTGTCAGCTTTTCCACCTTCAGGAGGTGGAAACCGAGTCACACTTCATCTTTAGATGCCCAGTCTACTATGAGATCCATGGGCCCTTTTACTGCTTATTCAGAGGCCCCCAAAACTTGGCCAGCTTCCTTACATATCCAAACCAGCAATGTCTGGCTCTCTACCTCCAGGAGACATTCAAATACCACTCGACTCTACTCCAGCCACCATCTACTTCAGCCACCACACAGAGGATCACAGACTTCTTCATTGTACTCTCAGCACCGCATGGCACCAAAAGAACCCCCGATCGATCCACAGATCATGAGTCCAGATCAGTGTGGCTCCAGGTCTCTCATCCCACTAGACCACCCCGTCGGCATTCCAGAATCAGGCACCGCCCCCCCCCCCCCCCAACCCAAGGGACGCCCCAAATCCTCCAGGCAGCAGCAGCTACAGTCCAGATCCAGCTCCTCCTCAAGGCAGCAGACATTGACGAGTTTCCTTCAGTCCTCTTCTATCGGCTTCGATTGTTAGGAGAAAGAGTCTCTCTCCATTCAGGAGGCTCATCCTTCTCCTCCAGTACTTCCTCCTCGCAACTCATTGTCATGATGTATCAGACATTCAGTTATCCAAGCTTTACTTTTGTATACCTCTTAGCTTTGTTCTTCCTGCTTTTATGAAGAAAGGGGACCGTTTGGTCCGCCAGCTTGTGTGTTGAAATCATTGTAATCAGCAGTCCCATTGACCTTTTTGTGGTCATTCGATGGACATTAATAAAATTATCTTATCTTATACATCTATAATTCAACAAAATCATATGAGCAAAATGAAATATAAATTGAAGGCACAAGTAGAGATATACCATCAATGATCCAAGCAATGCTCCAATGGAATAACAATCATGAATGAATCCCAAAGTCTTTTTATTCATATGAAGAACACAAGTACATAGAAGCAGAGCTTCCCCAAGCACACTAGCTCGTTGCAAAGGATACAATAATGAGAACCAAGGCTTATTTAAATAGGCAAATGGGATCCAATCCTAATGACCAATCTATCAAATAAGTGGCACATAACAGGAGATAATCCCAAAGATAAGTTGAGTCTCCAAGTGGCAGTGATTGTGAAGTGGGGCAGCAATGGGCAGCAAACTCCATGAAAATATCAACCAAACTTATGTGTGTATCTTTGTGTTTTGCCACATGTTATGGAAATGAAATGGCAAAGCTTGAACAAGTAAGCTATGCAAATGCCAATCAAACTGTCAACTAAATCTTGCTTGTAATTAACTCTACGTGTAAACTTTCACTGGGCCTGCGTAGTCTTCCTTGGATGGCAGCATGAGTGGCACAAGTGTGCAATTATGTTGGAAAGAAGGGAAACATATCCCACAATTTTCTGTTGAAGACTGCCTCATAAACAAATATATAACTATTGTGAACTACCATTAGATAAGCGCAATCCCATGTACCCACAGTCCTCCAAACAATGTTAAATTTGTCCCTGCGTTGATTGTTTATAAGCTGATGATAAGTTGAGATAAGTGGAGTTTTAATCCCCACGTAAGACTGCTCTCAAATTCCCGCGTAAGACTGAGTCTCAAACTGTTGTTGATACCTCTGAAAAATGAGTATAACAGGCTGCTAACAATGTTTGTACATGATCCATGTGTGGGCTATCAACAGTGCTGCATACAAGCTGAAGTAGACTGTGTGGAAGTTGCCAGCTAGAGCTGTGTGTATCTAGGAAACATCTTTGTTGCGTGGAGCTCTTTGCATGGAGGTTTCTCTTGCTGGGTATGCGTAGGAGTTGTTAACTATCTTCCACGTAAAACCGATTTCCAATGTACTGTTGTAAATGCTGCGTTGACTAGGCCAGCGTGGATATTTCATTTTAGCATATGATAAATCTCCAAAACTATGCATACACTATGGAGAGGTGAGGTGGGTCCATTTCCCACTCATTTTAATTTATAATTTCAACTTTATAATATGGGTTGCATTTTAAATTAAATCAACTTGATATAAATTTCATGTGCTTCCACTTTGCCTCACGACTTGGAAATTTGTGGGCCCACCTAGTTGCTTGCTGAGTTGGCTCACTTGCCACTTGGATTTGTGGGCCCTAGGATGCCCAATCATCATTTAAACTGCCACTTAATTTTCATGCCAATTTTTCGACTTATTTTGACTTTGGAAAATTTTCTAATTTTTTCCAATTATACATTTTTTTGAATTTTTTCCTTATTGTTGCCACTGACCTTACACTCCAAAGTGTACTCGCTTGCTAATCGAGTCCCAACATCCTAGGCCTGTTACATGGCTTTATTCATCATGCTAGTGACATTTATACAATACCGTTGTAGGGTTGTAGAATTTGAGGACTGAAGAAGAAAATGATAAGAAGTAGAGTTTAAAAACTATGTTGAATTGATGATATCTGATGCTACAAGTGTCCTCTGGTTCATCCTTGGGCATGGAGTCTTCACATAATCATCAGGTGTCACTCTAGTGGTTGACATACCCTAAGGACTAATATTTTGGAGCAACTAGAAGTTAGTCAAGAGGGTTGTTTGGTGATGCCCTAGTTTGGTGAGTGCAAGTGGGCATATCAATGATATGTGGGCAGATTTGTGAAAGCCCTAAGTACATTGAATGCAGGAGGTTATTCAGTGTTGTGTGCGAAGTTGACAAGAAGATCTAAGTTTTGTCATCCTAGGAGCAGCAAGGAGACAGTTAGTGGGCAGATCCTTGAAGCCCTATTACAGTGATTTGATGTGTGACAAATCAGTGATAACTTGATAAGAGAGTTGTTTATGAAGACCCTAAGAATAGTGATAATGGAGCAGCATTGTCATTGTTAGAGGGCAAAAGATGAAGTCCCTAAGAGCAGACATCTTGGAGGAGCAAGAGGATTTACTAGAGGGCAGTTTGTTGAGCCTATGTTCAGTCATTCTAGAAGCAGCTAGAAGGTTGACAGAGGCAGATCTGTCAGTTGAAGATGCAAGCATTCTATAGTTGCAGAAGTCTTGTGAGTGGTAGAAGAGGCGGCAAAGGACCTCTCAGAAGTGTTCATCATACATGCACCGGAAGGGATGAGTTGAGCGCTCCTTCAGCAAGTAAGTCAAATGTATCTTGTTCAAGGGAAGTTTGATAGTCATAAGTTGTTGACATCAAACCCTAGTTGATCTTGTATCAGGGCTAATTGTAAGGGCCATGATCCCTGGTACAAGAGCCCTAGTTTGTTGTATTAAATATTGTAATATAACAAGTTTTGGGTTAAAAATTGTCTTGTGTGCTATATTGATTCAGTGTTCTACATTTTCTGTTGTGCAAAGTGCTTGTGCTGTGGAATTTTAGTGTGTTTGTGATCGTGATCTTAGACATAGACCTGATTACAAAGTGCCAAGGAAAAATCAACAATTTGAACTTGTGGAATTTCCTGGTGTTGTTCGAACACATAGGCCTTCATGATGTTGTTTTATTGCCCTGACAATGTCTGAGTTATTTGATTCCTCTCTATGCTTCATATATCTAGGGTTAAGATGGATCTAGGTTGGTTATTATTAAAGCACATTATATTTTTTTAAATAAATTTTAAGGTAAAAAGTTGACATGATGTCAACATTAACTCACTCATGACTATCACCACCCCACTAGGGTAGAATGCACCACAAAACACACATCTAAGCTCCTGCAATTATATTTGCCATGTTCCACAGCCATATTTCAATACGCCCACATCATATCATTCAATGCATGTTTTTTTCATTAAATTCATGAAATAAATGTTTATGTTCAAAAAAAAATTTAGCTCTAATATGAGAAAACCATTAAAAATTCACCTAAATTAACCTAAGTTTTAATCCTTGCCAAACAATTGTTGATATGTAATATTCCTGACAGAAATATAAAGTGAATAACAAAAACATGCGCTATAACAACAACTAGGAAATTCAACACATACACAAAAATCAAAACAAGAGAGGAAAGGCACCAAAACTCTGAACCGTTTTATTTATTTCTAAGCAAAATGGAGTAAAATGAGTATGGAAAGAGGAACTTGGGCTTGCTATAGCAAGCTAGGCAAAACCCAGCTTGGAATTGTGATGCCCAAGTGTTGGAATGACTCCACCAAAATCCTTTGCGCTGACCCAAAAAATTACTGCCACTGTTGTTGTAGGTGCACTGAGATTTGGGTCCTCAAATCTACTCCAAAAATTCTACAAAATTAAATGTAGGCTCTCCACACAAACTCAAACATAACCTGGAAATATCTCATGGACCCAAGTGGCGAAAACAGTCCCAGAGCGAATTGTGCCCTCTTCCAGTGATTTCTATTGTTGGCTGCTGACTGGAACATTGGTTTCTGTCAAAAATATTGCCCAGAAAATCCCGTGAAATTAACCCCGGACGCATCTCACCAAACCCACAAAAACTTAGAAACGATTTGGGCTCAATCCACCGACCCCCGGTGACCCCCAACAAGTGCAAATTGCCCAATCTAGCCAGAAAACGCCCCAAAGTTTTGATATTACTGAATCATGCCCCAAATCTACCACGGGAAATTTCTCCCAACTCCAGCTAATTCTCCACTGAGAAATACATCCTATCTCCAGCCCTTATCTCTCCATAAATTATTCTCCCTTCTTCCCTTGCGCAAGCTAAGCTAGAAACCCCTGCGCAACGTTCAGAGTGAGAGAAATGGCTCCTCAAAATCCCTCCCTCACAGCCCAACAAATTCGCTACAAAATCTCCGGCAATGTGTGGGAAAAACTCCTGCAAATCCTCCAAAAATCTAGCAATTTATAGCTAATCTCAATTGGGGTGCTTCGAACAACTTCTGCGCCCAAGGAAAATACGCACCAGCTGGAAATGATCTGCAATGTAGCTCCTTTAGAAGTCCTAAGATAGACTTTTATCACCTCTCCAAGGGTGACACTAGGAGTTCACCGTAGGTAGAGTGTTGATTTTGGGGTAGCATCGAATATGCTCTAAGTCTCAAAATTTGTGGAGAAGCTTAGACACATGCATTCCAGATAAACCATAAATTGTTTTGGGAAATTCCACCCAGAAATAGTTATATTTGATAAATTAATTATTTTTAATGAGGACCCTAAGTCTAACTTAGGAAATTAAAATAATTAATGGGTATTAATTTAAACTATGGGTGAAACTTCTAGAAAAAACAGATCAATTGTAAATGTAATCTTAGTCGTTGATTGGAGATCTAATTTCGGTCCTGTTGACCACTGGAGTGGCACCTGATGATAATGTGAAGACTCCATGCCCAAGGATGAACCAGAAGACACTTGTGCCAGCAGATATCATCAGATATCATCATGTTCAACAGAGTTTTTAAACTCTACTTCTTCTTCTCATCATTTTCTTCTTCAGCCTTCAGATTCCGCAGCCCTTCGGGGATATTGTATAAATGTCACTAGCATGATGAATAAAGCCTTGTAACAGGCCTAGGATGTCGGGACTCGATCAGCAAGCGAGTACACCTTGGAGTGTTTTTTTTACTTGGTTAATTATTCCTTCTTTTTAGCGGCGAATAATTTTCTAGGTTTTTTCACTCATTGCATTACCCCAAAGCCGGGGTGACGGCTTGAAGGTTGAGACCCTAACACATCTTAGTGTCTAGAGTCAATGTATATTACCATGCTAGGTCATCTCTGAAATTTCGCGGAATTTGACTAGGTCTAAGTAGGATTTTTTAATAATTAAAATTTTCCCGCAAAATGGGATTTTTTAATTATTTTCTATGTAATGATGTAAATAAGTGGTCTTCGGAAATGTCTGGGGCGTGTGACCAGTCGAAATTCATCCTCAGAGACCCAGCATTATCCTAGGACCCACTTTGAGGGTCAAAAAATGACTTATGGTCCCTCAAAAGCCAATTTTCCTAATGCCAGTAGAAAAAATGAGAAAAAATTCAAAAATAATTCATAATTGGAAAAATTTGGAAAATTTTCCAAAGTCAAAATAAGTCAAATTTTGACATGGCAGATTGAGGGTAAGTCAAAAGTGATGTGGCAAGCATGTGGGGCCCACCATAGGGTACAACTCAAGTCAGAGTCAAAGTTCCAAGTGGCAAGTCAAATGGAAGTCAAAAAAAAAAAAAGTCCGTTCAATGATTTAATTTAATTCACATATCAGAAATATGTGGTACGTTTGAAAAGTTTAAAGGGGGACAAAAGGTGTGACATGGCAGCCACTTCAGAGTTAGTGGGCCAAGTCAAACATAAGTCAGCAAGGCAATATTGAGATATTACGTATGGTAAACGGTTGGATCAATGATTTAATACATTGTGATGGATATTAAAGTTGGAACTTTAATAAATAAGTGGGGAATGGCTCCACTCACATTCTTTGTCCACGCATAAGTCATTCAAAGGGAGATACGCACATGCCAATCAAATTACACGCTGGCCCACTCAGAAATTCACGCAGTCAACACTTCAGCAGCACGATTGGAACCGGATTTCACGTGAGAATTAAGAAGCAGTCTTACGTGGGAATTAAACTCCACTTATCTCAACTTATTATCAGCTTATACACAATTAACGCATGGAAAAATCTACACATTTTTTAGAACTGTGGGTTCATGGGACAGCGTTAATTTAAGTGGAAGTTCACAGCAGTCTGCGTAGACCAAATTCAAGGGGATATCAGCGTGGACCAGCCAAGGATATACGCTGCCTGTGGTGGCAGCCAGCGCAGAGTTTTGAGGGAGTTGTGTCTCCCATACACTTCAGTTAAGTCCACAATTGTCCAGTAGTTTGATTAGCACGTTGATCCTCAAGTGAAGTATTTGGAAAATCACAGAAATATGCAAAGCGGAAGGTAAGATACGCTGGCCTGAACAGGAGTATACACTGCCACATTTCAGATTTGACATCACATATGTTTTGGTCTCTCATACACTTGGAGTTCAAGTTGGTTTTGTGATCTCCACCATTTCTCCACTTATCTGATGGATTGGTCATTGGGATTGGCTCCCATTTTCCTATTTAAATGAGCCTTGGGCTCTCATTGTAAGTGTGGATTTTTGAAGCTTGTGCTTATTGTTATTATGCCGAAATTGTTATTGAGCTGAATAAAGAAAAGTCTTTGGGGTTACTAGCTTCTCTTGTGGTGCATTCTTTGGTTGATGAGGTATACTTGTTTCATTTGATATTGTTATTTATCGCAATCTAGTTGTTTTTCTTTGCATTTGCCTGAAGGCACTATTGTCTAAGGAGGGGAGATTTGTAGCTATCTCAGATCTCCTTTGGACTTGGTATGTTTTGCGCTCTTGTTGTAGCTTGTTATTTTCGATGAAATGACAAGCTCAACGTGGCCTCTATATGCCAAGTTTATTTTGCACTAACAATTGGTTTGCAGAAATTTGTGTGTTCAAAGGACAGGTTGCCAAGTCCATTGGAGTGTGAAGACTTCTTCGGTTGGAATAAGTCAGCTCCAAGGATATCAGAGGTCTCACAAGTTGTTCAAGGCAACAATCTCATAAGACATCAAAAGATTTATTTAAAAGGGGGTTTCATGAGCCTTTTGCTTCTATTCCATCTCTAAATTTTTTTTTCATATATTTCTTCTCTCATTTGTACACATATCTATTTTATCTAGCATTTGAGGCTAAGTTGTTGGGTTTAAATCCTAATTCTCACTCACTAAATCAACTCTTTCAAGCTGTTCTTAGTGAGGGAATTTGTAACATAAAGTGTATTTTATACTTGCATTGAGTTTCTAACTTTTTCCTTCGCATGCATGTGATTTCCTCTCACATATTTCAACACTATTTCTTTGGCATGCTAACTCTTTTGCTTGTTTGCCTATAGGTGTTCTTGGAAGCAATCTAAGTTTGAAGAAAAGGAGCTAAAGCATAAGCTAAGAAACACTCTTCCATTTGGAACCTCAAATCCAAGTTCCGTCTTATCACTTCACCTCTACTTCTAAAGCCTCATTCTTTTGAGGAATTGTAACCACCATTCACCTCAAGGCTTTAAGCCTTTACTTTGTAAATATCCTCAATAAGGAATTTTTTTAAATCTTACACTTGTAACTTTGGGAAAGAGCAATTTTAAACGCATATTGTAAGCTCTTCCCAATCCCCTCATTTCTATAAGAGGGCCTCATTTTCATTAATAAAGAGCTAACTGTTTCTTGAGGGAGCTTGGGAAGTTTTTCCCATGGTATCTCACCTACTCATTTAGAGGGAGGAAATCTTCTTGAGTGGGTAACTTTCTTTAACTTAGTTTTCCTTTAGGGACCACCCCCCTTAGCTAACCTAGGAGATAGCTTAAACGGAGAGAGTTGGGAATAGGTGACAGCCCCTTCTCTGAGTTCCTTGCCACCAACCACACCTGTGGGGTTGAAGGCTTTTCCCACTAACTGTAGGTAGGCGTAGGCGGCAAGTGATAACATTTTTTGGCGCTGTTGCCGGGGACAAGTCTTCTTGTACCTGGGAAAACGACTAACTTTTAGTTTTGGTATATTTGAATTTTAGATTTAGATTCTTGCTCAAGTGGCGACTCCACTCAATCCTAATTTTGCAAGAGTCTCTACTAGGAGAAATTCAAGTGGTCTAGTTAGCCCCTCTCTTGATCCTGAAAGGGTTTTTAGAGAGAGGTTAAATAGACTTTCTCATAGTAGAGCTCTTGCTAGTCTTGGGCAAGAGGCTATTTCTGACATTCATTTGTTGTTTCAAGGACAAGTTGAGCCTAACATCATGAATGATCTTTTTGCTCCTTGTAACTTTAATAACATTAATGGCTATCCTCACAATATCCCTGACAAGGCTATTGAAAAGTTGCCTTCTTTTCAAGGTAACAATGCCATTAGCGCCGCATCACATGTGAAGAACTTTAATGTTTGCATCTTTAAGTGGTGTAACGTTGCTAACTATGAGGATGTAAAGATGAGGCTTTTTGTTCTCTCTTTAGAAGAGGATGCTCTTGATTGGTTCACTGAGCAACCTGCAAACTCGTATGATTCTTTACAAGCGATTGTTAATGCTTTCATGGGAAAGTATGGAGAGAGAAGAGAGAATAGTCATTTGATTAGTGCCATTAGCACCATGAAGAAGAATGAAAATGAAACCATGGAGGAGTTTAACAAGAGATTCAATGAATTGGTTAAAAGCATGCCTGCAACTGTTAAACCTCCGGATGAATTTCTCTTATGCTCATATTTAGATGCTTTTGGTGTGGATACCGCTTATGAATTGAGGAGGAAGGAACCTACAACTTTGGGTATAGCTCAAATGGAAGCCTTGAAAGTGGAGAGGGCTAGAAAGCAATCAGGAAAATCTGAGATTCCTGGTTACACTAGAGGGCCATCGAAATCAAATGATTCCAAAGGCAAAGGTAAGGAAGAGCCTACCCATGATCCTATTAAGGAATTAACCCATCTCATCAAGACTATGGAAGCGAATCACACGAATCAAATGAATGCTATCCAAAATCGGTTGGTGGCCATGGAAAGGAATCAGGCGGGGAGATTCCCAAATCGAGGAAATGATAGATGGCAGAAGAGGGGTCCCCCTAATGAACATAGGCCACCAAATCCGCTTGAGTCTACTAACTTAGTTGATGATTCAATGCCTTATTGTAGACCATGTGATGACCTACATGATGAACTCACTTGTTCTTATGCAAAAAGGATCTTAGATGGTGAAATGGCTGGAACAAGTGAACAAATCAATGTAGTTGGAAAAGAGCATCATTTGTCCTTGGATAATTGGATGGGAGTTATGGAAAATAGTCAAAAGATAAGTCAGAAGTCCCCATCCTCCTATAGTGTGAATAATTTTGAAGAGTTAGATAGGATCACTGAGTTATATGGAGAGAAGCCTTCATCAAATCAGATTTTAGAGATAGCCAAGGATAAAGAAAGGGCAAGAAACAAGGAAAGAAATCAAAATGCCCATAAAACTTTCACTCCACCTACATCTAAGTTAAATATTGATTTGGGAGGATGGATAAATAATGCAAAGATTTTGGTACCTGTGACTGAAATCATGAAGATTCCTTCCCAAAGATATAAGTTGTTGAAAGCCATTGATGCCCCTAATGGAAAAGAAATGTCAAATTTTTCTAAAGATAGATATGAGGATGCCCCTATCACTTTGCAAAGTAGTGATATGTGTAGAGATAACAGAGACCATCAGCCATTTTTCATCACTATGTTGGTCAATGGAATGCTTTTGCACAATTGTATGTTTGATTCTGGAGCATCATCGTGTGTCATGACTAAGAAAGTCATGAATCAGTTAAACCTGAGGGTTTCTAGACCTTACCACAACATTTGTGCTATGGATTCGAAAATTATTGAGGTTTGTGGTTTGATAAAGGATCTTCAAGTCCACTTGGCAGTTCATCCTGATATTATGATCACCATGGATATTGTGGTAATTGATGTACCTGATGCATGGGGGATGTTATTGTCTAGAAAGTGGGGAGCTGATATAGGGGGTAGTTTGCAAATGGATTTAAGTTATGCTACCATCCCTAATAGTGAGGGCATCATGGTTAGGTTGGATAGGGAATTGGAGAGAAATTTTCACGTGGAAAATCCCAAGGAGCCTCATAATGAAATTGTGTATGAATCTGATGACTTGGGAAACTATGCTATCTTGGCTAATTCTATTGCTCCTTTGGAGAAGGAGGTGGAAAGTAAGAAGGATTGGGTGTGGCACATGAATTTTGATGGTGCCCATTCAAGGTTTGGTAAGGGTGCCGGAATTGTCTTTACCTCCCCCCTTGGTCATATATTCAAGTTTGCCTTTAGGTTGGAATTTGATGTAACTAACAATGTAGCAGAGTATGAAGCTTTGTTGTTAGGTCTAGAGTTGGCAAAAGACTTGAACATTAAGATGCTTAGTATCAAGGGGGATTCTGATCTAGTCATTCTTCAAACAAAGAATAAATTTGCATGTAAGAATGATAGATTAAAGAAGTATCGAAATGCTGTTTGGGATAGCATGGAATATTTTGACGCATTAGATCTTCAAGCGATTCCGAGAGAAGGAAATAAACAAGCTGATGAGTTGGCTGTTGCTGCATCTACCTTACAGCTTGGAGAGAACTTGATGGATGATAAGATCAAGATGGAGGTTATTTTTAGACCATCGGTTCCTGATAATGTTGAGCATTGGCAAATCTTTAATGAAGAAAACCAAGTGATTCGTTTTTTAAATAATATGGAAGAATTCTCTGGTTTCAAGGTTGGCTACAAGGAAGAGGGTTGTGAATATGAGGAGTGTAATGTTGTGTCAAATCCCACTCCTAGGGATCGTATAGCCATGGAACAAATGTTTGACAGACATGATGCTGTAAAGAGAAAAGAGGATAAGAAAATTGACCCAGGGGAATTTATTGAAGTAAACATTGGTACCTCTCATGATCCAAAGATTATCAAAATAGGGAAGGGCACCACCGAGGAGGAAAGGAAAAAATTAATAAATTTACTTCAAGAATATAGGGATGTTTTGGCCTTTTCATATGAGGAGTTAAAAGGGTATAGGGAGGATGTTATGGAGCATACAATCCCGCTTAAGGATGAAAATGCCAAACCGTTCAGGCAAAAACTTAGGCAAATAAATCCTAAGTTAGCCCCCTTGGTGCAAAAGGAGTTGCAAAAGATGCTTCAAGCTGGAATTATAGCTCACACTAGGCATTCCACATGGTGCTCAAACTTGGTTATTGTGAGAAAAAAGAACGGATCAATCAGGCTATGTGTAGATTTTCGAAATCTTAATTCAGCTTGTAAAAAGGATAATTACCCTTTACCCAATATGGAAACATTGCTGCAAAGGGTAACGGGGTCTGGAATGATGTCTTTGTTAGATGGATTTTCAGGATATAACCAAGTCACGGTGAAGAAAGAAGACAGGCATAAGACAACATTCACCACACCCTGGGGTACTTTTGAATATTTAAGGATGCCTTTTGGATTGACAAATGCTAGAGCAACTTTTCAAAGGGCTATGGACTATGCCTTTAAGGGTCTAATTGGGAAATTCATTGAGATTTATCAAGATGACTTAACTGTCTTTTCTAAAAATGGAATTTCTCATATTAGCCATTTAAGGCAGATATTTAACAGGTGTAGAGAGTATGGGATATCTTTAAATCCTGCTAAGTCTATTTTTGGAGTGACTGAAGGGAAGTTGCTTGGTCACATCATCTCGAAGGATGGAATCAAGATTGACCCTGAGAGAGTTGAGGCAATTCAAAAGATTCCTTTGCCTCACAATATCAAAACCCTTCAATCCTTCTTAGGAAAGATCAATTTCCTCCGGCGGTTCATTCCAAATTATGCTGAAATTGCTAAACCCATTCAAACCCTTTTAAAGAAAGATGTTAAGTTTGTCTGGGGAAAAGAGGGGAGAATAGGTTTTCAGGAAATTAAGGATTCTATTGGTAAGGCACCCGTTCTAGTGAGCCCTGATTATTCGAAGGATTTTTTGATTTTCTCTTTCGCATCTGAAGATACTATTGCTGGAGTGTTGCTGCAAAAGAACAATGAAGGGTATGAACAACCTATTGCTTTCATGAGTAGATCACTTCAAGGTTCTGAGCTGAAGTATAGCACCTTGGAAAAGCAGGCTTATGCCTTAGTCAAGTCCCTTAAGCAATTTAGAGTTTATGTGGGGTATTCAAGAATAATCACGTATGTCCCTCACTCTGCAGTAAAGGATATCTTAACTCAAGCTGATTGCTTAGGAACTCGAGCTAGATGGGTCTCCAAAATTCAAGAATACGATCTAGATATTAGACCTACCAAGCTGGTAAAAGGCCAGGGATTGGCTAAGATCTTGACTGAAGGGAATGAGAAAGCGTTAGGAATGATTTGTCAAAATGATCGAGAATTAACTTCATCAGAGCTTCAAAGATTGACTCAACTAGAATGGTATAAAGACATTATCTATTACTTGCAAAATTTGTCATGTCCTGACCATTTAGTTGGCCATAAAAGAAGAGCGTTAAGGCTTAGAGCAACTAAGTATTGCATTGTGAAGGATGGTCTGGGTTGGAGAAATCTGGAGGGGGTAATACTTAGATGTGTTGATGAAGCTGAGGCCAAAAAGCTTCTATCTGAGTTTCATTCAGGATTTTGTGGAGGACATTATGCTGCTAAGACTACTACCCATAAAATTTTGAGAGCTGGTTATTTTTGGCCTTCTATTTTTGGCGATGTGCACAAGTATGTTAAAGGTTGCCAAGCTTGTCAACTTTTCACTGGGAAGCAAAAGTTAGCTTCTTTGCCTCTTCAGCCTGTGGTCGTGGAAGCTCCCTTTCAACATTGGGGGGTCGACTTTATAGGGAAGTTTAATGAAAATTCTAGTAATGGCTACTCGTGGATTTTAACCGCCACTGATTATTTTACTAAATGGGTAGAAGCCATCCCTACAAGACACGCCACCGACAAAGTAGTGATGGATTTTCTTGAAGATAGGATTATCACTCGTTTTGGTGTCCCTGCTAAAATTACTACAGATAATGCCAAGGCTTTTAGCTCTGCCGAATTCTCATCTTTCTGCTTTAAATATGGCATTGTCTTATCCCATTCATCAAACTACTATCCTCAGGGTAATGGTCTAGCCGAGTCTAGCAATAAAAATTTGATAACCATAATCAAGAAGATGGTAGGGGATAATAAGAGAGCATGGGATAGCAAAATTAAATATGCTTTGTGGGCTGATAGGATTACAAAGAAGAATTCTACTGGAAAGAGTCCCTTTGAACTAGTGTATGGCTTGGACGTTACCCTGCCTGTGCATTTGAGACTCCCAGCTTACCAATTGCTACAAAGTTTTACATCTGATAAGGATGCTGTGCAACATAGGATTGATCAAATTGTAGAATTGGATGAAACTAGGAGAAGAGCCTTTGAAAATTGTTGTAAAAATCAATCTAAGGTAAAAAAAAATTTTGATAAATCATCTAGGAATAGAGTTTTTTCTAACGGTGATATGGTTTTACTTTGGGATCGCAGGAATGAAAAGACCGGTAATCATGGTAAGTTTGACAGTTTATGGCTTGGACCATATATCATCAGAGAAGCAGCGGGACAAAATTCCTACCATTTGAGCACCTTGGACGGAGAATCACTAGAGTTACCTGTGAATGGCCAACTGCTCAAGATGTTCCACAAAGAAAACATTTGATGCCATAGGGCATCCTTTTGTATCATATTTCTAACTTTATCCCTTGTCAATTTTGTTTAAATAGATTTCTTTCTTGAATAAATTGTTATTTCATGCTCTTAGAATAAAATTTCCATTTATGTACTTGATTTTATTTGATGTTATTTTGAATGGATACTGCTAATATATATCTTTGGTCGGTGGATGCAGATTCCAGGTTCTTGCACACTATCACTTCATATCTAGCACGCATCCCCATATGGAGCCAAATGTTGACCACTGGAGTGGCACCTGATGATAATGTGAAGACTCCATGCCCAAGGATGAACCAGAAGACACTTGTGCTAGCAGATATCATCAGATATCATCATGTTCAACAAAGTTTTTAAACTCTACTTCTTCTTCTCATCATTTTCTTCTTCAGTCTTCAGATTCCGCAGCCCTTCGGGGATATTGTATAAATGTCACTAGCATGATGAATAAAGCCTTGTAACAAGCCTAGGATGTCGGGACTCGATCAGCAAGCGAGTACACCTTGGAGTGTTTTTTTTACTTGGTTAATTATTCCTTCTTTTTAGCGGCGAATAATTTTCTAGGTTTTTTCACTCATTGCATTACCCCAAAGCCGAGGTGACGGCTTGAAGGTTGAGCCCCTAACACATCTTAGTGTCTAGAGTCAATGTATATTACCATGCTAGGTCATCTCTGAAATTTCGCGGAATTTGACTAAGTCTAAGTAGGATTTTTTAATAATTAAAAATTTCCCGCAAAATGGGATTTTTTAATTAATTTCTATGAAATTATGTAATTAAGTGGCCTTAGGAAATGTCTGGGGCGTGTGACCAGTCGAAATTCATCCTCAGAGACCCAGCATTATCCTAGGACCCACTTTGAGGGTCAAAAAACGACTTATGGTCCCTCAAAAGCCGATTTTCCTAATGTCAGTGGAAAAAATTCAAAAAAAATTCAAAAAAATTCATAATTGGAAAAATTTGGAAAATTTTCCAAAGTCAAAATAAGTCAAAATTTTGACATGGAAGATTCAGTGAAGGTCAAGGGTGATGTAGCAGCAATGTGGGGCCCACCATAAGGTACAACTCAAGTCAGAGTCAAAGTTTCAAGTGGCAAGTCAAATGGAAGTCAAAAGTGTCACGTATGGGTGAAAGTTCACCTTGGATAATATTATGGATTGAAAAATTGATGGGGCATATTCTAAGTCTAAACATTAATAAAGTGGGGGGGGATTGGACCCCACCTCACTCCTCATATAAGCTACGTAGGAGGAAATCCAAATAGCAATACGCACATGACCATACAAACTTCCAAACATGAAGTCTACGCTGCCATGTGAACCGGCAAAGGTTTATAATTAAAATTGGTTGGAGTGTGTCTCCACATATACACTGCCAGCCTCCACGTACCAAACAGCTCATTTTAAAATAAAATAAAATAAAATAAAAACTCCACGCTGGCAAGTGGTACACAAATATGATATGTCATTTTCCCATAGTTGGCACGCGGATTGGGTTGGCAAATCTGAAAGGTGAGTTAACAGCAGATTTATGAGGAGATTTCCTTCCCTTATGCTTCATATTTGGGCACTTGTACACAGGATCTATACGCAGCAAACTAAGAAACAGCGTACACACAGTTAATTAGCAGTCTACTCCAGCATGTACGCATTGATTAGAGGCAGCCAATCAAAAGCTAATACACAGATTTGTTTGGAGCAGTGGTTAGTAGTTAATATGCAGCAGTTAAGGATCAGCTTTATGGAAAGTTTTGTGAGTCAATAAATATGCACAGGCAGTTAGAAGTGTACGCTGCCCATTTTGGAAGCCACCTACAGCAATCAAGCAGCCACTTGAAAATTTGGTTAAGCATTGAGATCTTCACCATTGCTACACTTGTCATTTGATTTTTCATTGGGATTTGCTCCCATAGTTCTATTTAAATGAGCCTTGGGCTCCCATTGTAACGGGGATTTTTGAAGCTTGTGCTTATTGTTACTATGCCGAAATTGTTATTGCGCTGAATAAAGGAAAATCTTTGGGGTTACTAGCTTCTCTTGTGGTGCATTCTTTGGTTGATGAGGTATACTTGTTTCATTTGATGTTGTTATTTATTGCAATCTAGTTGGTTTTTTCTTTGCATTTGCTTGAAGGCACTATTATCTAAGGAGGGGAGATTTGTAGCTATCTCAGATCTCCTTTGGACTTGGTATGTTTTGTGCTCTTGTTGTAGCTTGTTATTTTCGATGAAATGACAAGCTCAACGTGGCCTCTATATGCCAAGTTTCTTTTGCACTAACAATTGGTTTGCAAAAATTGGTGTGTTCAAAGGACAGGTTGCCAAGTCCATTGGAGTGTGAAGACTTTTTTCGATTCGAATAAGTCAGCTCCAAGGATATCAGAGGTCTCATAAGTTGTTCAAGCCAACAATCTCATAAGACATCAAGAGATTTATCTAAAAGGGGGTTTCACGAGCCTTTTGCTTCTATTCCATCTCTAAAAAAAATCTCATATATTTCTTCTCTCATTTGTGCACATATCTATTTTATCTAGCATTTGAGGCTAAGTTGTTGGGTTTAAATCCTAATTCCCACTCACTAAATCAACTCTTTCAAGCTGATCTTAGTGAGGGAATTTGTAACATAAAGTGTATTTTATACTTGCATTTAGTTTCTAACTTTTTCCTTCGCATGCATGAGATTTCCTCTCACATATTTCAGCGATATTTCTTTTGCATGCTAACTCTTTTGCTTGTTTGCCTGTAGGTGTTCTTGGAAGCAATTTGAGTTTGAAGAAAGGGAGCTAAAGCATAGGCTAAGGAACACTATTTCGTTTGGAACCTCAAATCCAAGTTCCGCCTTATCACTTCACCTCTACTTCTAAAGCCTCATTCTTTTGAGAAATTGTAACCGCCGTTCACCTCAAGGCTTTAAGCCTTTACTTTGTAAACATCTCACAAGTAAATTTTTTTTTTAAATCTTACACTTGTAACTTTGGGAAAGAGCAAATTTAAAACGCATATTGTAAGCTCTTCCCAATCCCCTCATTTCTATAAGAGGGCCTCATTTTCATTAATAAAGAGCTA